>JAFEMH010002718.1:0-318007 GCA_022495995.1 Adenophora triphylla var. japonica
GGTGGAAACCATTAACCTTCCTGTATCGCTTCCTAACCCCGAGGCTTGGGATAAATTGTGGTCTAACAATCCCACGTACCGGTATCTCTTTTCGAAAAATAAAAAAAGAAAGCTTTTTCCGAGAGGGTTAGCCTTCCGCCGCGGATCCGTTTCTTACACTTACCTTATTTTCTTGCATTGCATTGCATGCATCATATGCTTCTTGGGAATTGTACATATTCTGAAACTGAACAGGAAAGCATTCTGGAGCTGAAAAGGTGCCAAAAAGGCCAGGGAAACAGTCTGCAGATCAAAGGAAATGGAACCTGGAAAGTTGCTTGATGCAGCCGTACGGCTTAATCCTCCCTGGATTCTGACCAGATGGCTTCATTGGTAATTCCACCAGGACAAAATTGAGGTTAATCTAGCGCACTTTGGCGCCTTTGGGGCTATTCAGTTCCAAGACTGACCGGGGCTCCCATAAAATTTACATGCTTATTTGCTGCATTTTCCCCCGTCCCGAAAAATCATTCCTTTAAAACACATTTCTGAAAATTTCTGTTTTAACTCAAAAAGGAATATTTTTAGGAGGCCGCACACTACGTGCACCATATATATCATGTACACTTTGCACGCACGTCCCTTTCACCCGGGGTGGTTGTTCGCCAGGCCACGACAGATACGATGCTCCCGACGCGCACGGAATCATCCCAAACTCCCATGGCAAACAAGTGTCGACCAACGCACACCCGTGTCACATGTTTTAAAACCGTGACTTTTGGTTGGTTTTTGGTCTAGTCCGTGTCATATAGCCCAGCTTGCATATCCCCGTAAAGGTCAAACCTTAGCCCATGACGAAAGTCAAGATCTTTCAAGCAAGCTTTGAGCTCCGTCGAAATTCCGACAAGGAAAATGGGCGTAATCTTGACTCCGGCATTGACTTTGACTTTGACCCACACGAGATGCATAAGAGTTGAGCCCGAGTCCGTGCCAAAAATCCAAAGATCTTTTGCGCAAGCGGAGCTCTGCCGAAATTCCGACAAGGAAAAATTGGCAAGATCTTGACCCGGCATTGACTTTGACTTTGACTCACGCACAGCATATGCAGCGAAGTTCAATGTGACACTGCATCATCCGGCTTTTATCGCCCGACCCATGCCTATTATCTTCTCGGACATTTCCGAAAAGTCAAAACATCAATCGCGCAAGCGAAACTCTGCCGAAATTTTGTTAAGGCTGAAAGACGAGACTTTCCCGGCATTGCCTTGACTATAATCCGCATCGCTCGTGCGTTAAAAGTTCCTATGACCCGCTAGACCCATTAGGAGCGTTCTTCTCTCTCGGTCGGTGGGATCCGCGTGCCCTATAGGACCCTCGCCCGGGGCTGTCCACCCTGGGAGGTCGAAATATAGGTGGAATACGAGGGGCTTATAGACGTAGTGACGGAACCCACTGATCCAGGATCTAGAGTAGTTGCGAAAAAGAAGGGCAAACCCCCTTTTCCAACCAAATAGAAATAAATAAAAGACATTGTTTTAAGTAAACTTGAACAATTAACGGAATCATAATTGCATGGTCCTATCTCTGGAATCCCCAATCGCGACCTCCTCGGTCCGATCTCCGATTTTCTATCTCGACCTTTCGCGATCAAATTTCCAATCGCGACCTCCTCGGTCCGATCTTCGATTTTCTATCTCGACCTTTCGCGATCAAATTTCCAATCGCGACCTCCTCGGTCCGATCTCTGATTTTCCATCTTGACCTTCCGCCGTCAAATCTCCAATCGCGACCTCCTCGGTCCGATCTCCGATTTTCCATCTTGACCTTCCGCGGTCAAATTTCTAATCGCGACCTCCTCGGTCCGATCTCCGATTTTCTACCTAGACCTTCCGTGGTCAAATCCCTAATCGCGACTTCCTCGGTCCGATCTCCGATTCTCCATATCGACCTTCCGCGGTCAAATCCCTAATCGCGACCTCCTCGTTCCGATCTCTGATTTTCCATCTCGATCTTTCGCGATCAAATTCCCAATCGCGACCTCCTAGGTCCGATCTCCGATTTTCGATCTCGGCCTTTCAAGGTCCAATCTTTCCCGATCAATCAGGACTAGGAGAAAATGTGTTTTAAGCAAAACTTAAGCAAATAAGTGCATGTTACTTGAGCCTTCAGCCTAAACACTTACCTCCGAGTCTAAACCTCACTTACCTCCAAGTCTAAACCTTGCCTACCCCAGAGTCTAAACTTTGCCTATCTCTTTTCTGCAGTGAGAAAGAAGTGGGTGAGAATACCGGGTCAGCGGTTTTTCAGTGTAAAAACCTCAGGTTCAGATAGCCCGACAGAATCATCAGTTTAGAATGGCAGATGTGAAAGAAAGCAGTGAGGGTACGGGTAACCCGATGACTAGGGAAGAAGAGTTAGCCTTAGCCTCGGAAAACAGTCATAAGGTTCATGAGGAACAGCAAGCCACGCTTATCGATGCGCTCCATCGTCATGGTGTTCAGATAGTGGTCGAAGCCAATGGTTCCCTGGTTATGGTCGAAGATGAGACTCCAGAAACAGTGATCTCAGTCCCTCCATCCTATAACCAATACCCTTCGTTATACAGTCAATACCCTCCTCCTTTGACATGTGATTCCCCACCGAGGACTACTGCCCTCCAATTCCACCCAGTGTCCCAGGCCATCAGGGCTCCACCGTCCTTAGTTCCTCAGAACGGATCGGGTTTCATCACACCTGATCCTCAGTTTTAGCAGTACCTGCCAGTTTATACTCCAGCTTCACATAATCAGTTTGAGCTATGTGTCATTGTTCTGAAGCCACTATACTGAATGAACGGCCTCCGGAAAAAGAAAAAGTTTTAGCTTATCTTTTTGAATTTTGAAAATTTTGGGAGTCGCCACGCCGTTTTTAAAGGAAAACATTGAGAAACCTATTTTAAAAGAGAATTTGGGTTCGAGGGTCTGGTTACGTGTTGGGAAGAACTTGAGAGTTCACCCAACACGCCTCTTTCGAGACTTTCAATCAAACATTGGACAGTTATAATCATTCAAGATGTGTGTGCAATATGTGTTAACAAGCAAGGCATTTAAATTTGGAATTTCATTGATGGTATAGAGACTGGATACAACTTGTGAGCCATGACAGGGGGCCACACCCTTTACATATGATGACTTGCATTACAAGGCAAAGACTGGAGACAATATGCTCAGGAAGCTTGGGTGTCGTCCGACACAGGACTTCCTCAGAGAGGGATGTCGGGCGACAGGAAGTCTCCTGGTCAGATTATCCCTTACAACAATAAGGCTACTTTGGAAACTGGAACAATATTATCTTACACAAGGAAAGACACTATTTAGGGTCTAAGTTCAGTCAGGGGTTGATTGGAGTGAGCAAAGTCAAGATTGACTTTTAATGATACGGATGGCATATGACATAGAGCATCCGAAGTTGTCTATGTCACATGGCAAACCGCCTCCATCAACGGATCACACCCAAACAGACCTTAGATACCCCAAATAGTGGTAAATGAGCCAATACTACTTGAGCAAGCTTCGGGTTACAAAAGGGGAATCAATTCTGATATATCTGAAGTCCAAGAAAAGCTGTATAGACTTCTGGGAACTCTATGTCGTATGACACAGGACCTCTTGAGAGTCCTGTGTCGTCCGACACAGGCAGCCTATTTCAGTGCCCTTCAGACAGATTGATCCCACTTGTCCCCAAAGAAAACCAAGCTATATTTATAAACTGAAAGCAGTAAAATAGTAACACTACGTGAGTATTATGGGAGGATCACATGGCCTTAATGGCCAAATGTGACGAATCACATATCTATGGCCATTGTCATGTAGCCATCACCTCCTAACTCGATGGAAATCAAACAAGATTCAAACTTTAATGGTGTTAATGACACCAAATGTTCAGATTTGAGGTGGGGAGAGGTGAATATAGAAGATTCACATCTCCACCACCTTTATCATGCAAAATCCCAAATATTTCACATAATATCAAAGCAAGTAAGCATGCAAGATGGTATAGATGTATGCAAGAGTTAATCAGAGAGAGAGAGAAGGTTTAGTGGCTGCCTATTGTAGTCCACAAGGTAAAGACACCAATAGTATGATGTTTACCCCTTCAACACACCAACAAAGGGAGCCTTTCTTTGGATCTTGGCTTAGGGAGTGTGTGTGTGTGAGGAGGGAGGTGAGTGTGTGTATATGAGAGAGAGAGAGAGTGAGTGTATATTTCTACAGAGTTTCCCCTCTTTATTAAAATCCTCCCAAAAGTCCCCTTAAATGATCAGCCATGCCTTGTATTTATAGGCAGGCTGATGGGACGTCCTATGTCGTCCGACAAAGAGAGTTAAACCGCCTTTGGATAGCCGGTGTCGGACGACAGCGTACAGCTTTATGGCACAGTTGGGCCGAATGGATGGCAGGCCCAATGGGTTGAGTGATTAAATGAATAATTGGGTTCAAATTGCATTTTAGCAAATAAATGAGCCCAAAAATCAAGGAAAGTGGACCCAAAACACGAGTTCGGGTCGGAGTACTCACAGAGCCCCTCGGCGACGTAACTTCCACGGGAAGTGGGGTCGTCGACAAAAATGAGAATCTCGAGCCGAACACGAACAGCGGGAAAAAAGATGACCAAGATGGTCAAGTGGCTGGACCTTTTGCGAAAAGGATTCCTACGTATCCCGTGGGGGAATCAAGCCAAATTGTAGTTCAACAAAGATGGACGTTAGCTTCCTGGGGAAATTGACCATGATGGTCATGCGGCTGGACCTTTTATGAAAAGGATTCCTACGTATCCCGTGGGGGAATCAAGCCGAATCGTAGTTCGTCAAAGATGGACGTTAGCGTCCTGGGGAAATTGACCATGATGGTCATGCGGCTGGACCTTTTATGAAAAGGATTCCTACGTATCCCGTGGGGGAATCAAGCCGAATCGTAGTTCGTCAAAGAGGTGGCGCTAAAGAGCAGCCACGGGCTTTGTACCCAAGGTTTGACTGTTTCGATGGGGAGACACCCGAGGATGGGTGTTTGCACCCGAGATTGACTGTTCCAAGGGGAGTCACCCCGAAGATGGGTGTTTGCACCCGAGATTGACTGTTCCAAGGGGAGTCACCCCGAAGATGGGTGTTTGCACCCGAGATTGACTGTTCCAAGGGGAGTCACCCCGAAGATGGGTGTTTGCACCCGAGATTGACTGTTCCAAGGGGAGTCACCCCGAGGATTTGACTGTTTTTCTTTGGGAAGTCACCCGCGAATTTGACTGTTTTTGGGAGTCACCCACGAATTTGACTGTTTTTGGGAGTCACCCACGAATTTGACTGTTTTTCTTTGGGAAGTCACCCGCGAATTTGACTATTTTTCTTTGGGAAGTCACCCGCGAATTTGACTATTTTTCTTTGGGAAGTCACCCGCGAATTTGACTGTTTTTGGGAGTCACCCACGAATTTGACTATTTTTCTTTGGGAAGTCACCCGCTAATTTGACTGTTTTTGGGAGTCACCCACGAATTTGACTGTTTTTGGGAGTCACCCACGAATTTGAGAAAGACTGAGAGACGTATGCTTTTACCCGAATGAAATGATGAATAATGATGATTGATAGTCGCGAGGGACTGGCAAAACGGATCAGGGGCAAAAAAGGAAGATCACCCCTTTCTGGAACATGGATGTCGTGCAACATGGGGCCTTCCCCAGACTGTTTTAATTAAAGCAGTTAGGTCGTAAGACAGAGGCTCAAAGCAAGAACATCCGCCGACTTGAGAGAGCTGGGAAGAGAGGAAAAATTTGAAATTTTCTCCCTCCGATTTTGATTCGATTCCAAAATTGACAATGCCTCCGCGAGCGGAATCAAGAAGGAATGTGCAACGATCGTTGTCCGAGAGGAGGAAGCTCGTTGATCTAACAAACTAAGAAATTTCTGGAGGGAAATGGGCTCTATCCGGGCCTTGATTTTCATACTTCCACCATGGAACGAATGGGGGTAAGTATTCTAAACCATCGACCCTTCCCTTTCCTTTTCGAAATTGGATTTATAGGGCTCGAGATAGAGTTTGGGGAAATCGCACCCAAAGAGGAATGTTGCATGCTTGGAATGAAATGCATTATCTTGAAAAGATTTCTTTTTTTGTTCTTTTTCTTTTGAACGAATTATGTGATTTGAGAGATTGAAAATGCACACAAAAGAATGCACACATTGTTATGAGTATGTTCTGATACCTGTCCTGTGCTCACCTGCAGGCTTTGCGGACCAAGGGGTCCCCTGAGGCGATTGCTACTATTTGTGGCCTTCTTCCTGGTTCCTCTGATTTGCCGGATAGTCCCAAGGGCCTCGATTTTTTGCCGTGCCGGTCTCGACCATTCTTTACTGCCGTTGGAGATTTTGGGGACACGCCTAGGAGCGTGGAGCTGGTGCGGGCCTTCAGGCAGTACTGGTGGGACTCTACCCACACTTTTCATCTGTCTTGGGGTGAGTCGACCATCACTCCCTATGATTTTACTGCCATTACTGGGCTGCGGTTCACGGGCAGGCCCATTTTTTCTGAGGATCCTGGTGTCCTGAGCCCGGATGCCATTAGAGCACTTACTGGCCTGACTCTTCGCCCGAAGGGCAATGGGGTTCCAGTGGCGGACCTGCATTCGGCTTTGACACAACAGTGTCGTCTCTTCTCTGAGGGTGAGGCTGCAGTCACGGCTGAGTAGTTGGCGAGGGCCTTTGTCTGGGCTGGATTTTCTGACACCTTATTCTGTAATACCTCCACTACGGCATTGACCCTTCTGCTAGAGCCCCTTCGAGACTGGAGCCAGGTATCCACTTTTTCATGGGGCGAGGCCGGTTTGGCTCATGTGTATATAGGCTTGGATGAGGTGAGCAGGGGCAGTGTGACCTCTTTGGATTTCTATCAGACTGTTCTGGAGGTATGCTTTTTGTTTTTCGCACCATTGATTGTTGCATTGACTTTTCTGTCATCATTGTATCATTGCTGCTACACACTGAAAGCTTCTTGTCTCTGATTTCAGGTGTGGGCCTATAAGGTGTTTGGATGTTATGCCTGGACTGTGGCTGAGAGAATTGCTGCAGATTTGTTCCCTGCTATCTGCCGATGGACTTTTGGAGCTAGGGAGGGCCGGAGAGTGGACGGGGTGAAGCCCCGGAAGATGGCCTGTTATCATGACACGATGATTGCCCATAGAGGCACCCCTGCTGGGTTGAGGCTATTCCCTTAGCATGGCAGGTATGGCGAGGATATGGTTGGTGATGCTGCTTTGGTGACCAGGATGAGGAGGCTTCTGATTGGCCTAGAGGGAGATGCCCTGTATTTGGGAGTGAGAGTCTGTAGGCAGCATGGATATGGTGTCGCCGCTCGCTTCCCCCATGACCCTCCTGAGGGGATTTGGTATACCCAGGCCCTGCCTGACTTGGAGAGGTTGCGGACTGGCATTGATGCTCCAGAGCTGTCGGATGATGGAGACTATGCCCAGTTTGTTTTTACTCGGCTGGTGACCCCTCAGGTTATGGCTGCCAGGAGGGCAGCGGGGATGCAGGTACCGATGCCTCCCTGATTTTTTGAGTATGAGGCTGGGGGTGCCATCCGCCGTTCCTCATTTGATATGTCTGACACTCATCCTCATCTGCGGCTTCCCCGCGAGACTACTTCTGTGAGCATTCTTTTCTTTTCTGCTTTGATCAAGTCTTTTGCTGTATTAATGCCTGTATTGATTGCTTCTGACTGCCTCTTTTGTGTTTATTCAACAGGTTCCAGCCAAGACTTATTAGGCGGTGGCTAAGGTGCTCACCAGGGCTGTGAAGATGCTGCGCTAGTTTCAGAAGAGCGCAGAGCATTGGAAGGGGAGATGCAGCTCCCAGCCTTGTGACGTCGTGCCTCCGAAGAAGAGACCTAGGCCGGCTTTGGCTCCTTCTAGCTCACAGGGGGGCGGTTCGAGTCAGCAGCCCCAGCTCGATGATGATGATGGCGAGGATGACCCTTATCAGCCCCTTTTTTCCATAGTGACTGAGTGGCATGGGTATTATGGCGAGCCCCAGCCTTGGGCCCAGTATGAGGATGATGATGACTCTGACGGCGAGATTCATGAGGCGCAGGAGGGTGGCAGTGACGGCCAGGAGCAGAGCGGCTCTGAGGAGGAGGTAGGCAGAGTTCAGGATGACAACGGCTTCGAGGAGGATGAGGAGGACGATTCTGAGCAGGATTGATCACGGCGGTCCCCTTTTTGTCATGCTTTGGACTCTTTGGGGAGAGAGAGGAGATGCATGCACTATTTTTTTGCTTTTTGGGTTGTAAAACAAGTATTTTATTGCATTTTGTACTTTGGCAACTAAAATATTTTCTTATTTGTATATTTGTTATTTCATATGCGCAAGTCCATCCCAAGGAAGGCACAAAGATGATGGCTTTTGATGTGATTGGGTGTTTTTGTGATTTTGTATGTATTGGGTGATGTTTATGTGTCTGCGGGGGTGTTGGATATGCCGGATCCTCTCCCATGGGCTTGATGAGCGAAGGGGAGTGTATATGTATGGTTTTTGGATGTTTTGGATAGGTTTGGGTAGGCTTTGAGCAAGTATTGGATTGCTAGGGGTTGCTGCAGTTGCAGCTGTTGCTGGTTCTGATGGAACCTTCCATGTCGTCCGACATAGGACTTCATGGGACCTCCCTGTCGTCCGACATGGAGAGTCTGGGGGACAGATTTCTTGATCAGCAAGTCCCAACATTCTAAAACAGGCAGACTCGTAAAAAGCACATTCCAGCAGTCACAGCAGACTTCAAACTGGTCTTCCACCCCGAAATTAGCCCCAAAATTCGACCTTTGACTCGAAATGGAGAATTACAACGACAGATCCAAGATCAAAGAGTGCCAATTTCATTCTGATCTCATCAATCTAACCCGCCACCATCATAGCATCAATAGGAGGGTTATCGATCATCGGTATGGGTTGAGGTGCATTTGGGCACTGAAAGAATGGGCGGTAGATTGGAATCTTCTTCGGGCCGCGTCTAGATACTGGGATCGCGAGAGGCATGTCTTTACCCTCTTGTATAATGACCTCATGCCTAGCATTGAAGAGTTCCATGCACTGACTGGGGGAGCTGAGCTCAGAGATGCGGTCTTCCCATGAGATTCACGACCCTTGACTAAATAGTTGGCCGATTTCTTGGGATTTTAGACAGAGCAGGTATCCGATCTGATTCTTGACCTGTCCTTTATTGACCTGGCCCAGATAGCCCGATTGGCTGTATCATGTCCGGAGCTTTTTGACCTATCCACGGCCATGGACATTTTTATGCTGATTATGATCACCCTATACTGCTTCTGTGAGTACGATGGGGTATGCTCCGGCTTACTGCTAGGAGTTGTTAGGCAGATGCGGTGTTCTCGAGGTACCACATTGACTGAGATTCGGCTCGGGCAAGGAGAGAGAGACATAATTCCCATTTTGCTGGCAGAGACATATCATGGGATGGACCGACTGTCTGGAGGGTCATTGCACATGGGACGCGGCAGCCCCAGTCTCTTATCATTGTGGCTCTTTGAGCAGTTGAGACTTATCTCCCCATTACCCGCAGGGCAGACTGCTGCACCATGGGTTACACAGCAGAGGCGAGTGGCTCCGGAGGCTTCGCAGGAGAGCTGGCAAAGGCGATTGGCCAGGTATACCACTACGGATATTCAGTACTGGGTACTCGGATGGAGGCTTGAGACCATGAGTGGCAGGCAGGATGACTCTATTGTCGTGATGCTACCGGGATTGCACTTTTCATCATTTAGCGTCCCCTTACTTGTTCTGAGGAAGTATGGATACCCACAGCAGGCTATTGGTGGGTTCAGAGAGCAGATGGCCCGAGATACCGTTCCTCTTGACATGACTGGTGTCCAGACTCTCAGATTCTTTGCCAGAGCCTTTTCGGGAGCAGCTTTTCCTACTCATTCACTGATACGGAAGGCCCGGGGATCACATATTTGACCACCTTGTATCTCATTTGGTATGGGGAGCAGATGGGACCGGCTCAGCACACCATTGAGGCATATTTCCAAGGGATCCGAGGAGGAGGCCAAACTAGCCAGGAGCTACATGATGCTGAGGCGCCGATCGACCTGCATAACGTGACCGACGATCCTAAGCAGCCAGATTTTGAGAGACTCATAGAGAGGAGGTCCAAGATGAGGAATGACCCTGAAGTTATGGCCCGGAGGACGGCTTTGAGAGAGGAGAGGGCTGCCCAGACGGCACTGAGAGCTGCCGGATTGGTTGACTCACCGACTCATATTATTCCTGAGCCGGGACGACGGGAGACAAAGCTGTTTGGGATAGCTAAGCCAAAGACCTCTCGAGGACCGAGAAAGAGGAAGAAGAAGAATGCTAGTTCGGGAGTGGGAATGAGTGACTAGGATTAGGTGACCGGTCATTGTATCCCTTATTGCCGACACAGACAGTTTAGACGTACTTTTAAAAGATATTATTTTTGCTAATGTTAATGAGTCGAGAGTAGACCGTGCTTGAACTCATCAATGAATGTATTAATGTGATAAAAGTTGAAATTACTTCGGAACTTAATCAAGACACATTTTGGTAATCACAAAATACCACTGCTGACAGGATTTGGTGATTTTTATGTTTTTTAGACCGAACCGCGAATGGCCGCCACGTTCCCTTTACGTAATGGACTAAGGGGCTCAGTCTCCGTAGTTCGACCCAATTAATTTTGTGTTTAAGAAAGGGATAGGTAGAAGGGGGACAAGTGGTGCAACCCTGTTTTTACCTAGACCGCCCGTTTTTAGGGTTTTCGCCTAGTTGGGTATATTCTTTAGCACCTAGCGCGCCTTTGTTTTGCACCTGACCGCCTTTTGAGAGGTTTTCGCCTCGTCTCGTGTATTTTTTTCTTTAATTTTTTTCTTTTATTTATATATAGGGGAAGACTCTATTCAGTACGTAATAGCGGCGTAGTTTGTCGCCGTTCACCGGGTGCATGAAGGGATTTCCATCCAAATCTACCAACTTCATTGCTCCACCGGAAAAGATCTCCTTACTGCATACGGGCCCACCTGCATCGGGCGCCCACTTGCCCAAAGGACTGAATTGATTCGGCGGCTTCTCTTTTAAGACCAAATCACCCACCTTAATGTCACGGGGATGTACCTTCTTGTCAAAGGCCCTAGCCATGCATTTCTGATAAGCCCGGATGTGCTCCATCACCTTAAGCCTTCGCTCATCTAGAAGAGCTAACTCGTCATGTCGACTCAAGCCGCCTATCTCGTTGACTTCATTTTCAAGCAGAACCCGAAGAGAGGGTATCTCAAACTCAATAGGCAAGACGGCATCCATCCCATATGTCAAAGCGAACGGGGTTTCACCGGTGGCTGTTCTCACTAAAGTTCGATAACCCCATAATGCCAAGTGAAGCTTCTCAGGCCAATCCCGGCTTCTCTTGGCCATCTTCCGATGATCCTTTCCAGTTCTTATTCGCGGCCTCGACAAAGCACCATTGGTTTGAGGGCGATAAGGGGAGTGACTTATGTCGCTTGATCCCGACTCCTCGCGAGCAGCCTGGTCTGCATATCCCTCGAAGTGTGACCCGTTGTCGGAAATAATCTCATTTGGAACTCCATACCGGCACAGAATGTTTTCCTTTATAAAACGGGCTACCTTTTTGGAGTTGAGGACCTTGTAGGATGCCGCTTCAACCCACTTGGTGAAGTAATCCACATCGACCAACACAAATTCGTGCCAGTTACTACCGGCAGGAGTTATCTTTCCAATAACGTCGATTCCCCAAGTTGCGAATGGACAAGGAGTGCTCATACAGTAGAGATCATGGGGAGGCATATGGTTGAGATTGGAGAACCGCTGACATTTATCGCAGGTCCGCACAAACTGAATACGCCGCCTCCATGGAGATCCAATAATAGCCCATCCCGAGTATGCCGAACATCAAAGCTCTGGGCGTTCATATGTGGTCCGCATGCGCCACCATGGACTTCTTCCATGACCTTTCGTGCCTTAGACTTGCCGATACAGAGTAGAAGTGGCCCTCGGTGTCTTTTTCTTCCATAAGTCATCTCCTAGAATAACGTATCGTGCGCATACAACCTTTTTAAAGCTTGCAAACTTTTGGCGCGGAGACCTTCTTTTGGCCTACCGTCCTCTTCTGTTGGGAACGAGGCTTCACCATGCTTAAGGTACTGAACGATCTGGTTATACCACAAGTCGTCGACCTTTTCTAGTTCAATCTGACAACAGTAGGCAGGGTTCTACGCCTCCCAACTCTGAATGGCTTTACTGACTTTCCCTCCGGAATCTCTACCAAGGAGGCTAAAGTGGCCAGAGCTTCTGCGAACCTGTTCTTGTCCCGCGATAGGTAGTGGAACGTGACCTCCTTGAATTGGTTGATCAGGTACTCCATGTAGGCATAGTACATCTGCAGGTACTGGTCCACAGTTTTCCACTTATTGGATACCTGATTGATAATTAGTTGAGAGTCTCCGTACACCTCCAACTTTTCGACATTTTGCTCTAAAGCTGCCTCGAGGCCAGCTATGCAAACTTCATATTCCGCGGCTTTGTTAGTAGCCGGGAAATTCAACTTGATAGCAATGGGGGTGTGCACATCCTTTGGATCAACCAATACCATGCCGATACCATTGCCCCTCTCGTTGGCGGTGCCATCAAAGAAAAACTGCCAACGATCTGTACCTTCTATCATGAAAATTCCATCGTCTGGGAACTGGGGTTCGGATTCGGGCGGTTCTGAGCTCGGAAAATCTGCCAAATGATCTGACAGAGCTTGGCCTTTGATGGCCTTGTGGGTCACAAACTTGATATCAAATTCGGCTAAGAAGAATGACCACTTCGCAAGCCTTGATGACAGAGAAGACTTACCGAATAGGCATTAGATGGGGTCCATCTTCGACACCAGGTATACTGTATGTGCCAACAGATAATGTCTCAATTTGCTGACCACCCATACCAAAGCTGCACAGGTTTTCTCTAAAGCTGAGTAATTCAATTCGCTGCCCTGAAGTTTTCGGCTGATGAAGTAGATGGCATTTTCCACATTTGAATCTGGTTTTTCTTGCTCAAGCATGGCTCCGACGGCCGTATCTGTAACTGTCAAATATAGCAACAAGGGCTTGTCCTTATGTGGAGGACACAGGATTGGAGGATGGACCAAGTAGGCCTTAATTGTCTCAAAGGCTGTCTGACACTGTTCGTTCCATTCAACCCCCTGATTCTTCCTGACCAGCTTAAAGATCGGCTCACAAATAGAGGTTAACTGGTGGATGAATCGGGTGATATATTGGAGACGGCCCATGAAAGCCTTCACCTCTGTGAATGTCATCGGTGGCTTCATCTCCATGATGGCTTTAATCTTTTTCGGATCGGCTTCAATTCCCCGTTCTGTGACCATATATCCCAGAACTTTTCCTCGGACTACGCCAAAAGTACATTTTGCCGGGTTCAATCTCATGTCATGCTCCCGCAGCCGATTGAAGAACTTCCTCAAGTCGACCAAGTGTTGACCATCCGATCCCTTGGAATGGATAATCATGTCATCAACATAGACCTCAATCTCCTTATCAATCATGTTGTGAAAGAGTGCAAGGATCGCCGTCGATAAGTGGCGCCGGCATTCTTCGTACCAAAGGGCATAACCGTATAACAAAAGGTTCCCAAGTGGCCGGTGAAGGCAGCCTTTTCCTGATCTTCTTCGGCGACTTTAGTCTGATTGTAACCCGCAAAGCCATCCACAAATGACTTGACTTCGTAACTGGTAGTAGTATCCACCAACAGATCGATATTGGGCAAGGGAAAGTCATCCTTCGGGCTGGCCTTGTTTAGGTCCCTGAAGTCTACACAAACCCTGACTTTGCCATTCGACTTGGTTACCGTCACTATGTTGGCCAACCACTTCGGGTATTCGACCACTCTGATGAAACCCACTCTAAGCAGCTTCTCTATTTCGTCTTTGACCTGGAGAAACCATTCTAGCTTGATCCGGCGAATTTTCTCGCTGACAGCCCGGCTTCGGGTCCAGGGGATTCGGTGCTCAACAGCTTGAAATGTCCAATATGGGCATGTCATTGTAGGACTGTGCAAATACGTCCACGTATTCCTTGAGCAAATCAATGAAGGCTTCCCGTTCTTCCTCGATGAAGAAACTCGCTAACTGTGTCTCTTCGGGGCTCTTCGCAGTTCCCAAATTCACTGTAGTTAATACCTCATCGGCAGCTTGGGCCCGATTGTCGTCTCGCTCAAAAACCTGCTTTATATTATCATTTAAAAAGTTTTAGTCTAAAAAGTATGTATCCTCTTCAAATGAGTCATTGTTAATCATTTTTAAGTCATTAAGATTTGTTTTAGTTAATTTATCATTTGTTAAGGTGGCAATTAATGGATACACAGAAAGGTCAACCATTTCATTCAATGCAAAAGGGAAGACAGAGTCGAAGACACGGTGATGATCATCAGCCGTGAGAGTATCAGCCTATCTAGAGACTCGAACTCGATAACAAAAGACTCTGAGGACTGACTCAGGATTACAGGGACAGACATAGACTCAGACACACCAGGATGAGGGGTCAGCCCGAGCTTTTCAACCATAATTTCCCGACTGGCGATCGGTCCCTTGAAGGAAGTCCAATTTCGGAGCGGCATCTCTGAGGTGCTGACGAAGGTCAGCCCGAGCTTTTCAACCAAACTCGATCACTGATACGTAATCATTCCCAGTTAGAAGATCAACCACAGGTATATAATCATTCCCGGTCAGAAGGTCAACCATACCAAAAGGATCCTTAGAAACAACCCCGGCCATTAGTGGTGCCTCTTCACATAAATCAATCAACGGTGCTTCAATTAGTGGATTATCCCCGGCGGTTTCTAATAAATCTGCCTCCTCGAACAAAGCTGCGACATCTTTACCCATATCGGAATTGATGGTAACACTGTCCCCATGAATGATGATTAACTCGCCGTCTTGAACAAACTTGACACACTGGTGCAGAGTTGAGGCGATTCCATTGATTTGATGCAGCTACGGCCTACCTAACAGGGCGTTAAAGGTGACTGGGATATCAAGGACCTGGAATTCTATGGGTATCGTCTTCTTACCAAAGCACAGGTATAAAGTAGCAACCCCAAGTATCGGACGAGACGTTGATTCGTATGCTTTAACTGTGAGGGAGGAAGGTTTCAAATCTGTGGACTTGATGTCAAGTAGGCCCATGATCTTTGCTGGGTGGATGTTCATCCCAGACCCATTGTCAATAAATACCCGGGGAAGACGCCGTTCACCCAGCTGGACCGTGATGAAGAGGGGCTCGTTATGATCAGCTCTGAATTGGGGAAGATCAAGGTCTGTGAAGGTTACCATACAGCAAGAGCTACTACTACCAGGGCTCGGTGGTTTTTCCTTTTCGTTCTTGGCATTAGGCAGAAATTCTTGCTCTTTTTGGTAAAACTCAACGCCTGAAATGATGACGGCATTTTGTGTAAGAGGTGCATCGGGTATCATGCCGGTTTCCAGGACTTTCCTCAGGGCTAGGATGCACTCGGCGAAAGTAACCTCTTCTCTGATAATTTTGACAAGGATTGTCGCCTTTCCTTCTGGTGGGTTTGACCTGACGATGGTTACTTTCTCATCGATAAGGATAGGGGTCAGTCTTCTTTTTTCTAAAAGAACTTCAACTATCATCTTGGATCGGGCGTTCGAGAATCCTTTCCCAAAGCATGGTAAGCAGTGTTGAATTCCATGACGTCTACATACTCAAATTTCCAAAGAAAATCCATTGCTTTCATGTCCTCGGTCACATAGTCGTCTTCCGAAGCTTCTTCAATTTTCTGACTATCAATTTCCATCTCATCGTACACCATTTTACTCTCGTTTTTGCAAGCTGAGCAACCGCAAGTGAAAGATTGAAAAGATTCATCCTTTTGACCCAATGTCGCAGCTCGGGGTATCTGAGTCCAAATGAGGAGTACTCGGGGTCCCTCTTCGGGTGAAGAGGTTTTCAAGAAGACATTGTGCGGGTTCAAAGGTATGAAGGCAACGGGAGTGGCTTCCAAGTCCATAACCCTTTTGAGCAATTCCAGGTACTCAATGTTCCCAAGAGGTTCAGCAGTGACTCTCACAGTCGTGATGCCGTCCATTATAGGGGAAGAGGAAAGGGATCCAATGACGTTCACAAATTCATTGTTTGCTGGGGGCTGAAAACCTGCCTTTTCAATCAGTGCTTCAATGAAATTTCACCATTTGCCGATTAGCTTCCCATAGGGGACGTTGTGTTCCAATATCTCGGACCCATATTCTTCTTCAGATGGGTCGGGTTGCTCCACGTCCTCTGAGGTATTTGGGCATTGATCACATTTGCAACTTGAGAAAAACTCCTCATAGGGGTCGGTTTCCATTGGCATCTGATCAACGTTTACCGGCGGCGCTTCATCATCGCTAGCTGACAACCACCCATTGTGCCTTGTACCCATGAGGTTGTCCCTGGCATTATCGTTCCGAACTGATTCTGGACTTAGGACTTCAATTGACTCTTCGCTCTCGTCATCATCACTGTCATCACTATCATCGTAACCGTCATCCCATACCCCTAACTTCAGCCAAAAGAGAACGCCTGGTCGTATCTACTAGGGAGGATGGGCACGTGCAAACCACATAGAGATTGTCGTAGGCCCCTGTGGCCGGAAGCGGTAATCGCGACTCACCTCTCCCCTTGGAATTGTGGGGGAAGAGTGAGAGGGGGCGATATGTACTTGACTCCGGCGTAATATGAAAGCAATCCTCTTCCTCCGATTCTTCGCCCTCGCCGGTCCTCGGTGGCCGTACTCGGCTACCCCTAAAACCAGTTTGCAGAAATGTATCAACTCAAGATGTGCTTCGGCCTCTTTACTGATAAACCCCAGTACGGGTACCCGCCTAAAGCTTTCCTGCTCAATCCTTTTTGATTGCTCTAGCCATCTTGTGTAAATGATTTTCTCGTGATTTGACATGAACATTCCCAATTCCCCAGTGTCAGACTTCCTTTCCTCGGAGAAGTAACGATCTTCGTATTCTTGCAGGAAACTGTTAATGTGGGACCAGGGAGAATTGGTTTGTTTATTGCTCGTAAGGTCGAGAGGGAATCCAAATTCAGGATCTTCGACATTCTGCTCCACATTCTGACCTTGATCCGGCCTAACATCTTGACTGACATTCTGACTCTGAGCTGGATCAATACCCGTATTCGGACCCAAACCTGCTGAAGCTTGCGAATCTGCCATCTCTGACACTGATGGAAACGAATCTTTGACTGGAGAGAAGCTGATTAACCGACCACCCGGAACTCTGACCCAATACTTGCTCGCTGAAAGGGGGAGAGAACGGTTTTAGGTAGGGGAGAGGATAGGCTTAGGACGGACTCATGCATATGCTCTTTTTGTTTTTTGTTTTTTTTATAAAAATGATTTTTATTAATCCTAAGAATGGTTGGAAAAGGGGGACACCTTCTTTTTCGCATTCTACACTATTCCTTGATCAGTGGGTTCCATCACTACGTCTATAGACCCCTTGTATTCCACCTGTATTGCACCTCCGGGACGGACAATCCCGGCAGAGGTCCTATAGGGCACGTGGAACCCACCAATCGAAAGGGAGAACGAAACTATGGGCATACAAGTCAAAACAAGTCAAACTCGAGATTTTCAAAACCAAGTCCAAGTCAACGTCTAGACTCGAGAGGAGAGAAGGTCGGAAGTACGTTTGAGTGTACGAGACCACAATTTGTAGGAAAAATCCCGAAAAAAATTGGGCATGACCTCTCCTCTTTTCGAGTTGAAAATCCGGCATGGCCTCTCGTCGCTTCGTGGCGAAATTTCGGCATGACTTCTCGTTAGTATGTGTCAAAAATTCGACATGGTCTCGTGTTAACACATGTCGAAAACGCGTCATGACCTCTTGCGAAGACAAATCGAGAAATCGACATGTATCCACGTCGAGACATGTCAAAGTTTTGACATGTACTCATGTTGAGTTATGTCGTAACCTCGTCATGAAGAGGGAGAGTATGCCAAGACTTTGGAGACAAAGTATGACTCGGACTTTGTGAGAAAATTTTGAAAATCGAGTTTGAAAAATGTTTTGAAAAGTATTTTGCCAAAAACCAACCGGTCACAGTAGAAAGTGTGTCACGGACAAGTGTTGGCTGACTCCACAGGTTAGGAGGACTTTAGGCGCTCAAGCGTAAGCGAAACACGTCACTGTCCGCGATGTCGTCCGTACACTCCCGAGTTCTAACTCTATGTACAGGTAGCGTGCGAGTAGTGTGAAGGCATTTTCTAGGAAAATGTATTTTTTGTTTTTTTTTCTTTATTTTGTAAAAGATTTTTTTTTATATGCAATATGCAAAAAGGAAAAAACAAGAGAATGAGCCCAAAGCACGACAAAAGGGGACTGCCCCAAATGCCAAGATTACCAGCAGCTGTATTCCAAAATCGTCCTGACCTGTTCTGATAGCAAAAGGGAAGCCCTATCTCCCCAACAAATGCCACATACCAAAGCATATAGAGCATATAGGCACAGAATCATGGCAAGGCACACAAGAGTACCCAAAATGACACAATTCACACACAAGGAGAATGAAGAAATTGTCCAAGTTGATTTAAAGAAAGTTAGACCCTCTTAAGAAAAACTTTTCCTTTTTCAAAAAAAAAGAAGAAGAATGATACCGGTACGTGGATTGTTAGACCACAATTTATCCAAAGCCCGGGGTTAGGGAGCGATACAGGAAGGTTAATGGTTTCCACCTATATACCAAGTATCGTCTTCATTTTTTTAAAAAAATAAAGGTTTTTCAATGTAAGTCTCCAGCGGAGTCGCCACTGAATGAACGGCCTCCGGAAAAAGAAAACGTTTTAGCTTATCTTTTTGAATTTTGAAAATTTTGGGAGTCGCCACACCGTTTTTAAAGGAAAACATTGAGAAACCTATTTTAAAAGAGAATTTGGGTTCGGGGGTCTGGTTACGTGTTGGGAAGAACTTGAGAGTTCACCCAACACGCCTCTTTCGAGACTTTCAATCAAACATTGGACAGTTATAATCATTCAAGATGTGTGTGCAATATGTGTCAACAAGCAAGGCATGTAAATTTGGAATTTCATTGATGGTATAGAGACTGGATACAACTTGTGAGACATGACAAGGGGCCACACCCTTTACATATGATGACTTGCATTACAAGGCAAAGACTGGAAGCAATCTGCTCAGGAAGCTTAGGTGTCGTCCGACACAGGACTTCCTCAGAGAGGGATGTCGGACGACAGGAAGTCTCCTGGTCAGATTGTCCCTTACAACAATAAGACTGCTCTGGAAACTGGAACAATATTATCTTACACAAGGAAAGACACTATTTAGGGTCTAAGTTCAGTCTGGGGTTGATTAGAGTGAGCAAAGTCAAGATTGACTTTTAATGATACGGATGTCATATGACATAGAGCATCCGAAGTTGTCTATGTCACATGGCAAACCGCCTCCATCAATGGATCGCACCCAAACAGACCTTAGACACCCCAAATAGTGGTAAATGAGCCAATACTACTTGAGCAAGCTTCGGGTTACAAAAGGGGAATCAATTATGATAGATCTGAAGTCCAAGAAAAGCTGTATAGCCTTCTGGGAACTCTATGTCGTATGACACAGAACCTCTTGAGAGTCCTGTGTCGTCTGACACAGGCAGCCTATTTCGTAACCCTTCGTACGATTGATCCCACTTGTCCCCAAAGCAAACCAAGCTATATTTATAAACTGAAAGCAGTAAAATAGTAACACTACGTGAGTATTATGGGAGGATCACATGGCTTTAATGGCCAAATGTGACGAATCACATATCTATGGCCATTGTCATGTAGCCATCACCTCCTAACTCGATGGAAATCAAACAAGATTCAAACTTTAATGGTGTTAATGACACCAAATGTTCAGATCTGAGGTGGGGAGAGGTGAATATAGAAGATTCACCTCTCCACCACCTTTATCATGCAAAATCCCAAATATTTCACATAATATCAAAGCAAGTAAGCATGCAAGATGGTATAGATGTATGCAAGAGTTAATCAGAGAGAAAGAGAAGGTTTAGTGGCAACCTATTGTAGTCCACAAGGTAAAGACACCAATAGTATGGTGTTTACCCCTTCAACACACCAACAAAGGGAGCCTTTCTTTGGATCTTGGCTTGGGGAGTGTTTGTGTGAGTGAGGAGGGAGGTGAGTGTGTATATATGAGAGAGAGAGTGAGTGTATATTTCTGCAGAGTTTCCCCTCTTTACCAAAATCCTCCCAAAAGTCCCCTTAAATGATCAACCATGCCTTGTATTTATAGGCAGGCTGATGGGACGTCCAATGTCGTCCGACAAATTGAGTTAAACCGCCTTTGGATAGCCGGTGTCGGACGACAGCGTACAGCTTTATGGCACACTTGGGCTGAATGGATGGCAGGCCCAATGGGTTGAGTGATTAAATGAATAATTGGGCTCAAATTGCATTTTAGCAAATAAATGAGCCCAAAAATCAAGTAAAGTGGACCCAAAACACGAGTTTGGGTTGGGGTACTCACATATGCCCACCTGAATGCAATCATGAGTTGCTAAAGGAGAATTCGGATGCCTCAAGTTTTCAGCTGTCACCCACAAGACTTAGTGAATTCACCCGTCAGTTTCATCAGTCCGCGGCTGTGATTCCTTCTACAGACAAGAACTTTGTTGGGAGTTCCAGTAACTCGAATGTTCCCGTTGACCCCCATGTGGCAATATTGATGGAGCAAGTGAAACAAATGCAGGAGAAGCTTGACCTCATGATGAGTATCAATACTCCCTTGACCCAAGATGTCGAACCAGGCAAGGAAATTATTCCACCAAGCATAACCCAATGCCACCAAAGACCAAGCAAAGAACCGCACTAGCTCAAAGACCGCTCCTCACAAAGGAAAGAGTGTCGTAGCCTCCTTCAGCCAAATCTAACAATGGAATCAACTGAACAATGGAAATCCAAATCTTGAGAACAACAATGTCTCCCAAAAACTCCGCTCCCTTCATTTTGGCAATGTGGAGATGCCTTTAAGCAAGATGCTGGAAGAGCTAATGAAAGAAAAGCTGATAAAGCCACTGGAGAATTGGAAGCCCAAGAACCCCAATGTTCGGGTGGATGAGTCTAAGCATTGTCTTTTCCATCAATACCCTGGGCACGACACTGATGATTACTGCTATTTTAGGTATTGGATTCAGAAATTGATAGAAGATGGGAAGCTCGAGA
Source organism: Adenophora triphylla var. japonica (assembly GCA_022495995.1). Lineage (NCBI taxonomy): Eukaryota > Viridiplantae > Streptophyta > Magnoliopsida > Asterales > Campanulaceae > Adenophora > Adenophora triphylla. Next base: position 21,294 of record JAFEMH010002718.1, read on the forward strand.
ACCTCCATGGGCCAAAAATAGAAAGCTGTGGTAAGAAGTCGATTTAGGAAGTGCAAGGTCAGAAATGTAGTGTTGATGATTTCGGGATGCCCATGAGCAAAGTTTTTGACGAGTTGATGAGGCAAGGCATTCTCACACCTCTCAAGAATTATAAGCCGAGAAACCCACGTAACGTTGACAGGATCAAGTTCTGTGAATACCACAATCATTATGGTCACACGACAGACAAGTGTTTGAATCTGAGGAAAGAAATTCAAGGGTTGATCTACGAAGGAAAGCTCAAGTTCCCTGGCAGTCCAACCAGCGAGGAGTAGCCAGTCTAGGGGTTACCTATCCTTGAGCAAGATTAAAATAATAAAATAGTCTCTTAGTCAATTTTCGTAGGTTCTAGTACTCTCCTCTTTCAATCAAGTCCTCCTCGGACATTGTAATTAATCTTAAATCTTCTATAAAAGAGTCTTCTTCTTTTCTTGCTAGACTTAAGACATTATTTGCACACCTACATTACATTTAATGAAATGGTTTTATTTTATATGATCACTTGCTTTGCTCAACAAATAATCTCTTGAAATAATTAACATTCCGATTAATCAGTGTGAGAAAGTCAACTAATGCCTTCCCCATACACTTTCCTTACCCCACAAAAGGCCTCCATCAAGCCATACTCTTCCCTTACCTCACAAAAGCCTTCATCAAGCCATGCGCCTCCCAAATCATGTCCTCATCATCACCTTGACCAAGTCAACGACGGCGGCAACATCAAGGAACAACAAAAGGCCACTCAGCTTCGAAAGATTGACCCCATGTCGACAACAATCTAGGAGTTTGCCTTAGACCTCAAGGGTATCAAGAAAGCTCAAGCAGGGGCTCGCCTTGGCCCTCGTGTGCTTCAAAAAAAAAAAAAAAAAAAGATCATGAGTGCAAAAAGAGTAATACCCAGCTAGGATAAAAACCTTGGAAAAGGACGGTCTAGGCAAAAAACAGGGTTGCACATAAAAAAAAATTAAATAAAATAATATAGTGCAAAAAGAGTAATACACAGCTAGGCTGAAAACCCTGAAAGGGACGGTCTAGGCAAAAAACAGGGTTGCACATATAAAAAAAAAGAAAAGAAAAGAAAAAAATGAAGCCGAGGACCCATCACCGCCAATCAAAAACTTGACGGACAGGCAAAATCAATGCTCGAAGAACAGATGTTGTCGATAACAATGAAGTGGTCAAAGCAAAGCCTTTAGGCATATGCCAAGTATTTCTCCCCCAGCAAAAGATGAAAATCAGGAAGCAATTGAAGCAGTCATCCAAAAATGACTTGGTCAAGGAATCATCCCGAGGCCCATGCCTCATCATCCAACCTTCTCATCTAAGCCTTTCCACTAAAGGAACCACAAATCCCATTTCCCAAAGCCAAACACAGTTCAGCCGAAGCCGAACTACGGCGACTTGAGCTCCTCACAATGAGGGGAACGTAGGCAACCAGAAATGGTCCGGTCATAAGCATATTCAGGTTCCAGAAAAATCTGGTCCCATCGAATGACCTTTCCCATAAACACATTCAAATTCCCAAAAATTCGGTATCATCAGTGACCTTTCCGATAAACATACTCATATCCCAGAAACCCGGTCTCATCAATGACCTCCCTATACACAAACCTTTCTTTCACACTTAGCCAACTTTGATCCGCGGCATCGGTTGACTTTTTCCTCATGATTAATCAAAATGTTTGTTCATATCGAGATTAGTGGTTGAATAACCCGAACATTAATAAAGGGTTTTAAGCAATCTCGTGATCATTGTAAATAAAACAAGTTTTCAGATGTCTTGACAAGTCTTCCTTTTCTACATCTTAGGAAAAATAGTGCTAAACACTGATTTTATGTCAACAGGGGCTTCCATACACTTTTACCAACCTTTCTACGCTTATACTCTCTCAAAAGAGTCAAACCCTAAGCGAGTTTTTGTGTCTACGTCGAATAAGGCCATCGAAATAACACAAAATCGGGATCTATTCCCACCTTTCGAAAAATATGCCCCCGCATGTCTATATTTCTAAAAATTCCCTTCTTCCACATCTTCTTGCGGTTGACTGAGTGACTAAAGAAAATAAGAAAATAGGTACAAAAGGATAGGTTTTTCCCTCTTCTGCTACAAATTTGCATTAGGACTGCCTTGAAACTCTTTAAGGTTGGGGCTTTGCCAAGCCATTTCTTTAGACTGGGGGTTCTTTAGTCATTTTTGGGTTCTGCATCGGTTTCCTCACCATGTCACAAGATAGATTCAGTCTTGGTCAGATTAAACTCAGGATCACTTTTGCAGTACCAATCATATTGCGATTTTTGCTAGGTCATCAGATTGGGGCATCACCAAGTCACTTCTTCGTAACCTAAAACTTTGCCTACTCAGTTCATCAAACCGGGGCTTTGCCAATGAAAAGATCTTTTCCTTGCTCTAATAAGACATGGGGCTTTGCAACCAGGGCTTTGCCAAATGAAAGGATCTTTCCTTGCATTAATAGAACATGGGGCTTTGCAGAAATTTTTCCTCAGACCGGGGCTTCGATAAGTCTCATCCACCCGTATAAGAGAGGTTTGGTCACTTCGACATCTGCTTTAGTCTTTGGTTCTAAAAGTCTGTCAGTATCAGCTTCACGTGCCAGAATGAAGGAATAACATTTTGCTATCTCTTTCGATCTCCGTTATTCCCGAAGGAAGGAATAATATTTCGACCTCTCTCGCGATCTCCGTTATTCCCGAATGAAGGAATAACATTTCGCTATCTCTTTCGGTCTCCGTTATTCCCGAAGGAAGGAATAACATTTCGACCTCTCTCGCGATCTCCGTTATTCCCGAATGAAGGAATAACATTTCACTATCTCTTTCGATCTCCATTATTCCCGAAGGAAGGAATAACATTTTCGACCTTTTTCGATCTCCGTTATTCCCGAAGGAAGGAATAACATTTCGATATCTCTTTCGATCTCCGTTATTCCCGAAATGAAGGAATAGCATTTCGATCTCTCTCGCGATCTCCGTTATTCCCGAATGAAGGAATAACATTTTGCTATCTCTTTCGATCTCCGTTATTCCCGAAATGAAGGAATAGCATTTCGACCTCTCTCGCGATCTCCGTTATTCCTGAATGAAGGAATAACATTTCGCTATCTCTCGCGATCTCCGTTATTCCCGAACGAAGGAAAAACATTTCGCTATCTCTCGCGATATCCGTTATTCCCGAATGAAGGAATAACATTTCGCCATCTCTCGCGATCTTCGTTATTCCCGAATGAAGGAATAACATTTCGCTATCTCTCGCGATCTTCGTTATCACCAAATGGGATAACGTCTCATCCGGGAAATTTCTCGTTATCTCCAAATGGAATAACAATTTTCCCAAATCATCATCCGTAGCCCGGAAGGCTATAAATTACCCGGTCTGGAAGACCGTGTAAATTTCTCTGTTAGAATTAAATCAAATAAGATGACAGCCCCGAGTTGTCAAGATTCAACTTCATCTACCTCTATCTCTGATTCGAAAGAGATTGTGAAGTACGCTCAAGTTTTTCCAAACTTCAGCTACCTCTATCACAGATTGAGAAGTAGGCTCAAGTTCTCCAAACTTAAGCTACCTCTATCACAGATTGAGAAGTACGCTCAAGTTCTTCAAACTTTAGCTACCTCTATCTCTGATTCGAAAGGGATTGAGAAGTACGGTCATGTTTTTCCAAACTTTAGCTACCTCTATCTCTGATTCGAAAGGGATTGAGATGTACGCTCAAGTTTTTCCACCTTTAGCTACCTCTATCTCATCGATAGCGACGTAAGCTCTAGTTTCTTCAGGTAACAACCTCCATTAATTGTCAATCAAGACAATCTCCATTAATTTTCAAATCAGGCGACAACCTCCATTAATTGTCAATCAGGTGACAACCTCCATTAATTGTCAAATCAGGCGACAACCTCCATTAATTGTCAATCAGGTGACAACCTCCATTAAGTGTCAATCAGGTGACTCCTCCATGAATCGTCAAAACCTCAAGGATCCTAGACATTGTTCCTAACTATCTAGTGAGACTTGAACTACGACCAAGGCTTGATTCCTCCGGGATACGTAGGTAGCCTTTCATAAAAGGTCCAGCCATCCGACCACAGCGGTCACCTTCTTCCTTCATCACTCCTCAGTGGTGAGGCAGCCTTTCATAAAGGTCCAGCCATCTGACCACATTGGTCACCCTTTTCATGCATCACTCCTCAGTGGTGAGGCAGCCTTCCATAAATGTCCAGCCATTCGACCACATTGGTCACCCTTTTCATGCCTCACTCCTCAGTGGTGAGGCAGCCTTTCATAAAGGTCCAGCCATCCGACCACATTGGTCACCCTTTTCATGCCTCACTCCTCAGTGGTGAGGCAGCCTTTCATAAAGGTCCAGCCATCAAACCGCAGTGGTCGCCCCTTGTCATTCATCACTCCTCAGTGGTGAAGTAGCCCCTCATAGAGGTCCAGATATCCGACCACATCGGTCACTTCCTTCATCTAGCGTATCCCCTGTAGGATTAGTCACTTGACCTCCCAGGTCACTTTCCCTTCTATTTCCCCAGCAAGAGACCAGTTTCTCTTCGCCTTTCCCCAGTGGATATATTTCCGAACTACGACCTGGCTTGATTCCTCCGGGATACGTAGGTAGCCTACTTTAGGTTCAGCCAATTCGTCACATATGACACCCCTTTCCCCAGTGGATATATTCCGAATGATGATTATGGCTTGATTCCCACATGGAATACGTAGGTAGCCTTCCAAAGGTTCAGCCACTCGACCACCTTGGTCACCCAATCCGTCTCGACATTCACCAGATTGGATACTTTTCTATCGACAACCCCACTCGCCTTGCAAGTGACGTTGCCGAGGGGCTTCTATAAGTACCCAAATCTGGCTCATGCCTTCCGGTTAAGTTTTCCGGCAATTCCCAGGACTTTTCCAAAGTTCAAGGGCAATTTGGGAACTTTTCCAAACCTTCCGAGGGGCGAAGGACTTGCTAGGAATTAAAATTCCACGTATTCCTTCGGTGGAATGCCTTTCTAGAAGGCCACCTTGCATGGTTCTAGAAATGAGCTGAGTCATTTCCGGATAAACCGTGCGGCCTCATTTGCCATGGTGTTACAGCCGCACGGCTTCATTAGCTGCAGCCAGACTGCCTATAAATAGAGACCTCCTCTATTCATTTTAGGGAGGATTTTCAATAACATTACTCTGCCAAAATACCACCACGAAATTCCAGTAAGCTGAGAGTGTCAAAAACTACCTCCCTCCTCATCAAAACCTTCAAAAGTTGGTCCCTTCCTTAGGCAAACTTCAAGAAGAAAGAGGGACACCACCATTGGTAACCTCTCCTCCCCTTTACCTTGCATTATACTTGTATTTATGTGATATATTTGCTCATTGCTTTACATATTGCTATATACTTGATTGGGACTTGATATATTGTCATTAAAGATCATATCTTTAGGCATGTAAATCATATTACCCCCTTTCCCCTATCACATAGGATCCATGGAGGATCCAACCCAAGGATGAACAAATAAGACCTCAAAAAAGGCTTGTTCTATGGTTGATCTCTCACATGGTGATGTGAAAATTAGTATCCTTTGCTCCTAAAATTCCATTTTTACATATCAAGATGCATCCTTTGCATTAAAAATGCTACCTTTACATACAAAATAGCATCATATGCATCAAAGTAGCATCCTTTGCTCTTAAAATGACATCTTTATGCATCCTTTGCACTTAAAATATCATTTTTGTACCAAAGTTGCATCCTTTGCATTAAAAATCATTCTTTGCATCAAAAAAGCATCCTTTGCAACCAAGTAGCATCCTTTGCACTTAAAAATGTCATCTTTTTCATTAAAATGGCATCTTTAGCTTAAACATGCATCCCCCATGTCCCTCATGGTTGGATCTCTCTCCTAGGATTACCTAGTGACCTTCTTAAGGCACAAAAGGGCATAGGATGAGCATAAAGATCCAATCTTTATACCCCTCCCCTAGTCCCCTTGGTACTTGGAGCATCTCTTGGAGCGAGATGGTGTAAAGGTCCTATCTTTACATCATTTCTTCCATCTAAAGATGCCATAGACGGATTCTCCTTTAGAAAAGGATGAACCCTAGCCACATATCTCCGATCATCACTTGAGATGAGCATAAATGTCCCAAAAAGTCCAAATCGTCTCAAGATGTAGGATTGATAGGCAAAGGTCATTCCTTTCTAAAGAGTCTCATCCTTGGACTCTAAAAACGGTGTCCCTATCTTGATCAGATGTGACCCTAGGTCTCATCATGATGATCACAAGTCCAAGATGAGAACGGGACCAAAGTCCCTAATACATAAAAATCCAAGGAATCCCGAACGATAACCAACTCATGGTTTATACATCTGGAAGACCACTTGGTATATTCCCTCTTTTCCAAAACACACATCCCACACACGAAAACACTAAGGCAAGAATGAAAAGCGGATCCTGGAAGACTTGCTTCGGCATGGCTCTTTGGGTGAACGACGATCCGTTCTTCCCAAAGGGTAACTTAACCTCCGGACCCAAATCCTTTTTTTTCAAAGTTTTGAGGAAATTAAAATGGCGTGGCGACTCCGTTTTTCAAATTAAACCGGACGTTTCCAAACTGATGTGAGGCGGTGATTCCCCTTACACGAGAAAGTGGTACCAAAAAAATAAATAAACACAAAAAAGGAGAGCCGCTTATCTTGGGCACCACATTCACAATAGCGGTCAAGTTTCTTTTCATCACCCCACCTTTCGATCATCTTTTTAAATAAGATGCAGTTCTCCGTGTCATGTCCATGATCATTGTGGGAGGCACAATACTTAGAATTATCTCGAACATGTTTTGACCTTTCACTTACTGGCCGGGGGTCAGGTAGGTTTACTAACTGCATGATCTCTGTGATATGTTTAATAAGAGGGGTGAAGACTTTGGCTTTTTTTGCAGCTCGAGTCCTATTTTTTCCTTTATAGCAACCACCATTTGAGGCCTAGTTTGTGCAAGTGTGGGCTGTTTCAGCTATTTCAGATCTTTTCTTTCTCTTTTCTTCCGCCATGGCTTTAGCATAAACCCGGTTGTACAAATTAAATTTTATTTTTGGCTCCCTCGCGGAGAGTTCGTATATCAATTGCCCAGATAGCAGTCCGAAGTTAAAACAAACCATCACATCCCAATTGGTCAAAATTCCCTTAACCTGGTCGGCCATAGCTCTGAATCGATTGTAGTAACTCATAGTGGATTCATTTTTGCCTTGCTCAATGTTAGCCACTAAGTCTGTCAACCCCTTTTTCGATTGCCAACAGTTGCAAAATGATCGAGGAATCTCCTCTTCATTACTTTCCATCTATCTATACTCCCATTTTCTTGCTCGCGGAACCATGATAAGGTTGTCCCGAAAAAGGTACTGGCGAAAGCCTTGCAGAGTATGTCAACTACCTTGTACAAGAGTGCCATGGTTGACTCAAAGCCTTGCACATGATCTCGTGCATCCGTGGTTCCTCCATATTTTTCAAAGTTTGGGATTTTAACATCCGAATTGGGAGGTTAGTCAACAATCTATTGGGAGAAGGGATGGGTGGCACTAGTGTCCTCGTCCTCGACATCCTTTTACCCCATCACCATTTCATCAATCCTCTTCTTAAAGAGAAGAATTTCTCTTGCATCTAATTCCGTACTGCAGTGGGAACTGTGATGGGTTCTCTCCTTGTCTCTGTGACCACTCACCCAACTTTGTTTTGCCTGTCGCTCGTGGCTTACATGGTTGTCTCCGTGTCCAAATGGTGCCCTACCATTTCATGGACTTGGTGGCCTGGAATGACGAGGAGGGGGTCCTTTTCTTTTTGGGAGCAATCTATGGGTGGGGAGGACTTCTATAACGAGTAAGGCTCCTATGTCGAGGAGAGGGGTCTCGATGAGGAGGAGTTTTTTGTCTTGCATGGTTGAGTCTGGCCTTTAAATCAGCCGACTTCACCTCGTCTTCTCTTTGATTATTTAACTCACCTCTAAGGTCCCCACCTTGACGGGCACTTCCATGTCCTGAGGCCTACCACGTGGACGAATGTCCTGGACAGTCAGCTGTCTGGATTTACCAGTAGTGTCGCGTTGTGGAGGATTTTGGTGAAGGATGTAATTTTCCCTATTCCCATGACTACCTTTCCTATCAGCTCGACTTTCTCCTCTGTGAGAAACTCCTGTTCTGGTGGGCCGGATGAATTTATCCAATGAATGATCCAGATCTAACTCCAGCAGGGCATTCTGTGCTTCATAGATACGTTGTAAAGTGTCCATCTGACGGTGCAGCAGAGTTCTGCGACCAGAAGGTGGAAGAGATGTGCCTGCACCCCCTTTGTTTGCTTTCCGTCTTGCCTGGCTAGCCGTAGGTATGCTTCCTCATCGCCTATGAAGGTTATGGTCCATAACAAATTCCAGCACAGGCTACTTACTAGAGCGTAGATTCATGCCCAATGGCGGTAGTGGCGGCAGTCCTCTGTTGAGAGGCGGAGGAGGTGGAAGATGACCACCATTAACATGGGGAATCGCTATACCTGCTTTGCCAATATTATCCTTCATGGGTTGATTTTCTGGATCAGGAGTTAAACTGACAGTATGTTTGTCTTCCATCAGATCTTTGGAAGTAAATTCTCTGGCTATTCAAGGGATATTATGATCGTTTCCCGGCAATGTAACCAAACTGACGATGTCAAAAACATCGGATCGGCCCAAATTCAGTGGTTCAGATATATAACGTTAACTTGAATAGCCTGAAAAAGATGAACAAACACGTAAACTAAGTCGGGCTTCACCAGCAAAACCCCTCCGGCGTGAGAGTAAGTATTGATATTTTATGAGAGTAAATCAATTGACAATAGTTTAGAGTCAAATAATGCGTTAACAGAAATTCGTGATTAATGTCTATATCTATAGTTATAGGAGATAGTTTTATGCCTTGTATAGGAAGTTAGGAGAGAATAAGGAGTTGAATCATACTAATATCCTAATCCATGATTTACATGTTGGACTAGGATTATAATTGTGCTTTGTACGTATGTCGGGCAGGTCATACTACTCGACATAGTCATTGTTCGTTTGTTGGTCGACATATTAGGTGTGTCGAGCATAAGGGATTTCCAAAGTTAGGAGGACCCACTCCCTTTGTTATATTTAGTGTAGTCTTAGTGGGCTTAAATGTGGAGACTTGGTCTAGGTTGTCTTAGGCCTATGTCTTGGTCGACCTAGCCTAGCTCCCTGATCGTCCCAGTCATATGGTGAGCTCTTTATATACTGGTCAACATAGGGCTATGACCAGTATATGTATAAAAGTCCATTCCCTATATTATATTTAGAAGTTGTATATATTTTCCATTGTGCTCAATTCATTGGGCCTTTGCCCATTGTATAGCATAAGGTCGTACTCATTTTATATCGTTCAATATTATCAAGAATATATTGTATATATCAATTAGTTATTGTTACCAAATTTGGAGATATTGTTTATATCAAATTAGAGATTCAACTCTGTAAAAATCTAGAAGATTATAAGAGATTACATACTCTCATTATAATCTTATAAATATGTAACTTATTGCCCCCCCCCCCCCGGGGCACAGCCGAGTGATAAAGGAAGGAGCATTGCTGGGCTTGCAACCTCAGCGTGGGGAGTTCAAATTCGGGCATGAGCAGCTGGAGCAGCCAATTTATTGGTGATGTAAAAGTAATGTAAGTGTCATGGAGGAGGGTCCCTTGGGGCCAGGAGTATAAAGGGTGCTGCCACCCTGACCAACATGGGCATATCCCGTGATTTACCTCTGCCTGCACTGAGGGGCCGATGGCTGGTGGTCCAGGTATTAGTCCGGCGAAGCTGGGAACCTGGTGTAAGTACCCAAATCTGGCTCATGCCTTCCGGTTAATTTTCCCGGCAATTCCGGTAAATTTCCCGGTAACTCCCCGGACTTTCCTAGAGTTCCGGAACAATTCCGGAACTGTTCCAAATCATCTAAGGGCTGAAGGGAATGCTTACCAATTAAGAAACATGTTTTTCTTAATTTGGAAAAGGTTCTAGAATTGCAAACTTGCATGATTCTAGAAACATGCTGAGTCACAAGGGATAATACCGCACGGCTGCATTAGCCAAGGATCTCTGGCCGCACGGCTTCATTGGTCTTATCCAGACTGCCTATAAATAGAGCCCTCCTCTTCCCATTTTAAAAAGATGAAAAACACATACAATACACTCTATATTCAGTCCCAATACACTCAAATACTGCTGGAAATCCAAGAAGGTTGAAGAAGCAAGCCAAGAAGCCACCTCTATATGAATTAGATTGCTCATTGCATTCATATATTGTTATTATCTTTGCTTGGGACTTGGTAGTTTTCATTAAAGATCATATCTTTATTATACCCCCTTTCCCCTTTGCATAAATTAGGCATCATTTGTCATTAAAAATGTAATCTTTAAATCAAAGGTGCATCCTTTGCACCTAAAGTTCCCCTTTTTACACAAAAATGCCATTTTTATGCATCATTTGCTCATAAAAATGCAATCTTTATATCCAAAATGCATCATTTGCATATAAAAATCATGTCTTTATAAAAAAGGTGCATCCTTTGCACCTACAATCCATTTTCATGCATCCTTTGCATTAAAGGTCATTCCTTCATCATAGAAATGCATCCCTTGCTTTTTTTCAAAATGCAATCTTTATGCATCCTTTGCATATTAAATGCTAATTTCCTCATCAAAATGCATCCTTTGCATAAAAATCATGTCTTTACATAAAAATGCATCCTTTGCAAATCAAATGCATCCTTTGCAACCCAAAAATGTCATCTTTTCACTAAAAATGTCATTTTTACATGCATTCCCCCATGTCCCCATTAGCAACCTTGGAACGGACCGGTGTAAAGATCCTATCTTTATATCGTTTCTTCCATTAAAGGTTCCATGATCTCTTTAGAAAGGGACAACCTTGAGCCCTATATCTCCGATTATCACTTAAGACGAGCATGAATCATTCACGATCATCTTAAAGTGTAGGATTGATGGGCTAAGGACATTCCTTCCTAAAGAACCTCATTTTTGGACTATAAAAGAGGGTCCTTCTCTCGATCACGCAAGTCCCGAGGTAAAAATGCGATGATCACAAGTCCAAGATGAGGACGGGATCAAAATCCCGAATACATAAAATCCAAGAAATCCCGAGCGACAACCAATAAATGGTTTGTACGTCCGGAAGACAACTTGAGACATTCCCTCCCCTTTCATTCAAACACATGCACACAAGAAAGCACGCAAGCAAGCAAAATAAATGGAATCTAGGGAGACTTGCTACGGCAAGGCACCTTGGGTGAACGACGATCCGTTCTTCCCAAGGGGTAACTTAACCTCCGAACCCATAAAATCCTTTTTTTCAAAGTTTTGAGGAAATCAAAATGGTGTGGCGACTCCGTTTTTCAAATTAAACCGGATGTCTTCAAACTCGCGTGAATTCCACAATTTGGGCACACATTCACAGTTTGGCGACTCCGCTGGGGACATCCCAAAGGAGAAAAGCTTTCATTTTTCAAATAAATGATACCTGGTATATAGGTGGAAACCACTAACCTTCCTATATCGCTCCCTATCCCGGGGCTTGGGATAAACGGTGGTTTAACAATCCCACGTACCGGTATCACTTTTCGAAAAAAAAAAAATATAAGAAAGCTTTTCCCTTTGAGCGGGTTAGACTCCCATCGCGGATTCCATTTATTTTGCTTGCTTTCTTTGCCTTGCATTGCATCATTTGCATCTTGGGATCTGTGCATACTTTGAACGGGAAACAACCCGAAAAAATAGCAAAGGAGTGGAACCTGGAAAATTGATCCATGCAGTGGTACGGCTCAATCCTCATTGGATTCTGACCGGACGGCCTCAGTGGCAATTCCACCAGGAAAAATTGAGGTTAATCTGGCAGTCCTGGCAGCTTGGGGCTATTCGGGCCTAAGACTCGACTGGGCTCCTTAAAATTTACGTGCTTAACTGTTGCATTCTCCCCCGTCCCGAAAATCATTCCTTTAAAACACATTTATGAAAATCTCTGTTTTAACTCAGAAAGGAACATTTTTAGGAGACCGCACACTATGCGCACCTTATATATCCTGTACACTTTGCACGCACGTCCCTTTAAACCCGGGGTGGTTGTTGGTTGCAGATCACGGACTGACCTTACGATGCTCCCGGCGCGCACGGAATCACCCCAAACTCCCCATGGCAGCCAAAGGTGTCGACCAATGCACACCCGTGTCACACGTTTCAAAAAACCGTGACTTTTGGTTGGTTTTTGGTCTAGTCCGTGACATATAGCCCAGTTGCATATCCCCGTAAAGGTCAAGCCTTAGTCCATAACGGAAGTCAAGGTCCTTCGCACAAGCGAAACTCTGCCAAACTTCCGACAAGGAAAAAATTGGTAGAACCTTGACTCCGACATTGACTTTGACCTTGACCTACACGGAATGCGTAAGAGTCGAGACCGAGTCTTTGCCAAGAAAAGTCCAAAGATCTTTCGCTCAAGCGAAGCTCTGCCAAAATTCCGACAAGGAAAAATTGGTAAGATCTTGACCCGGCATTGACTTCGATTCTGACTCACGCACGGCGTATGCAACGAAGTTCAATGTGACACTGTGTCATCCGGCTTTTACCGCCCGACCCATGCCTATTATCTTCTCGGACATTACCGAAAAGTCAAAACGTCAATCGCGCAAGCGAAATTCTGCCGAAATTCTATCAAGGCTGAAAGACGAGACTTTCCCGGTATTGCCTTGACTTTAATTTGCATCGCTCGTGCGTTAAAAGTTCCTATGACCCGCTAGACCCGTTAGGAGCGTTCTTCTCTCGGTCGGTGGGATCCGCGAGCCCTATAGGACCCTCGCCCGGGCCGCTCCACCCCGGGAGGTCGAAATACAGTGGAATACGAGGGGCTTATAGACGTAGTGACGGAACCCACTGATCCAGGATCTAGAGTAGTTGCGAAAAAGAAGGGCAAATCCCCTTTTCCAACCAAATAGAAATTAATAAAAGACACTGTTTTAAGTAAACCGGAAGATTCCTAATTTGCATATTGCTTGAGCCTTCAGCCTAAACACCTATCCCGAGTCTAAACCTCTCCTATCCCTTTCCCGCAGGGAGAAAGAAGTGGGTGAGAACACCGGGTCAGCAACTTGTTAGCGCAGAATTCTCGCAGCCGCGTAATCCTCGCTTTGTCACCCGTAGAGTCGAATGGCCGATTCGACAGAGAACAAGATCTTGGTTTGGGTAACCAGATGACTAAGGAAGAAGAGCTAGCCTATAACCAATGCCCTCCTCCAGTCACATATAATCCTTTGCCAAAGACAGTCCCTTTTCAGTCTTTTCCAGTATCCCAAGCCGTCAGGGTCCCGACACCCTCTCCTCCTCAAATGAGACCTAGCTTTGCCACAGCTATCCCAGTCATGCAGCCCCTGCGTTACCCCGTGGGACTTTTTCCCTCCTCTCAGCCTGAGCCAAATCTCCATACCGTAGAATCCCAGTACCAGCCTGACCTTTCTAACTTTGTCAACGCCTGTGAATTTGCCTATCTCCCAGACAGTGGTAGTGAAGAATCAGTTGGAAATGAGAACATAAATGGATGGATTTACAGCGATGATGACAGTTCAGTAGAAGGAATGAACTTGGAGTCGACCAAAGTGAAATTTGGAGAACAAGATGAAGTAGAAAACCACAGACCTGGAATAGGGGATGGTATCACTTCAAAATGTGTCTGTAGCCTGTGTGAAGGTTCGGGCGGGAAAAAGGATGCAAGCTCAGATGAGGCAGCATACGAATTCTACATCCTAGAGTTAAATACTCCTTACAAAGACTTGGTCGGCGAATGGAGGGACTTAATTGAAGCTTTAGCTGAAAGAGGGAAGTGGGCTCCGCCCGCCGATCTAGAACATGTAAGCGTCGTTGAAGCTAAACCCCCATCAGGAAGAGTAGACTCCATTGCAGTGCTGAGAATCACCCCTGAGACCTTGTCTGAAGAAGAGTGTATGGATGCCTTGGAAAGAGTCCTAAAATTTGAAGCGATCCCGGTCCCCTTTATATCCTATGATGACAGCGATGTTTTCTTGGTAATTCCCAAATCAGAGGAAGAATCCAAGATACCTCTTATATGGCGTCTAGTATCCCGACCTGCATTTGCCCTCATTGGTCATCAGAGTCAAGATGAGAGTTCTCACGAGAGTTACTGTAGTGATACCGAAGAAGACACATTCGAAGTGCCAGATGGAACGGTAGAAGAGTGGTTAGCCCAGAAGCCAAAAAGCCCAGAAAACCTTCCCGACAGTAAAGAACAGGAACCCGCCATGAGGTTTGACCCCGCAGAAATCCTTCTCGATGATGGAGTTTCCCACTTCAGAAAATGCTTGGCCAATGTTAAAGATGTCGTCAGAAAATTAACCCCTAGAGAAAGGAGGGACATGCTTGACAGTGATGAGGAATATGATCCCGCTCTGTTGAAAAAGTTGCTAGGTCCGGATGAGGAAGCCATTCACCAGACTCCAAACCCTGAAGGTGATAATTCCTGTTGCATGCTGACCTTGAAAAGCTTGAACGAGACTGTGAAGGCTTTAAATGAGGAAGGTGAAGTTGAAACCACCGGCCGTTGAGCCAATTAGGGAGTCGAACTCGAAAAGGTCGAAAGCCAAGCAACCCGGGATCGATTCGGGAAGCCGCTTATGCCTCTAGTAGTGCGGTTAATCGATTAATCGCCAGAGTTGGCCATACGCCAAAGAAGAGCCCACATCTCACTTTGAAAGAGCCGATGTAATCCTCCAAAGAGGAATGATGATCCAGAGAAGTCTAATGTCTATGTGATGACTCAGTCTGGATAGATGAGTGTTGAGCAACCTAAGGGTGATAAAAGAAATGCCGTCTCCGAGCCGAAAATAGACAAAAGACCTTATAAGCCGAAGCGTAAAAGCCGACTCGACAAGGAGGATCCAAAGGCCGACTCGCTTGAAGTGTTCTCGTGCCAATATCTCCTTGTGGTCCTTATTAACCTCTGCATACCCTCATAAGATGAAGCTAGAAGAAAGTTTGGCCAAGACCATGGTGCCCATAGATGTCACCTCAGATGAGGTCGTCCAAATGATTGGAAGTATCCACTATGGAAACATCATTACCTTCACCGACTTGGACTTGCCAAAGTATGGGGCTAGTCATAACGAACCCCTTTACATCACAAATTCACTGGAAGAACGTCGGTTGCCACGGTATTAGTTGATGGAGGGTCTCGCAATGAACGTCCCGCCAAAGATGATGGACTTACCGGATTTGAAGCCTACAGCATTTGAAGCCTTCTAGTCGACTATTAAGGCCTATGACTCCACCGCACGATCGCTTTGGGGATTGCTACTCTCAAGTTGTGGTTCGGGAAAAGGTCATGGACGTTGACTTCCAAGTGATTGACATTCCGATCTCGTTTATCGCTTTGCTAGGGCGACCTTGGATCCACCCGCATAAACGGAGTGGCCTCTACTCTGCACCAATGTGTCAAATTTCGCCTAGTGATGGGACTATCACTACCATCTACGGAGACAAGTCACGGTAGAAGGAACCAAAGATCGAGGTATCCCGATATTGGAGATTAAGCATGATGATGAAGGGTTTGCCTTGACCGGATTCTCTGTAGCTTCTTCCAAAGCACAAGTGTGTTGCACTGACCTCACCACTACTTCCGTTAAAATTCCTGCGGCCATGAGAATGATGAGGAAAATGGGTTATCTTCTGGGGCTTGGATTGGGCAGAAGACTCTGTGGTCGCAATACCATCATTGATGTAAAGGAACAGACTACCAGATATGGCTTGGGATACAAACCGAACTCTCGGGATGGCGTAGAAGCTAAAGGGGTCCAGCTCTATCCCTACAGCTTATCCCCGACCCATTACTTTATAAAAGGTGGGACTCAATACGATGAAAATGACCATCGACCTCCCCGAGGAGAACCCTTCGGAAAACCTTGAGAAGGTTAGGGAAAACCAAAGCAAATCCCGTTCGAAGGATGTTTCTTGACTTGCCGTACATTCCCGGGGCTACCACTACCATTCGTAACGAGTATGTCTCCAAAGAAAATTCAGACAAAGGTCAAAGAGTCAAGATCCGTGGTAATGGACTTCTCCGCCTTTGAGTTAGCTCTTCCGAAGATCAGCCAGATAGAAGCTGCCAGTAGTGAAGACAGTGAGTGGGGCTTGCAAAAATTGTTTGATGAAGAAGCACAGATCCCAAATTTGATCGACTTCAGCTCAGATAATGAGATAGTTGCCATAATTGGAGATGGTGGTGAAGATCCTTTTGATCCCCGCACTTTGGTGACTAAGACAGAGATGCCGTTGAAGAATTGGGAGACATTCTCGTGGCCGATAGCCGCCGACAAAGAAATGATTGCGGAGCTTGATTGGTACCCCGTCCTTCTCAACCTGGGCCATGTCAAACACCCTGTTGTCCATACAGTTGAGTCAGAATCTTTGAATTCCAGTCCTCCGAGTCATCCGAAGGCCTCACGCCCGAGGATTATCAATATGTAATCGATGTCATCTTTCCTTTGCTTTGAATGAAATGACAGATCTTTCGATTATCCCCTTATTGCCAACTTAACAAAATGACAAATTAACTCAAAACTTAACAACAGCTAATAATGAATCATTTGAACAAGATGCAAACACACTAAATGAACAATACATTAAAGAAATGTTTAAGCAAAGTTACGTAAAAGAGGAAAACCGGGCCCAAGCCGCCGAGGAGGTTTTGACAAGTGTGAACTTGGGTACCGTCGAGGAACCTAAAGAGACACAGATCGGAAACTTCTTCCAGGGGGTTGAACGGGACAGACCGGTTGATCTCGCTCAAAGAATACACGGACGTCTTTGCGTGGTCGTACAAGGATATGCCGGGGCTAGACAGCTCAATAGTGGAGCACGTAATCCCTTTAGCACCGTATGCTAAGCCGCAGCGTAAATTGAGGAAAATCAAGCCGAGTGGTCTCTACAGTCAAAGAAGAAATTGAGAAGCTACTCAAGGGTAGGATTCATCGTAGTCATCGAATATCCGACATGGTTGTCCAATATTGTGACCGTCACCAAGGCCAATGGGAAGGTGCGCTCGTCGTGTGGATTTTAGGGATCCGAACAAGGCCAGCCCCAAAGATGATTACCCCTTGCCAAACATAGACATCCCGGTGGACTCCACTGCCAACTACGAAGTCAAATCCTTCGTTGATGGCTTTGCAGCTACAACCGATCAAGATGCCCGAAGAAGACCAAGAAAAGACAAGCCTTCACCACACCGCGGGAACTTACTCGCTATACAAGCAATGCCATTTGGGCTCAAGAACGCCGGGGCTACTTATCAAAGGGCAACGACCGCGCTTTTCCATGACATGATCCACAAGGAGATTGAGGTCTACGTAGACGACATGATAATCCACTCCAAAGTCGAGGACTGACAACACTTTGTTGACCCGCAAAAGTTCTTTGAGAGGCCGAGACAACATTCCATGAGACTAAACCCCGCTAAATGCACCTTCGGAGTGACAAGGGGAAAAGTGCTTGGGTATATGGTCACTGAGCGAGGTATCGAAGTCGACCCCGAAAGATCAAAGCCATTATGGACATGAGGCCACCTCAAACTCGCATAGAAGTCAAGAGCTTTATGGGTAAGCTGCAAGACATCGCCCGTTTCACAATCGCCGACCACTATGTGCGAACCCATCTTCAAGCTTATGAAGAAGAATGTAGACACAGAGTGGACCGAAGAATGCCAGTTGCCTTCGACCGCATCAAAGCATACTTAGTACATCCTCCAAGATTATGCCCCCCACATAGACAAACCTCTTCTCGCTCTATCTCACCGTCACCGATATGGCAATTGGGGCTATGCTTGCTCAGAGAAGAAAGACTCTCGGGTGGAGAATGCCATTTACTTTGTCACCGAAAGCCGGCAGTGGAAGTGAGCTCAATTACTCCGCATGTGAAAAGACTCCGTGCAGACTCGGTCTGGGTAGTCGGCAAGTTGAAACATTATATGCAATCCCACCCTGTGAATTTGGTCTCAAAAATGGACCCCATCAAGTACATATTCGATAAGCCTTCCCTCTCGATGCGTCTAGCAAAGTGGTCATTCTTCTTAGCAGAGTACGACATCAGCTACGTGACCAGAAAGGCCATCAAGGGCCAAGCATTGTCAGACCATCTGGCGAACTTCCCCCGTAATGAGGACCGTGGGCCTGAAACCCAATTCCTGCATGAAGGGATCTTCGCAAATGAGCTCGAAACTGATGGCAGCTTTTCTTTGATGGAGCTACTAACAAAAGAGGAAATGGCGTAGGGATGCTACTGGTCGATCCGAAAGATGAGCATACACCCATAGCCCTCAAGCTGAACTTCCCTGCCACGAACAATGTAGCCGAGTACGAAGCTTGCATCGCTGGTTTAGAGGCTGCTTTAGAAAGGAATGTAAAGGAGCTCGAAGTTTATGGAGACTCAGCCCTGATCATCAACCAGGTCTCCAACAAATGGAAGACTATGGACCCTAATCTTCAGCGATATCATGCCCATATAGAGGAGTTGTCTGGACAGTTCAGAGAAGTGACTTTCCACTACTTGCCAAGGGAAAAGAACAGATTCGCAGATGCCCTCGCTACTTTAGCCTCACTGGTAGAGATCCCCGAGGGAAAAGCCATAAAACCCTTCAGAGTGGGTAGAAGAGAAGCCCCAACTTTCTGTTGTGAAGTAGACCTGGGACCCGAGCCCATCAAGGAACCGTGGTACAATCAGATTTACCAGTTCCTCAAAAATGGAGAGTCAGCTTTCAGAGACGAAGAAGGTCGGGCAAAAGAAGGTGTCAAAGCCAAGAGCTTGCTAGCCCTGAAAAGGTTGGCCTCCCATTATGTCATTCTAGGAGGCAACCTGTACAAGAAGCAGTATCAAGGACCACTCCTCTTATGCGTCACTCAAGAAAGGGCCAAAGAGTTGATGACTGAAGTCCACAATGGTCCCTGCGGTCCTCATATGAATGCTAGAGCCCTAATGCAAGTGATCCTCAGAATGGGTTACTACCGGATTTCCATGGAGACAGACCGTGTTCAAGCATGTCCGAGCGTGCGACAAGTGCCGCCGGTTTGCCAACCTCAACCATCTCCCGCCTCATGACCTCGTACCGCATGATGACTCCCCGGCCGTTTGCAACTTGGGGTATTGACGTGATAGGGAAGATAGCCCCACAGAAGCAATGGGCATGAATTCGTGTTAGCGGCAATGACTACTTCTCCAAGTGGGTAGAGGCCAAGTCCTACAAGGTCCTCACTTCCAAGAAGGTGGCCCATTTATCAAAGAAAACATAATGTGTAGATATGGGGTGCCCAATGAGATCATTTCGATAATGGGTCACACTTTGAAGGGGACTGCGGTAGATTGTTGTCGAATTCAGATCACTCGCCACAAGTCGTCCCCATACGTACCTCGACTAATGGAGCCATGGAAGCCGCTAATAATATGCTCGAACGGATCATTCGGAAAATGGCCACCCGTGGTCGTGATTGGCCCGAAAAGCCGCACTCGGCACTCGGCTACGTAACGTCGTCGAATGTGCCCATAGGAGAAACCCCTTTGCCCTAACCTACGGGATGGAAGCAAGTGTTACCAGCTGAGTTGGAAATCCCGTCATTAAGGGTCCTCCCCGGAAAACAAAGATCAACGAAGTAGAATGGTTGCGTAGCCGGCATGATGAGTTGGCCCCGCTCGACAAAAGAAGGCTTAAAGCCATGGAGCATACCCGAGCCTATCGTAGGCGAATGGCCGTGAGCATTTGACAAAAAGGTCAAGGCCCGAGACATCAAAGAGGGTGACTTAGTGCCGAAAGTAAAGCCCCTACCATAGACAATCCCAGGAAAATGGGAACCCGTTTGGATCGGCCCGTATATGGTGCGTAAGATACTATCGGGAGGAGCCATGAAACTTGCGCACTGGACGGCAATCCCTTTGTCCACCCAAATAACGGTGATAAGCTCCGAAGGTAACTATGTCTAAAAAAAAAAAAAAATATTAGTGCAAAAGAGTAATACCCACTAGGCCGAAAATCCAAAAAAGGGCGGTCTAGGCAAAAACAGGGTTGCAAAAAAAAAAGAAAAATCTTAGTGAAAAGAGTAATGTTCAAACTAGGCCGAAACCCAAAAAGGGCGGTCTAGGCAAAAACAGGCCGCACATAAAAAAAAGTAGAAAAAAAGAGTTCACCAGAATGAACTACGAAGACCTGAGCCCCTTAGTCTTTCTTGTAAAAGGGGAACGTAGGCAGCCATTTATGGTTCGGTCTAACTAAATAATAAAAAGGGCGATTAAGTTTCCATGAAATGCGTCCTAAACAATAATAAAGGATATTCAAGTTTTCATAAAACGGGCCTCAATCAATAAGACATTTGAGTTTTCATAAAATGTGTTTTGATTAATTTCTTAGATAATATTTCTTGTTCATTACAAGTTAAAAACTTCTTGAAGAGTTCAAGCACGGTCTACTCTTGACTCTGCTAACCTGCTACAAAGACCTAAAATACAATAAAATGCCTAATAAGACTACTGTGTTTGCAAAATGGCAATAAGGGGATCCTAAGAAAAGATCTGTCAGTCGTCATTAACTGAGTCTTCTTTGGTTTTCTTCCCTTTACCTCGACCCCGTCGAGTGTTCTTTCTCTTCTTCTCTATAATGTCGGTCTCCCTCATTCCGACCTCAGGTATCCTCACTGGAGCCTCTATCAAACCTGTGTCAATAAGTGCCCTCTCAACTTGAGCACGAGTCCGCACTTCCTCCCTCTGAGCCTCAGTCAAAGGAGCGACCTCGGACAATCTCTTGTATCGAGCCTCCATATCTATGATCGGTCACCCGACCGGTTATGGCGACTCGCCTTAGCCTCAGTCTCCCTCAGAGTCCTACTCGAGTCACGGTCAGCTCCCAATAAAGCCTGACGTCTCTCCCCCAATATGACCTGAGTCACTCCCATCTCCCTCTCATACCAATCCAAATAGACAGTGGTCAAGATGGTACTCTTCCCCGCTCCTAAAGATAGCCCCGGGTGGGAAAGCAGCGTAAGTCCAAGCCCTCAAGAAGAATGAAAAGCCGGGCCGGATCCCTCATAGCAAATGGCACCACCTCCATGGTACGGATGTCCTCCCAACCGCCCAACGGCTCCCGTAAGGCCCCGAACCGCCCGGATACCAAGCAGGGTATGTAGAAGGATGACCAGCCAGAACCCCGGAACCCTCACTATATAGGACTCCCGAAATATTCTCCCGGTCCGCAACCTCCAAAGGAGGTACCCACCACGGATGTCCGAAGTGGATAACCTAGCCATCATCGCCTCCCAGCCTACCCCCGGGTCCCGCCGTCGAGGTGCACCTCTCCGAGAAATCACCCAAGGGCACCGAGTCGGCAAAGCCCCCGGCAAAGCCCCAAGCCTCTCCCCGCAGCCCATAAAGACAAGATAGCCGCACTCCTGCACCTCATGAAATGGTCTCCCCTAGCCATCCTATCAATGCCATGCAAAGTCTCCCCCAAAACCAGTGGAACAATGTCCTTCCCAGCCCTACAATCTCTGACCATGTCTAAGAGACCGCCATGACAGATCCCTACGGACTCAGCGGTGAACAGAGAAGAGAATATGCAGAGGATAAAGGCATCCATAGCCACCATGGTCGCAGCCATAGCCGGAGACCCAAACCTTCCCGGGATATCAGAAAGGTCAATCCTATCCGGGGCTATCATCATCTCCTCAGCCTCTCCCAGAGAAATCTGCAGAAAAGATGCAAGCTTTGTCGCCACCGGCACGTCTTCGATCAGCGGAATCGATATAGCCTCAATTTCTGGACCCCCAATCAAGGCTCGGAAGTCGACAATCTCATTGTAAGAAAAGTAGTAAACGTGTCTCCGGACGTCCCAAAACTTTGCTGCTGCTCTCAAAAGGTCCCAATCGGGCGGGAGATCCCTCAAATGCCATAAAGACTTGATCTTGAAGGTAGAATCAAGCAACCCCTTGTGAGATTGAAAGTTGTATCTCACCCAAGACTGAAGATCGGACAGAAAGCGGTCTCTCTTCCCCCTTTGCAATCTAACGGGCTTCTCCATCACAAAATGATTAAAGGTGGTGTCTTTAGGTCCAATATGTGCTCTGGGAACAGTTGGGACAAGTCTAAGTTGAAAATGAAATGAAATGGCCAAGCCTTGGTTTTATTCTAAAAATAACCAAATCTGCATTAGACTGTAAGCCGCACGACCTCATTTGCCCTCAGGTCCAGACCGCACGGCTTCATTTACCTGATGTAAGTGACAAATCTGCAGCAACCAAGTTGCTGCCCAAAGGGAGTTTTCACCCCACTTTTCCAACCAAAACCTGTACAAAAACATGTTCAAAGACCATCCAAGCATTTATACATCATTATATATCATTTTGGCCCAGTTTCAGCCCCGATTCCAAGCAAAACCGCCCGAGGCTCAAGTAATATGCAAATTAATAAAGCATAAATAGAAAAAGCAAATAAAACAGTAGTACATTGTTTTCGCCCCATCGGCGCCCAAATAAAGCAAAAAATAAACAAAGTGTGCATAAAACTTGTTCATTGTTTGTTTTTCTTCCTAAGTCAACTCTAGAGACCTCCTAGGCCTCCGATCCTTCTTCTTCATCGCTGCTCAGCTCGTAAACGCTAGCCTCCCTCATCAAGTCCTCCGCGTCGCTCACATCTGAAAGGTGGACATTATCGTGCTCGTACTCACCACCGCTCCAAGATGTCGCATTGGGTCCTCGTCCCCGAGGCATGGTACCGGGAAGAGTACTCCGATGCCGATGAGGTAGATGCCGTGCCCCCGACATGCCTTCTCTTGCGCCCGGCTCGTACGTCCGCCGCCGCCTTGAAGTGTGCAGCGCCTTCCTCGAAGGGACCGACACATGTCCTTCCAGCCCCTATTCTGCCTGACCAATCTGTCGTAAGTGCGAGCTGGAACCTGAGAAAAAAGAGAAGAAAATCTCAGAAAATCTCAGAATTGCAAAAAAGGCAAAGAAATCTGAAAGAGGGAAAAGACCCTAAAGTGTACTTACAGCGTTGTCTGGTGGCAAGGTATACTGGGGCTCCCTAGCGTCGGGGACAGGTATCCTCAACCTCCTCGGTACTCCGTGGACCACATATGAAAGGTGCGCAGGAGGGATCGGCGGATCAGAAGGCTCGTCCTCCCCATATCCCTGAGTGACCGCCAGCTTCACTAGCTTCTGTGGCGTCCTCAATCGCTGCTCCACAAACACAGCATATGGGGTATCCATATCAAAATACTCCTCTGCGGCCAAGCCTGCCTGATATCTAGCAATGTCGTCCTCCGACCAATCCCTGGGCTGCAGCATCCGTGCTGGAGGATCCTGGGGAGTAATGGCGTCCAATGGAGGGACATGGCCATGCTGCCTGGAAAATCGGTCCCCCAGATAGATGACATCACATGTCAGCCCAGTCAACCACCGCCTCTGCCTAGTCACCTCTATGGCCTCTCCTAGCAGAATCTCTGGATACCTGCCCCACGGGTAGAAGTCCACTCCATCGTGCCCATCCTTGTTGATAATTGGCCTCACCATCTTATAGTCAAAGGTGATCCGGGTCTTCCCGGTGGACTTATCCCTCGCATCTCCCCTCCAGCGGATCATAGCAGGAAAGATGGTGACATCACTCTGTTGGTTCCACGGAAAGAACCTGATCACCTCATAAAACCAAACCTGCATGTTCAAAACATCAAAAGGGTCATTTTTCTCTCATAAAAGTCTCAAAGACAGAAAGTAAAAGAGAAAGGAAAGAGAGACTACCTCAAGGGCAAAGGAGAAACAATCCATAGAGGCAGCCTTGTTACGGCTGTACATATCCAGGGAGAAGTATAGCTCCGCCAATCCGGCCTCGCCCCACGAAACCGTCCCAATCCCATCAACATCCTCCAGAGAGTCGAGGAGGCAAGTCATAGCCAGAGTCCCAGAATTGGCAAAGATGGTGACTGATAGCATCAACCACACAAATGCCCTCGCAAGATGGTGGGCAGTCACCTCACTAGCGGCAAAGTCCCGTATGCAGTTCTGGAATGCCACCTCGACGTTCCTCGTCTCCATTCCAAGCCCCTTGGGAATCAGCTCAAACCCAACCAAAGCCCTGAACTCCTCGGTAGTGATATGGTCCCTCCAAGTCACAGGCCTCCCGGTGAACTGTAAGCCCGTGATAGCAGTGAAATCGGTCGGAGTCACCGTCGCCTCCCCTGCCTAAGATGAAAGCTATGGGTGGTGTCCCACCAGAACTCAGATAGGGCCTGGACCAAGCCCTTTCTCTTCGAGGTAATGTGAATACCTCTGCCGATGGCCTCAATGAACAAATCCAAGCCGGTAGCCCGCACCAGCTGCTTAGGGTTCGCCCCATTCTTCTCAAAATCGGGCATCCTCTCCCATAGCCTGACTGCAATCTCAGAAGGCCCTCTAGACTTGTTCTCCTGTAGACAAGCACAGCAAAAAAAATGTGTCAGTCCTTCATCTCATTTCAAAA
This sequence comes from Adenophora triphylla var. japonica, assembly GCA_022495995.1. Lineage (NCBI taxonomy): Eukaryota > Viridiplantae > Streptophyta > Magnoliopsida > Asterales > Campanulaceae > Adenophora > Adenophora triphylla. Next base: position 45,941 of record JAFEMH010002718.1, read on the forward strand.
GCATGCATATATTCAAAAGTGCACATATTTTCAAAAGAAAAGCATTCATAAAAATTTTTCTAGCATCCTTTGCATCGAAAACGTGTCTTTCATCACTTGAAACACGCCGTGTCAATCACATTGCTCCCAGAAACACAAAAATTCAAAATTCTTTGCACATAATCATCAATTTTTCAAAACGGCATGCATGAATCCTTTTCATCATCCAAAATCCCGCTTTCTCATCTATGACCTAGTTCTAGCACATGCGAGGACTTCGTCACATTTTAGACAATTATTTTCGAAAAAAGACAGGTCATTCTCATTATTTTTCAAAATAAATTGCACATGCATGTTTGTTCATCTTCTTAGCCTCATAGGTTAATCATCAAGATTTCAAAATCATCCAAAAATCCTAGGAAAATTCGAGAAAATTCCTAAGCTTGGGTCAAGCCCTAAATCAATCAAAATTCAATCAAAATCGATGGAATTGAGCAAACTAAGAACGCTTACCCCAACCGATCGAGGGTTTGTCGATTTATGCTCCCTTCTCCCCGGATAGAGCTCCGATGGAGGCGTTAGGAAGTCATACTTCCTCTCCGTCCGAACAAGCTCCTTCCTCCTCCTTCTCGCGGCCGTGGAGATGTTCCTTCTAGCTTGCCTCGGCACTGGGTTCCCCTTCGGATCCATTCCAAATCAGTAGAGGCAAAGGGAATTGAAGGAATTTCGAAATTTCTCTCCCTCCTCTCTCTTCCTCGGCAGCTTAAGGGCGGCAATAATGCCCAATGCCCGTTCAAATCTGTTTTAAATAATCTGGAAAAATCAGACTTCTAGCCGTACGGCTTCTTTTGCCCCCATCTCATGCCGGGCAGCCTCTTTCGCTCTGAGCAGGAATTACCCTTTTGCCCCTGGACTTTCCACTTGGGCATGTAATTCCCGTTATCTTTTAACCAAGATAACGTCGTTTTCAAAAGATATCCCTTATCTCTTAAGAAAATAAGCTTTCTTCCCCAGTCGCCTCCGTTACATCCGTTATAACGGAATGACGCTAGGTGACAACCTCCGAATTGTCAGAACTCTAAACTTAAGCTACCTCTATCACCGATAGTGAAGTATGCTCAAGTTCTCCAAACTTAAGCTACCTCTATCACCGATAGTGAAGTATGCTCAAGTTCTTCAAACTTAAGCTACCTCTATCACCGATAGTGAAGTATGCTCAAGTTCTTCAAACTTAAGCTACCTCTATCACCGATAGTGAAGTATGCTCAAGTTCTCCAAACTTAAGCTACCTCTATCACCGATAGTAAAGTATGCTCAAGTTCTTCAAACTTAAGCTACCTCTATCACCGATAGTGAAGTATGCTCAAGTTCTTCAAACTTAAGCTACCTCTATCACCGATAGTGAAGTATGCTCAAGTTCTTCAAACTTAAGCTACCTCTATCACAGATAGTGAAGTATGCTCAAGTTCTCCAAACTTAAGCTACCTCTATCACCGATAGTGAAGTATGCTCAAGTTCTCCATAGCTCTATCACAGATAGTGAAGTATGCTCAAGTTCTCTAAACTTTAGCTACCTCTATCACAGATAGTGAAGTATGCTCATGTTTTCCAAACTTAAGCTACCTCTATCACAGATAGTGAAGTATGCTCAAGTTCTCTAAACTTTAGCTACCTCTATCTCCTCGATAGTGAAGTATACTCAAGTTCTCTAAACTTTAGCTACCTCTATCTCCTCGATAGTGACGTAAGCTCTAGTTTCCTCAGGTGACAACCTCCATTAATTGTCAATCAGGTGACAACCTCCATTAATTGTCAATCAGGTGATAACCTCCATTAATTTTCAATTAGATGACAACCTCCATTAATTGTCAATCAGGTGACAACCTCCATTAATTGTCAATCAGGTGATAACCTCCATTAATTGTCAATCAGGTGACAACCTCCATTAATTGTCAATCAGGTGACAACCTCCATTAATTGTCAAAACCTTCAAGGATCCTAGACATCGTTCCTAACTATCTAGTGATGCTTGAACTACGATCAAGGCTTGATTCCTCCAGGATACGTAGGTAGCCTTTCATAAAAGGTCCAACCATTCGACCACTTTGGTCACCCTATTCCTTCGTCGCTCCTCATTGATGAAATAGCCCCTCATAAAGGTCTTTACATCCGACCACATTGGTCACTTCTAGCATATCCCCAGTAGGATCAATTGCTTGACTTCTTAGGTCATTTTCTCTGCTATTTCCCCATCAAGAGACCAGTTTTCTCTTCTCTATTCCCCAGCGGATCTTTTCAGAACTACGGCCTGGCTTGATTCCCACTCGGGATACGTAGGTAGCCTTCTAGAGGTTCAGCCACTCGACCACCTTGGTCACCCAATCCGTCTCGGCATTCGCCAGATTGGATCCTTTTCTATCGACAACCCCACTCGCCCTGTAAGTGACGTTGCCGAGGGGCTTCTGTAAGTACCCAAATCTGGCTCATGCCTTCCGGTTAATTTCCCCGGTAATTCCGGTAAATTTCCCGGTAACTCCCCGGACTTTCCTAGAGTTCCGGAACAATTCCGGAACTGTTCCAAATCATCTAAGGGCTGAAGGGAATGCTTACCAATTAAGAAACACGTTTTTCTTAATTTGGAAAAGGTTCTAGAATTGCCACCTTGCATGATTCTTGAAACATGCTGAATCACAAGGGATAATGCCGCACGGCTGCATTAGCCAAGGATCTCTGGCCGCACGGCTTCATAGGTCTTATCCAGACTGCCTATAAATAGAGCCCTCCTCTTCCCATTTTAAAAAGACGAAAAACACATACAATACACTCTATATTCAGTCCCAATACACTCAAATACTGCTGGAAATCCAAGAAGGTTGAAGAAGCAAGCCAAGAAGCCACCTCCCTCCTCCTTGAAGATCCCAAAGTTGGTCCTTCCACCTAGCTCAATCCAAAGAAGAAGAGGCCACCATTGGTAACCTCTCATTCCCTTGCCTTGCATTTTAATTGCTCTATGTGAATTAGATTGCTCATTGCATTCATATATTGTTATTATCTTTGCTTGGGACTTGGTAGTTTTCATTAAAGATCATATCTTTATTATACCCCCTTTCCCCTTTGCATAAATTAGGCATCATTTGTCATTAAAAATGTAATCTTTAAATCAAAGGTGCATCCTTTGCACCTAAAAATCCCCTTTTTACACAAAAATGCCATCTTTATGCATCATTTGCTCATAAAATGCAATCTTTACATCCAAAATGCATCATTTGCATATGAAAATCATGCCTTTATAAAAAAGGTGCATCCTTTGCACCTACAATCCATTTTCATGCATCCTTTGCATTAAAGGTCATTCCTTCATCATAGAAATGCATCCCTTGCTTTTTTTCAAAATGCAATCTTTATGCATCCTTTGCATATTAAATGCTAATTTCCTCATCAAAATGCATCCTTTGCATAAAAATCATGTCTTTACATAAAAATGCATCCTTTGCAAATCAAATGCATCCTTTTCAACCCAAAAATGTCATCTTTTCACTAAAAATGTCATTTTTACATGCATTCTCCCATGTCCCCATTAGCAACCTTGGAACGGACCGGTGTAAATATCCTATCTTTATATCGTTTCTTCCATTAAAGGTTCCATAATCTCTTTAGAAAGGGACAACCTTGAACCCTATATCTCCGATTATCACTTAAGACGAGCATGAAGCATTCATATAAGCTCGATCGTCTTAAAGTGTAGGATTGATGGGCTAAGGACATTCCTTCCTAAAGAACCTCATTTTTGGACTATAAAAGAGAGTCCTTCTATCGATCACGCAAGTCCCTAGGTAAAAATGCGATGATCACAAGTCCAAGATGAGGACGGGATCAAAATCCTGAATACATAAAATCCAAGAAATCTCGAGCGACAACCAATAAATGGTTTGTACGTCCGAAAGACAACTTGGGACATTTCCTCCCCTTTCATTCAAACACATGCACACAAGAAAGCACGCAAGCAAGCAAAATAAACGGAATCTAGGGAGACTTGCTACGGCAAGGCACCTTGGGTGAACGACGATCCGTTCTTCCCAAGGGGTAACTTAACCTCCGAACCCATAAAATTCTTTTTTTCAAAGTTTTGAGGAAATTAAAATGGCGTGGCGACTCCGTTTTTCAAATTAAACCGGATGTCTTCAAACTCGCGTGAATTCCACAATTTGGGCACACATTCACACCTGGGTTATCAAAAAAAATAAAAAATATGTAACTTATTGTTATAAACAAAATTAAGTCATTAATATATTAAGGGCTTGTTTGGTAACCCAATTAAGCTCTTAATTTGAAACACTTTAAGAATATTAAAAGTAAAACATGTTTGATAAGGTAAATTTCAATCACTTAATTAATTAAGATTGTCTTAAAAAAGGCTATTAATTTTAAGTTAAAATGAGTAGCTTAAGCAATTAAGAGGGAGAAAAAAAGAGTTAAAAATGGAATGAGTTCAAATCCATCCATCAACTATTTTATTTATATATTAAATGATACTTTCTTTTGTTGAAATATTTTAGCTTTTCATATAAATTATATGTGATCTAGTATTAAAACGTAATTTTATTTATATTAAACTATTGATATTAATAATATTTTAATAGAGTATCATAATTATTATTTTTTCATTTTTTGTCAAAGTTTAGACAAATTTATCAAAATAATTAACAAGATAAATTTTATTATGGGTCAAAGAAAGTACTAATAAAAAATGTTTATATATTATAAAATATAATCTAATTATAAAAATAGTGATGTATATGTTGAAGACTTTATTTTATTATACACTCATTAAGATTATTCAAATAATTTTTTGAATGTTAAGTTCAAACTTTAAATAAATTCATATATAAGTGGTTTTCCATTACCAAACAAACTAAACTCTTAAAATTTAGCAACTTAATAATTTCAGCTCTATATTTTTCAGCTCTACATTTTTAGAGCTTAATTTTCAGTTTTACCAAACGGACCCTTATTCAAACATAATTATTACTCATATATTTGTATGGGCAAAGTATTGTGATGGATCTCAAAAATTAAATCACTATTTATTTCTTTGGATGAATGTTATTTCTTTTCGTATATTACTGTAAATATCGCATTCGACTTCTCAACGTTTTATGATAAATGCACTTTATATATTTCAATTGTAAAATTGCACCAAATTTATTTTCTTAATTAAAAATGCAACTTTTACTTTAGGGTCATAAAAAATAAAAGTGCAACATTTATTAGTATGAACCGGGAAAATGGGGCATAATATATTAGCCTCTTGATTTCACGGGAAAAATGCGCTTTACACATTTTAATGGTAAAACTGCATCAAATTCTCTAAGACGGTTGAAGATGAAGTAGAACTTTGAAGAGATATTATTGATAGCACACGTAATTATGGATATGTATTCTTGTAAATATTAAAGTTGATATGTATATCTCCTAAGTTAGGTAGGTCAATATTCTAGATTAATAGTGTGATTAGTATGAGTTCCTAAAATCAAGGACTCACTGTAACGACTCTAAACCTAGGCACTATTTTGATCACGTGTTGTGCACGTGTGTGTGGCGTGCGTTGCATTTCATTCCATGAGTTATATGATAATTGTGATAATTATGTGTTAGTTTGATATTTTAATAATTTATTTGGCATTTTAAGTATGTTAATCAATTAACTTTAATTATTTAATGTCTAATTAGAATAAATAGGAAATGGTGTAGTGAATTTATAATATTAGAAAAATTTAAATATAAACTTATAAAATATTGAGGTGCTAATGTGTAGAAAGTGAAACTTAAGAAATATAATTGTAATAGCTAAAGTCATGGAGGAGCTTAAATGGAAATAGGTTAATGTATATCCTTGCTTTGTGTTTTATTGAGAAAGCTTCATAATTTGAAAACCCTCAGCTCATTATATTCCTCTGTTCCAAGAAAAGAACTTAGGGTTCTTTCCTTCTGAAAATTCCTACAAATTCATTTCTTGTTCGTTTGACGACCTGTCTTCATCTAAATGTTGGAAATCGAGAGTATCACGTCTATTCGATTGAAGTTTTTCTCATTTTCAATTTATTTGAGGTAAGTTATTATGTCCCTTTCTTCTAATCTTGTTCATTGATGTATTAATGTTGAAATGGTGGAAGCGTTATGTTACATGTCAATTTTGGGCATTTTATTTGGTTTTGGAATGAATGGAATATAGGTTTTGGATGAGTATAGTGAATTGTTGGTATAGTGGTTTGGTTTGAAGTGAAAGGGTTGATATATATATGTTGCATGTGGTGTTTAACCATTTTTCTTGAGTTTTGAAATGGTGGAATTGGTCTTGGGTTGAGTTGAAAGGGTTTGGAATGGGTTGTACTGAAGTTTTGGGTTGGTATTGCTGATGTTTGATGTTTAGGGATAGAGTAAAAATGTTAGTTTCCAAGGCCTGCTGATGTTTAAAACATCAGTGATAATTTCTGCTGAAGGGCACAACTCATGCCCTATGGCACGAGTCGTCCCCCCTTGTGCAATCGTGACACGAGTCGTGCACTTTGGTGCACTCGTGCTGATTTCAATTGGCACGACTCGTGTTGTAGGGCACGAGTCGTGCCCTGCCCTGTTAGTGTTGAATCAGTTTTCAAGCTTTTTAATCCTAACTACCTAAACTATTTTTGATCCACTTGAACACTCTAATCCTAGTACAACATATGAGCTATACAATGATGTCTTAACTCGTCCAAAATGATATTGGGAAGGTTCTTAAATATTGTCTTGAAAATGGTTGAAAAACAAGATGGGAAACTTAACCAAAGTTGAATAAAACTTGGTGAAATGGTTTTGTACCTTTTGTTGAAGTTAAGCAATGTTGTATATGAGCATGTAAGGCTTATTGGTGTTATATTGTGCCAATGTTTGGGTACATATTCATGGTTTTTTTATTCAATAGTGTATGAAATTATAAGTCGCACTATTGTGATGGTTTGAACATGAGTACTAATACCATGTTGTCGGATTGATATCCCAATTGTGGATTCATTTTCAAGTATCTATTATTTACTTGAATGTGTTTATCAGCTGATGTTTAGGGGTATAATGGAATTCAATCAGCTATGAAAAATGTTCCATAAGGTGATCGAATTACATTATACACACTACAAGAAAGCAGGTTATTTACGGCACTCATTTACGGCGGGTGATACGCGACCGCCGTATATATTAGTTATATACGGCGGTTGATACGCGTCCGCCGTATATAAATAATATATACGGCGGCATACACAACTGTCCTATATACTTGTTATATACGGTGGCTTAAGCCGCCGTAAATATGTTATGTACGTACATTTGGCATATACGTATATGAAATTGAAGTTATATACGGCGGTATATTAGTATCCGCCATAAATAGTTACTTATTCAGTTTCGCGCTATCTCTGTCTCTCTTTCTCTCCTCTAGCTAGGGCACGAATTTCCGACCGCCGGTGACCAGAGTGAACAACGAATCAGTAGGTATAGCGTGTTTACTTTTAATTTTTGGTTTTTGTTGTTCTTGGTGTGGTGGATTATTGAAAATCTTGTTCTATTTCTCTCTCCTCTCTCTCCTCCAGCCAGGGAAATTGACGTTGATTTCTTCGATCAACAACGAATCAGGTATACATTTCTTCCCCCTTTTCTAATTTACTTTTAATTTCTGGGTTTTTTTGTTCTTGGTGTTGTGATTTGTTGTTGCTGTTGCTGTTGTTGTTGTTGGTGTTGGTGTTGCTGTTACTGTTTTTGTTGTTGCTGTTGCTGTAATTTACAGTACATTCAATATGATATTTTGAAATGGAAACCTGCATATTTGAGATAATGACTGGAAAATCTACTTGCTGTGGCTCTCTCTTTCTTCTAAGTTTGCTCCTTTGTTTAGTTCGATTGTGTATAAATAACCTCCCTCTTATATCTATACGTTATTTTCATATTTCATGACAACAATGCTAGTGTTTTCAAGTAATAGTGGGGGCTGTTTTGTCCTGTGAATGATAATGTCATGTGTTACTAAATGAGGTTGACTTTGAATGCTAGTTTGCTCCTTTGCTCTAAGATTCTTCATCTTAATAGTGAAGGGAAAAAAAGGAAATAGTGAAAGTAGGAAAGAACTCAATAGAAACTGCTAAATTCTTTCCAGTTTTTGCTTCATCGTTCTAATTTCAATCCCTTAAAACTGCTGACTTCACCGACTCTTCCCCAATATCATATGTTTAACCTCTCCAGTTTCTATCTCAACCTAGCATATACCTCCTCCATCCCAGTTTGAGTTCACTTTTAACCCAAAAGGGTTTTCCATTATATGCATTTCCTAACATGACAAAATTTGTGGTCCCACTTGTTAATCTTACTCATTTATGTCACACACACTTAATTGTGAGCCTTTGTTGATTCCGCTCACTTATTACACTCACATTAATTTAAATATAATAATACTTTTCTTATATTACCATCGCTCTCCTAAGATAGTACCCTTCGTAGACCCTACACAAAAAATAATGTTGCGCACTTCAACCTAGTTCCTAAAAATAGTTCCAAATCTTTTGTCGCATGTGCATCAATTCTTTTGCACACCAACCTAGTTCCTTAAATTAGCTTCTCAATTAGGGGGGGGGGGGGCTTGTGAGAGAGAACGAATGAATGTTGCCATGGGGTTATACTATATCATGGGCCCAAGCTCGACTAATAGGCTAGGCTTCAACAATGTATATTATCTATATCGAGCCAAAAGTTGTACATATTTAGACTATATTTGTTTATGAGTTTATTTTTATTCTAAAATTTGTGTCTCTCGGTCTTATATATAGGTTGTATTTTAACGTTAAAAATATCAAGTCATATATGGACAAAAGTTGGATTGATTTGGGTAATCAGATTTCAAATGAGTATATGTCTGGGGTTGACAACTTTCTCGATTTTGCATTCTCAAAAAAGTCTGTTGGTTTTAAAGAAATATATTGTCCTTGTAAAAAATGCGCAAATCGTTACCAAAAAGACCGTGCAACCGTGAAATCACATTGTATTGAAGTTGGATTTCAAAAAGATTACAAGAATTGGATTAGGCACGGGGAAGAGTACATTTCGGCATATAAGAATGATAATAATGATAGGACAACTGAAGATGGCATTGAAATTGAATTGGGCGTGCAAGATTGTATGAGGCGAATGGTACATGAAGGGATGGGTATGCTGGAAAGTAAACAGCCAGGAATTGAAGAAATCGTACAATCAGATGCAGCCACCGCAAAGTTTCTTAGACTTTTGAGAGATGCTGATCAAGCCTTGTGGGAAAGGTGTGATAAGTTTACAGTACTCTCATTTATTGTAGAACTTATGCACTGGAAGGCTAATTATCGAGTGACCGATACGGGATTTACTTCTTTATTAAAAAATTTCATTAGGGCATTGCCTCAGTCAGCGAAAGTGCCAAGTTCCTATCGTGAGGCGTACAAGATGACTGCAGATTTGGGTTTCAGTTATAAAACGTGGGATGCGTGCATTAATCATTGTATGTTGTTTCGAAATGAAACTGAAAAACTTACTAAATGTGAAATTTGTGGATCCTCTAGATATAAGCAACAAGAAGAAGAGGGTAGTGGTGAAGGTGCGGAAACAAGTGGCAAGAATAAACTTCCCAAGCAGGTAGCTATGAAGAAAGTATGGTATTTTCCCTAAAACCAAGGTTTCAAAGGTTGTATTGGTCATCTAAGACCGCGACACTCATAAGATGGCATATCGAGAAAAGAATAGACGATGGTGTGCTGAGGCATCCTGCAGACTCTCATGCGTGGAAGGGATTCGATGAACGTTATCCATTATTTTCATGTAAAATTCGAAATGTTAGATTGAGATTAGCATCTGACGGATTTAATCCTTTTAGAACAATGACTATATCTCACAGTACTTGGCCGGTTTTGCTTATGCCATACAATCTTCCACCTTGGTTATGCATGAAACAGCCATATTTCTTCTTGTTGGTGCTTACTCAAGGCCCAAAAGGGCCGGGCAACAAGATAGATGTGTATCTCCAACCGTTAATTGATGAGTTGAAGGAATTGTGGGATGATGGTATATCAACTTATGATGCATCAAGGAACGAGTTGTTTACTTTACGAGCTTCACTATTATGGACAATAAATGACTTTCCTGCATATGCAATGTTGTATGGATGGAGCACTAAAGGTGAATATGCTTGCCCTTGTTGCAATGTGAGACCTCAAGCACGATGGTTAGATCATGGTGGCAAGTATTGTTATATTGGTCATCGACGCTTCTTGCCTAGGAGTCATGCTTTTCGTAAGGATAAAAGCTCTTTTGATGGTACTCATGAAGTGAGAGATAAGCCCAAGTTATTGTTTGGAATAAAATTGCTTAAACAAGTTGAAAATATGGAAACAAAGTATAAAATAGAAGATATTATTAAAAAGAGGAAAAGAGAAGAGGGTGAGAAGCAACAAGCCAAGTTGGAGAAAAGAAAGGTTCCTAAGTTGTGTCACAATTGGAAAAAGAGGAGTATCTTCTTTGAGTTTCCATATTGGGCAAATAATCATGTTCGTCATAATCTTGATGTTATGCACATTGAAAAAAGTGTGTGTGATAATGTGCTACATACTCTGTTAGGTACTGCGGGGAAATCAAAAGATAATGATAAAGCAAGAAAAGACCTAAAAGAGATGAACATTCGGAAACCATTGCATCTACAAACGCTTCCATCTGGCAAAGAAATTATGCCTCCGGCTCAGTTCACAATGAGTAAGAAGCATAAAGACACATCCTTGAAAGTTCTAAAGGGAGTCAAAGTTCCTGATGGCTACTCGTCAAACATATCTCGTTGTGTACATCTAGAGGAAAGAGCTATTTGGGGTCTTAAGAGCCATGATAGTCATATTTTTCTCCAACAACTACTCCCTTTAGTTGTTCGAAAAGCGTTGCCTACTTCTGTTGTAAAAGCCATCATTGAGTTGGCAAATTTCTTTAGGCAATTATCCTCAAAGGTGAATACACTTGCTGATCTCAAAAAGATACAAGATCGGATGGCTGTCACACTATGCGCTCTCAAGAAAATATTCCCACCGGCTTTCTTTGATGTTATGGAGCACTTGCCGGTGCATTTAGCTGAGGAGGCCTTACTAGCAGGCCCAATACAATTTCGTTGGATATATCCGGTAGAGAGGTACATCCATATTAAATTTACTTTGAAAAAAGTTAAATTCCTTTTTACATCTGGTTTAGCATAAGTAAATGTTTTTGTAGGTTTCTACTTACATTTAAATTATATGTTCGAAATTGAGCCCATCTCGAGGCCTCCATAGCTAAGGTAATTGTGGCTGAAGAATGCATGACTTTTTGTACGCAATATTTGGATGACATTGAGACAAAGTTCAATCGTCCTAGAAGAAATGATGATGAAGGTGATGAGTTAGGCGGCTTTGTAGGAAAAGAAGAGGTAATTACCCTTGATTACATCACACGAGTACAAGCGCATAGATATGTGCTTTTCAATACTTAAGATGTTGAACAATACCTAGAGTAAGTGATTCCTTACATTCCTTATATCTTTTATATTTTAAATTAATACTTAATTCATATTTTCAATCTGCTCAGAATGCATCGTGCACATTTGAGGGAGACACTACCTCGTAATCAACGACATCTTATAGAGAAAGAACATAATGATAAGTTTGTTAGCTGGTTTAAGGATTATGTAAGTATGAAACCACTTTCATATGATACTTTCAATTTATCGTTTTAAATATTTTCTTATTAAATTTTGTTTTTTATAAAAGGTATGCACGACGAAAGATGTAGTGCCCGAAAGAATTATAAGTCTTGCATTGGGTCCTCATACGGATGCGAGGCGGTATAAGTCTTACATAATAAATGATTTTCGATTTTGAGTGAAGGATGTCGATAGACGGAGGAAAACTCAAAAATAGTGGAGTCATGCTAAATGCAAGTGTGACAAGTTTTGCAAGCCGAAAGGATAATAATCCCATTGTAGGGGATGTTAACTTCTATGGGGAGTTGATTGAGATCCTTGAAATTCGTTATAGCAACTCAATAAGATTTGTATTGTTTAAATGTGATTGGGTTGATAACCGGACATGCAAGATGGAAGATGAGCAAAAATTTACTCTTGTAAACTTCAATCACAAGTTGTATAAGGATAATCGAGATGGTGATGAACCATTCATATTAGCATCTCAAGCTGAGCAAGTTTGGTATGTTAAAGATCCTATAGAAAAGGATTGGAAAGTTGTGATGAGGATTACACCAAGAGATAGTTTTGACATATATTCAAATGATGATAAACAAGTTTCAGATTCGATTCCACAATTGGTACCATTTTGCTCACAAAATCTGGATGAAAATGTTGCTAACGAAGAAGCATCGTGGGTGCGAGAGGGAGTTGATGGGATCGAGATTGAAACTACTAATATTAATGATGTTGATATTGATATGACCGATAATGATGATTTTGATATGGCCGATAATGATTATGATTAGTTTGAGTAGTATTTGTTTAGATCTTATTTGCTTACTATTTACTAAGACAATGTTATTACTTATGTTTCATGTTTCAATCAAACTTGTTATTTTTGTATGGTTGAATATTAATATTGTTACTTCGATATAATATGTATTTGTATAGATCTTATTTGCTTACTATTTACTAAGACAATGTTATTACTAAAATTTGTGTCTCTCCGTCTTATATATATGTCGGTTGTACTGAAACTGTAGTGTGGTGGTTCGGTTGGGAATTGGAAGGAGAATTTGATTGTGGGGGTGTGTTTATTGTTGCACTTTCTTTGTGATTTGTGTGGAGGTTTTGTAGTTGGTTTTTGTGGTGAAAATATGCCTCCTAAGGAGAGAGACGTTAGAGGGGGTAGCAACAAGAGGGGTAGACAAAACCCGCCACCCATAGTCCTAAATGATCCCACTTCCCCTAATGCATCATTGCCGCCATATATGGGATTGATCCAATTGACCTCCGCTCAAAAGAAAAAATGGCGGAATTTGGAGGGTAGGAAATTCCAAGTCACCACTTTCCTTCATTTGCCGGTGTTGAGGGATTTGGGTTTAGAGACATTAGTAACAGAATTGATGACGCAAGACGGGTTAGCTAATTTCATGGGGAAGACTCCATCTACGTATTTGAGATATTCACTTGAGTTCCTTTCAACTTTGGAGGTAGGTAAGGGGTCACAAGAAAATTCTATTCGGTTTCATCTGGATGATGAAACCTATCGAGTGACTTATGATGAGTTGAGGGGAATCTTTGGGGTTGATCAGCCGAGAGGAAACTGGGTGGAGGCTGATGGGGCAACTTGTTTTTTCTTTTCGGAGCTCACAGGATTGCCCTGCAAAAAGAAATACCTTAGGGCTTCTTCTCTTTCTCACCCGGCTTGGAAATTATTTTACAAAGGGCTATCTATGTCTTGGTTGGCAAACGGAGAGCCCGCTCAATTGAATGTGGCTATGGTAAACCTTTTGCGAACGGGGTTGAGGAGTTTTCAAGTGATTCCTGATTAGGTTGATATTTTTGTTCGGAGATGTGAGGCATTTGCCCTTACCAAAAAGGGAAACATATCAATAGGGGGGATGATCACGTTGATTGCTCAAGCTTGTGTGGGGGAACCAAAACTCAAGGCGATGAGATTGATGGGGGGCACGAGTTTTTATATTGGAGACTGGCTAGTGCAGTATGACAAGTTTGTGAGGGACCCGAGGGCGACAGACAACAGGTCTTTATTGTTTGAATATGGTACTCCCAGGAGGATGGTCCGTTGCAGGGTAGGGGCCACATTTCCGAGTGGTGAACAGGCCAGGCATTGGCGTATGCCCAATGTTGATGATCAAATGGATCCCGTTGATGAGGAGGATGATGAGGAGCAGGAAGTGGAGGATCAGGAGAGTCAGGGTGGTCAGGGAGGAGAGCAGAACCAGAGCCAGCAGGGTTCTTTTGATCAATGGGATACCATGAGGGCATTTCTGGAGGAGCAGGAGCGATCAAGGATCGCTCGGGAGCAGAGCTGACATTCTTTGGAGGATGCTAGATGGGGGGAGGTTATCGCTCGGGAATAGAGTCGACAGGCTTTAGAGGATGCTAGATGGGGGGAGGTGTAGGATCGTTTTGAGGGGTTGGAGGATGAAACTGCCATTTTGGGAGCCCGGTCTAGGCAGCTGGAGGCTTGGGCGATACAGACAGAGCCCCGAAGTTACGAGCCAGTTTTAGAGGATTATTTGACTATGATGCATTCAAGAGCCACTGCTCGTGCACAGAGGCGTTCTTCCCGTCAGACCTACTATCAGGGATAAGCCTCCGGCTTTCATCAGTGATGTTATTATTTATGTTTCATGTTTCAATCAAACTTGTTATTTTGTATGGTTGAATATTAATATTGTTAATTGTAATATGTATTTGTTTAGATCTTATTTGCTTACTATTACTAAGACAATGTTATTATTTATGTTTCATATTTCAATCAAACTTGTTATTTTGTATGGTTGAATTGAATATTAATATTGTTAATTGTAATATGTATTTGTTCTGCTTCTTTTGTATCATAAATCATAGCTATTCCATTTTCTTTTGAATATTAATATTGTTAATTGTAATATGTAATTGTAATATGTATTTGTTCTTTTGTATCATAAATCATAATTGTAATGAGTGCTGACCATTTGCTTATGGTTTGACAGGTCGTTTCCTTGCGGAGGTGACAAAGCAAGTGTTTTCAGACCTTTAATCGAGCAAATATCAAGTTAGTCCTTTACTTCCTTCTTCATTATCACTTTGGGATGTCCCCGCCCTGCTTCCCCACCGATTTGTTACCCGTGGGAGCACCACCCCCCCCTCGTACTATTTTATACTTTTTTTGTAATACATTTGAAGGGGATTGACCACGTGGGTGTGATTTGTTATGATGTGTGTGTTGAATATTTGGGATTTTGTTTCTTGTGTGGGATTTCTTGTAATAGGCTTAATTTGGTGTGGTCCGAATGTGTAGAATACGTTGAATTATTGCATGAGGCTTAATGGGGTGTGTTTATTTGTATCTTTCTTTCTAAATTTTTCCTTTGGTGTGTATCGTATGGTTTTGTGGCTCAACAATTGTCAGCGAGTTGAACATGTCCACTCTACCTTGTTTGCATGTAATTTTGTTTTTATTACAACAAGTATACACTCAGAGAGCTGTGCATAGACTATTTAGACATTTTTGAATATGAGCTCATTTGATGCACAAGAACAAACATTTCATTCCATGCCATTTTAGTGTATGTATCATGGTTCGACATAGAATTACCACTGTTGCTTACTAAATGAGCACTAATTAGAGTAGTTCTTTGAATAAAATCCCAAAGCAAGAAGATAGAGGAAGTGGTGTTAGATAGCGAGCAAGGCTGATTAGATTCCGCTAGGCATTTAGTTCACATAAGCTAATTTAGAAAAAAAATGTGCAATGTTGGATCAGAGTATATTTTGGTCCGACACCCCTTGAGCTAATCGTATCACTTGTATATTAAAAATTAGATATTACCTAGTAATTTTTTTTTTAATTCTAGATTGCGCAAGTAACATCTTCTTTTGTTTTGGCAATTATGGGTTTAATGTTTGTTTCACTTAGATTTCATTTTGTTTAGACTACAATGTCAAGCAATATAGGAACTTGGCTCTTGAACTCTCTGTCTGCATGTCAAATGACATCCAATTTTTTCCCAGTTCCCTTGAGAGAATTAGCTTCAGTCTACATGAAAAAAAGTTAGCTTGCATGTAGTATAGTGAGCTGTGTTGGTTTGTTGATTTTGTGTGCTCTATTTACATAAGTATATGTTGCTTCACGGGCTGTTTGCTCCTTCACTTTTATCTTTACAAAAGTTTGTTTCATGGCTCGACATAGAGTAAGAAATAATAGGTAGACACATTTTTTCTCCTTGTCTTTATTCTTTGTTGTTGTTGTTTTTGTTGGTTACATTCTTTGCTTGTTGTTGTTCTATTCTTATTCTTGTTGTTGTTGTTCTATTCTTGTTGTTGTTGTTCTTGATGTTTTATTCTTCTTTACATTGTTGTTCTGTTCTTTATTCTTTGTTGTTGTTGTTCCGTTCTTTGTTGTTCTTTGTTGTTGTTGTTCTTCTTCTTTGTTGTTATAGGTATAAGACCTATAATAAATTTATAGGTCTTATACCTATATTAAAAGACAATGCATGATCATTATAATTTTCATGTAGCGGAGTATTGAATCCATTATTGCAAAGGTAGTATTAACTTAATATGTTCTTTTTTATTAGTTCATGTACGTGGCTAACAATACTAGAAAAATATATTTTTTAGAGAGTATTTGATTGAGCCAACAATTTTTTAATAGTCCCTATTTAAACATTTTTTGACCAACATTTCTTTAACAGTTTTCATTTTGAAATAACTAATGATATTTATTTTGAGACAACATTTCTAATGGTTCATATTTGAACATGTTATATTTATCCTAGGAATTGTAATAGAAATTGTAATTGATGTCTCTAATGTATATTTGACACACATTTAATGAAACTCCTAATATGTCCCTCTTATGTTCTACACTCCAACATGACAGTATCAAAGGCTATTAATTACAACTCATTTATGACTAAGATACATAAGACCTATAATAAATTTATAGGTCTTATACCTATATTAAAAGACAATTCATAAGTCGAATTTCCCTTTTATAGTTTAGTTATAAGACCATGAGCTATCTTATTGTTGTGATATATAGTCTATATACGGCGGTTAAAATCCACCGTAAATAAGCCTATTTCTTGTAGTGACATGTGACTGTCCCCTTTTGTGGCCACAGTTGGGGTGATAGCTTCTGTATTTAGCCAAAAGCATTTACAGATAGCGAGTAATCTTATATGGTTCTCTAAAAAATGAGTCTTATAAGATGTGAATATGCTTAAGCAGTTCACAAAAGAGAGGATTTTTACTCCCACGTTGTACGACATGTTTTTCAGACGGGAAAGGTAAACTGAGGTAACGTAATGTGTTTACCGCTTTAACAATGGGTTGTGAGCAACCATGTTATGTGTTGCATCTTATATGGCATCTTGTTGCATCATAATAGCTTATTGAGATTTATTCTCACCCCTTCCCCCTTTACTGTTTTAGATTGCGCTGAGACAGGTGGCCCGAACCAGTGAGGCCGGTAAGGAGTTTGGACTACTTTCTTTAGGGGATTTGTCAGGGTATGTGTAGGGATAGTTTGTGGTTGAGAGTATCAGTTGGATACTACTCTTTTGGGAAAACTTGTATATAGTAATACTTTTGTAAAAGTTTACATTTGTGTTTATTTTGTAACTAAACAGGTTGTACTTTTCTTTCAAAGTTGGTTTTGTAAGCCTATCTCCAAGTGGAGAAGTGACATTGTTTTATGTTGGCTTATGAAAGTTTGTTTTATCTTTCAAAGTATCAAAAGTTTTTAAAATTAGGTGATTGTTTGGTAAGGGGACCCTCCCGCTCGGGGCACAAGCTGAGGTTTCGGGTCGGGGTCCCCACAGTTGGTATCAGAGCTCGGTTTAGAAGTCAGGGGTAGATGTCTAGATTAAGGGGGAGTGTTTGATAATTGACGAAGAGTGTTTGATGCAGGGGGTTTGTACAATAGTTGGAAATGATGATGATCAGAACAGAGCTCCTGAGAATGAGGGTAATGTTTGGGCAGGTGAAAATCAGAACGAAGAGATGATGAACCTGTTCAGAGTTTTCTTACAGAATATGGCAACTCGGGGACCAGCTCTAAATCAACCCGAGGGACGTCAAGGCCATGAGTTAGAAAAGTTTGTGAAGATGAATCCACCGAGTTTTAATGGAGATCCGGATTCGTTAAAGGCAGAAAGATGGCTAGAGGCAATGAACAAAATATTTGCGGCTATGGAAAGTCTAGATGAAGAGAAGGTTAGATGTGCCATTTTTAAACTTGAAGGTCCAGTGGAGCATTGGTGGCAGATTTTGAAGGAAAGTTGGGATCGTGATCATACATCACAGACTTGGGAGAATTTCACCCGAAAGTTCAAAGAACATTTTATTCCAATGGTTACCAGTGACAAGAAGGAAGTGGAGTTCTTGCATCTAGAGCAAGGAACTATGACGGTGGCTCAATATTCAGCCAAGTTTACGGAGTTGGCTCGTTATTGCACTCACTTGGTATTGTAGGAGGAGAGAAGAGTTTATCATTTCGTGAAAAGCTTGAGGCTTGAGTTCAGGAAGCAATTCTTGACTCATGACTTCACAGATTATCAGGCTGGGGTGAATAGGACGTATAGGATTGAGAATGACATTGAGGAGCATCGTGGGATATCACAAAGTGGTAGTGGAAGCAAACCAAGGTATCAAGGACAAGACTCCGGGCAAAGCAGAGGGCAGCCAAGGTCTTCAGCTCCAGGGAATGTTCGAGGGGGAAATGTTACAACTACTATGACGCGTCCAGTATCAAGTCAGTTTGGTATTGTTTGTAACTTTTGTAAGAAAGTGGGGCATTCCGAAGATAGATGTTGGAGCAATCAAGGCAAGTACATTGAGTGCGGGGCAGTGGGACACTTTAGGAGAAATTGTCCAAGGTTGCAGCGGGGACAAGCTTCGGATAGTGTACAGCAAGGTGGCCAACCGAGGGGTGGTACAAAGAGAGATAACGAAGGGAAACCGAAGGAGAAGGTCCAAGGTCGACTCTTTGCTTTGGGTTGTGGAGAGGTAGATCCCACAGCAGTCATTAGAGGTATATTACCTGTCTCAGGAGTTAAGGCTCGTATTCTTATAGATCCCGGTTCATCTCATTCATTTGTGGCATCTCATTTTACTTTTACTTTGAGTAAATTGCCTAAGATTTTGCCTTATGTGTTGGAGGTTTCTACTCCTATGGGAGAGTTCCTTGAATCTTCTTTGGTTTACCATAGTTGTGATGTGGTTATATGTGGGCACGTATTGCCAGTTGATTTGGTAGAGTTACCAATTCGTGATTTTGATGTTATACTTGGTATGGATTGGTTGAGTAGTTGTCATACATTGGTAGACTGTCGTAAGAAGCGAGTCTCCTTTTCTATCCCTGATTTGCCTATGTTTGTGTTTGATGCGGATGAGTCCTTATTTGGTATTCATGTCATATGTGCATTAAAAGCCCGAAAGTTGTTGTCTAAAGGGTGTGAAGGTTACTTGGCTTATGTTCTAGACTCGAGTAAGAAGTCACCCGAGTTATCGCATGTACCGGTTGTGAATGAGTTTGTAGATGTGTTTTCAACGGAGTATTCTATGCCGCCAAACAGGGAAGTGGAATTTTGTATTGACTTAATGCCAGGCACAACACCAATATCAAAAGCACCTTATAGAATGGCACCGGCTGAGTTAAAGGAGTTGAAAATTCAGTTGCAAGAGTTGTTGGATAGAGGATTCATTCGTTCGAGTGTTTCACCGTGGGGAGCACCGGTCTTGTTTGTAAGAAAGAAAGATGGCACGTTGAGATTATGTATTGATTATAGATTATTGAATAAAGCTACTATTAAGAACAAGTATCCTCTTACGCACATTGATGATTTGTTCGATCAGCTTCAAGGTTCCGTGATCTATTCCAAGCTTGACTTGCGTAGTAGATACCATCAGTTGAAGATCAGACCGGATGATATCTCCAAGACAGCTTTCAGGACAAGGTATGGCCATTACGATTTTGTTGTTATGCCTTTTGGGTTGACAAATGTATCGGCAGTGTTTATGGATATGATGAATAGAATTTTCAAGCCTTATCTTGATAGATTTGTAGTAGTCTTTATTGATGACATCCTTGTTTATTCAAAGTCCCGAGAAGATCATGAGAACCATTTGCGAATCGTGTTATCTGTTCTTCGGGAGAAGAAATTGTTTGCGAAGTTTAGCAAGTGTGAATTTTGGCTCGAGAAGATTTCATTTTTGGGTCATGTGGTTTCAAGTTCGGGTATTGCTGTGGATCCTTCGATGATTGAGGCCGTGATCAACTGGAAATAGCCTTCAACAGTGATAGAAGTCCGTAGTTTTCTGGGTTTGGCAGGGTACTGTCAAGGATTTATTGAAGGATTTTCGAGAATTGCAACACCGTTGACAAAGTTGACTCAGAAGGATGTATCATTTGTGTGGGATGCTAAGTGTGAAGCCAGTTTTGCCGAGTTGAAAAAGAGATTGACTACAGCTCCGATTCTTACCCTACCTAATGGATGCGAGAAATTCGTGATCTTTAGTGGCGCGTCAAAGGAAGGTTTGGGTTGTGTTCTTATGCAGAATGGGAGAGTGATAGCTTATGCTTCGAGGAAGTTAACTCCAGCGGAGTAGAATTATCCTACTCACAACATGGAGTTGGATGCGATTATATTTGCGTTGCATAAGTGAAAACATTATCATTACGGAGCTAAATTTGAGATTTTTATCGATCATAAGAGTTTGAAGTACTTGTTTACTCAGAAGGAATTGAACAACAGGCAGAGGCGATGGTTGGAATTGTTGAAAGACTATGATTGCGTTATTTCATACCATCCGGGAAAGGCTAATGTGGTTGCGGATGCGATTAGCCAAAGGCTTATTTATCAACATTGGTGTCCCGTGAGTCGCAAGGTGAGATGTTATTTGTGAATGTTCGAGCAATACGTACCTTGTATGGAGACCTTAAGGAAGCTCAACAAAATGATTCTGAATTGAAGAAGATTATGGTACAGTTACAAGATGGAAGAGCCGAGGAATTTGTATTGAATAAGGATGGAATTTTAACTTTCAAGGCAGAATTTGTGTACCGTCTTCACAAGAGATCAAAAGACAAGTATTAGAGGAAGGCCACAAATCGAGATTTGCGATTCACTCGGGAAGTACGAAGATGTATCAAGACTTGAAGAGGGGTTATTGGTGGAATGGAATGAAGAGGGAAATTGCGGAGTTTGTATCAAAGTGTTTGACTTGCCAACAGATCAAAGCCGAGCATCAAATACCTATGGAGCTACTTCAACCGTTGGATATTCCGGAATGGAAATGGGAAGGTATTTCGATGGATTTTGAGTCGGGACTACCTCCGACATCGAAGAAGATGGATGCAATTTTGGTAATAGTGGATAGATTGACTAAGTCGGCTCATTTTCTACATTTATCAATGAAGTATTCGATGGAGAAGTTAGCACAATTGTATATACGAGAGATTGTTCGACTTCATAGAGTACCAATCAACATTGTATCAGATCGGGATCTAAGATTCACATCACGATTTTGGAAGGCTTTGCACGAGGCTTTGGGTTCCAAGTTGAGTTTCAGTACAGCATTTCATCCTCAGAAGACAGATGGGCAGACAGAGAGAACTATCCAGATTCTTGAGGACATGTTGCGTTCGTGTGTGATGGATTTCCACTCATCTTGGAAAGATCATTTTCCTTTGGTTGAGTTTGCGTATAATAACAGTTATCAGTCCAGCATTGAGATGGCACCGTATGAGGCGTTGTATGGGAGAAAGTGTCGATCTCCAATTTGTTGGGACGAGGTTGGTGAAGCAAGACTTTGGGGTCCAGGTTTGGTTTGGGATTCGACAGAAAAGATTAAAGTTATCCGAGACAGATTGAAGATGGCTCAAAGTCGACAGAAAATGTAATGACCCTAACCCTAGGCACCAATTTTAGCATCATATTATATGCTTTTAATATTATTGTTAATATTATGTGATCATTTTATATCATTAATTTCTTATATTAGGTTGAGATGATTGAGAAATTAAATAAAGCATCTTGGGAGAAGTATAATAATAGAAATGGATAAAATAAATAAAATATGAGTAGTTAGGCTTCTTGTGTAGGGGAAAGAAGTAAAGGATTTAAATGAAAAGATTTTAAAAAATGCTTTAATTGATTTGAGATGGGGGGCCATGCTCTCCCCTCATTTCCCTCTCCATGTCCCCCCTCCTTAGTCAACACCCCATGCTCCTCCCATACTTTTCCTACACCCCTCATTCACCTCCTCCATTTAGTCAAGCAAACCCCATACTTCCTCCATCATCTTCTTCTTACTCCTCCCATAATTCCCCATGGAAACCTTCTTGGAGATCACCTCTTCCAAGTCACTAGCAAGCTTAATTCTTCTCCATTTGAAGATTTAATTGTACTTTCGTGTTCGGGATGAAGAGGGGAGCACATTGAGCTAAAAAGATCCTTAATCTACCTCATAATTGCTAGGTGAGTTATTATGACTTCCTTTCTTTAAATGCTCATAAATGATTTGATGTTGTTATTGTAATTATAATGGTTGTTTGATGCCTTGAAAACCTTCTTGGAGATGAGGAAATGAATAATGTTTGGAGAGATGTTGTTGTTCATAAAAGTTAAGTAAGAATGTAAGAAAATGGGTTGAGTTGAACTTAGAGGGTGAATCTAGAAATGTGTTAGTAAAATGGGATAGTGTTATGGGTGTTGTTCATGAAAGTAGTAAAAAGTAGAAGTAAATAGATTAAATGGATTAAATGGAGATCTTGGAAATTGTAGTAAATTGGGTGGAAAACCAAGTGGAAATGATCTAGGTGTGGGACTTAGTACTTGGGAGATTGAATGAGTTAGATGGAAGTACAAAGTTAGAAATTTCCTTAGGTTCATAAATTAGAAAGCACTTGGTGGAAAATTTGGATTATTGGGGAATTGTGGTTATAGCTGCTGTGGTTACCAGTTCTGGGCCGAGGCACGAGTCGTTCCCCTTGGCACGAGTCGTGCCCTTGGCCAAAATCGTGACCACGAGTCGTACCTAGGAGGTCCAATCGTTCTGAGTGACTTAAGGGATTGGCACGAGTCGTGCCCTGGGGCACGAGTCGTGCCCTGGCCTGGTGACATGGGGTCAACTTTGGAGTTGTTTAAACCTAATCAAACTAGGACCAAAATGAAATCTCTTTAACCTAGATTAAAGTAGAATACTTTGGCTACACAATGACCTCTTAAGTGATCAAAATGGAATTGTGGAAGTAGTTTAAATATTGTCCCGAAAATGGTTGATAGGCTTGATTTGTAACTTCACCAAAATAGTTCCAACTTGGGAAATAGATCTTGAACTTTTATTAAGGTTATTCAAGGTTGTATAATGACTATGTAGGAATGGTTTATGATGTATAGTGGCCTTACTTGCCCCTCTCCTTGGTGATTAGTTTGAAATAGTGTAGAAACCATAGGTTTCACTATTGAATTAATTGGAGATGAGCATGTATCGCCTTGTGGCATTATTATCCCAAATTGTTGAATTATTGATTTTGTGGATACCTTAATATCCTAAGTATGGATTATTTGGCCAGTTGTTGTGTTGTATCCCAAGTGTGGATTAATTGGTATTGTTATATTGTATCCCAAGTGTGGATTATTTGGTTATATTGTTACCTTACTTGAATTCATATTCATTGATGATATTATGCATAGTGTATTAAATGGTTGTTGCACTATGGTATGGATTAGCATGAGTATACATTACCATGTTGTTATATTATGATGCATTGTGTATTAAATGGTTGTTGCACTATGGTTTTGATTAGCATGAGTATATATTACCATGTTGTTATATTATTATCCCTTTTCGTGGATTTATTTCAAGTATCTATCATGTGCTTGAACGTGTATATGTGATAAGGGGGTATAATGGAATTTAATCAATTATTGATTTGTTCTATAAGTGATTGAAGGTTCATTATACTTGTGACCTGCCCCTCTGTGGCCACAGAGTGGGATGTGCAAGCTACTGTATTGAGCCAAAAGCCTTTACGGTTATGCTGTGATTTGGTGATTTGGTGGAATGCTCTGTATGAAGCCAAAAGCTTTACAGTAGCACTGATATTATATGATAATCTGAATAAGGGTCATATAAGTATCCTATTTTCTTATATGGATCTCTGGGGTATGAGACCTATAAGCGGTGAATGTGCATGGGGGCAATTCACCAAAGAGCGGAGTTTTACTCCCACTTTGTACGACTTATTGTTCAGATGGGAAAGGTAAAATGAGGTAACGTAAGGTGTTTACCGCTTTCATAATGTGTTATGTGCTACCATGCTATGTGTTGCATCTTGTTTGGCATCTTGTTGCATTCATAATAGCTCATTGAGATTTATTCTCACCCCTTCCCTTTTACTGCTTTAGATTGTGTTGAGACAGGTGACCTGATCCAGTGAGGCCGGGGGAAAGAGTTTGGACTCTTGCTTTTGGGACTTACCAGGATAGGCATATGAGTGGGTTGTCGGGAGTCATATTTAAGTATTACTCTTTTATAAGATGTAAGAAAAACTCTTTTGTCAACAATGTTAATTAGGATTTTCAATGTAATTAATCAAGTATGGTTATTAAAGTATTTGTTTAAATTCCTCCAAGTGGAGATATTATTATTTGATTTTGTTTATGGAAAATTTAAAATTGGTTTCTTGTAAAGGCAATTAAAAGTTTTAAAAATTATAGATGGGTTTTCTTAGTTTGAGCTTCTCAAGCTCGGGACACGCGTTAGGTCCCGAGTTGGGGTGCTCATAGTTGGTATCAGAGCCTGGTTTAGAGGTCAAGGGTAGATGTCTAAACTAAGGGGGAGTTTGTGGTAATTGACGCCGAGTGTTTAGTGCAGAAGTTTGTTTTAATGGCTGGAAATAATGATGACCAGCGAAAGGTTCTAGAAAATAAAGGATGTTTAAATTGTGGCCTCACAGTCATGGTATTTTAGTAATGAATTAAAATGATCTTGAATTGAATATGAGAAATGTTGTAGGTGGGTTGGTGCATTTTACTTGGGTTGAAATTTGATAAATTAGTTGAGATGTGGTATAGTGAAGTTTTGGTATAGTATTGATGTTAAGAAAAATGATTTAAGTATGTGGTGTTATTTAGGGTTCCTTTTCATGAAGTTGGCTAAGTTGTAAAGTTGTTGTTATATGTGTTGTACAATGCTATTATTATCGTATAAATGATTTTGGATAAGTTTGACAATTTGTTTGGTTGTTGGAATAATGAGAAAGGGGTTTGGAAATGAGTAGAGTGATGGTTTGATCAAAGATAGGTGGTAATTGAAAGAGTATTATAAAGGCTAATATATGGTGGAGAGAGTATTGTTGGGTGGTTTGGGATGTGTAAAATTAATAAAAAAAAATAACTTGAGTAGTGGGTGAATGAATATGGCAACTAGTGATAATAAGATATGATTTAATATAGGAAGATAGAGTAATAAGGTTATGGGACTTGGAGAAAGTATGTGGTATCATTTGAAAACTTTATGCTTAAAATTAACTAAGTGGTATAGTTGTTGTTTAATTGTGGTCATATATCGTATATGATGTATTAGGTGATATACATGGTGATTGTAATGGTTAGTCAATTAAAAGGGCTTTAGAAATAAACAGGAAAGGGTGGTTTTGGAATGAATGTGGTAAGGTTGATATTCCAAGTTATTGGGAATTATGTATCCATTTTAGTTAAGTTATAATGATCATAAAAGGATTTGAAGAAAGATTTAGTAATAGCAATATTGTCTAGAGTAAAATGGTGTTGTAAAGTGAAGGCCTATGGTCGAATATGTGTTTCGGGCCTAGGAGAGATAGCTCCCTCAGAGGTTACTAGAGGTATATTCCCTGTCTCAGAAGTAGGGGTTATATTTTATAGATCCTGTTCCATATCATTTATGTTGGCATCACATTTTGCTTATATGTGACATACATTGCTTGAGATTTTGTTTTATTGTTAGAGGATTCTGCTCTTATGAGAGGATACCTCGAATCTCCCTTGGTTTGCCACGATGGTGATGTGGTTATAGCTGGGCATGTATTGCCAGTTGATTTGGTATGATTACCGATGTGTAATTATGAAATATACTTGACCTGGATGGTTAAGTAGTTGTTGTGTATTGGTAGACTATCATAATAAATGAGTCTCCTTTTCTAAGCCTAATTTGCTTATATTGGTAGTTGACATAGATAAACCTTTACATGGTATTCTTGTTATATATGCGTTAAAGGAAGAAAGTTTTGGTTAAAAGTGTGAAGGGTAATTGGTATGTGTTAGACTTGCATAAGAAGTCTTTTCAAAAAGTTTATGTGCTAGTTGTGAGTAGATGTTAAATGTGTTTCCATCAAAGTATCTCATGTATTGATTCTAAGTATGATAATCGGAATTTTAATCTTTATCTTGACGGCTTTATGGTAATTATGATTGATGATCTTCTTGGTTATTTAAAGTTATGAGAGGATCATTTGTGAGTTGTGTTATTTGCCTTTAGTGGGAATTCATTGTTTGAGGAGTTTAGCAAGTGTGAGTTGGCTTGAGAGGATTCCAAATTTTGGGTTCTAAAGTCTTAAGCTTGGATGTTCCCTAGATCTTACGAGGATTGTGTTCGTGATCTTTGGGGGTTGGCAAGTGCTACCGAAGGAAGTTTTAAGGAATTCTTGAAAAATGAAAGATCGTTGTTCTAAGTAATTCTAAAGGATGTATAAATGGTGTAGGATGTAATAAGTATGAATTATATTGATAGAGATGGAGAATAGATTGGCTATAGATCCGATTCTTACCTTACTTAATGGATGTGAGGACTTTGTGAGATTTTAAGTGCGTATTAAAGGAGAATTAGAGGGTGATATTATGAGAATTGGGAAAAGTAATAGTGTATGTTTCAAGAAAGTTGGCTTAGATAAACCGGAATTTTTTTACTTTCTACTCGAGAGTGGCTGCAATTGTTTTATGTGAGAACCTTACCTTTTGAAGCTCTCTTGTGGAATTTGTTACCGATCCTAAGAGTTTGGAGGATTTGGTTACTTAAAAGGAAGAGATTAGAAGACTATTTAGATTCTTGAAAAATAGGTAGTGTGTGATGTGATGGACTTCCTTTCAAGTTGAGATGTTAATTAACCTTAGCAAGTTTATGTAATAACAGTTTTTAGTTTAGCATTGGAATGGGTACTGTACAAAGCTTGATATGGACAAATTTAATTGTATAATCCTTCGTGCGTATGGAGTTCTTCAGTTAAGGATGATTTGGCGGATTTGACTTATGTGGGGGAAACTGTTGAGAGTTATTAGAATGATAGTTTAGGGAATTGAAATCCTAGGGTATTCGGGTTGTGAAAATGTATAGAAGAATCATGCCGTTAAGGAAACCCTTTGGAAGTGTAATTTGAAATGCGTGAGAGGTAACCTTTGTTATTGATCCATAAAGTAAGTCTTTTTAAAATTCGGGACGAATTTTCTTTAAGGGGGAGTGAGTGTAACGACCCTAACCCTAGGCACCAATTTTAGCATCATATTATATGCTTTTAATATTATTATTAATATTATGTGATCATTTTATATCATTAATTTCTTATATTAGGTTGAGATGATTGAGAAATTAAATAAAGCATCTTGGGAGAAGTATAATAATAGAAATGGATAAAATAAATTAAATATGAGTAGTTAGGCTTCTTGTGTAGGGGAAAGAAGTAAAGGATTTAAATGAAAAGATTTTAAAAAATGCTTTAATTGATTTGAGATGGGGGGCCATGCTCTCCCCTCATTTCCCTCTCTATGTCCCCCCTCCTTAGTCAACACCCCATGCTCCTCCCATACTTTTCCTACACCCCTCATTCACCTCCTCCATTTAGTCAAGCAAACCCCATACTTCCTCCATCATCTTCTTCTTACTCCTCCCATAATTCCCCATGGAAACCTTCTTGGAGATCACCTCTTCTAAGTCACTAGCAAGCTTAATTCTTCTCCATTTGAAGATTTAATTGTACTTTCGTGTTCGGGATGAAGAGGGGAGCACATTGAGCTAAAAAGATCCTTAATCTACCTCATAATTGCTAGGTGAGTTATTATGACTTCCTTTCTTTAAATGCTCATAAATGATTTGATGTTGTTATTGTAATTATAATGGTTGTTTGATGCCTTGAAAACCTTCTTGGAGATGAGGAAGTGAATAATGTTTGGAGAGATGTTGTTGTTCATAAAAGTTAAGTAAGAATGTAAGAAAATGGGTTGAGTTGAACTTAGAGGATGAATCTTGAAATGTGTTAGTAAAATGGGATAGTGTTATGGGTGTTGTTCATGAAAGTAGTAAAAAGTAGAAGTAAATGGATTAAATGGATTAAATGGAGATCTTGGAAATTGTAGTAAATTGGGTGGAAAACCAAGTGGAAATGATCTAGGTGTGGGACTTAGTACTTGGGAGATTGAATGAGTTAGAAGGAAGTACAAGGTTAGAAATTTCCTTAGGTTCATAAATTAGAAAGCACTTGGTGGAAAATTTGGATTATTGGGGAATTGTGGTTATAGCTGCTGTCGTTACCAGTTCTGGGCCGAGGCACGAGTCGTGCCCCTTGGCACGAGTCGTGCCCTTGGCCAAAATCGTGACCACGAGTCGTACCTAGGAGGTCCAATCGTTCTGAGTGACTTAAGGGATTGGCACGAGTCGTGCCCTGGCCTGGTGACATGGGGTCAACTTTGGAGTTGTTTAAACCTAATCAAACTAGGACCAAAATGAAATCTCTTTAACCTAGATTAAAGTAGAATACTTTGGCTACACAATGACCTCTTAAGTGATCAAAATGGAATTGTAAAAGTAGTTTAAATATTGTCCCGAAAATGGTTGGTAGGCTTGATTTGTAACTTCACCAAAATAGTTCCAACTTGGGAAATAGATCTTGAACTTTTATTAAGGTTATTCAAGGTTGTATAATGACTATGTAGGAATGGTTTATGATATATAGTGGCCTTACTTGCCCCTCTCCTTGGTGATTAGTTGGAAATAGTGTAGAAACCATAGGTTTCACTATTGAATTAATTGGAGATGAGCATGTATCGCCTTGTGGCATTATTATCCCAAATTGTTGAATTATTGATTTTGTGGATACCTTAATATCCTATGTATGGATTATTTGGCAAGTTGTTGTGTTGTATCCCAAGTGTGGATTAATTGGTATTGTTATATTGTATCCCAAGTGTGGATTATTTGGTTATATTGTTACCTTACTTGAATTCATATTCATTGATGATATTATGCATAGTGTATTAAATGGTTGTTGCACTATGGTATGGATTAGCATGAGTATACATTACCATGTTGTTATATTATGATGCATTGTGTATTAAATGGTTGTTGCACTATGGTATTGATTAACATGAGTATATATTACCATGTTGTTATATTATTATCCCTTTTCGTGGATTTATTTCAAGTATCTATCATGTGCTTGAACGTGTATATGTGATAAGGGGGTATAATGGAATTCAATCAATTATTGATTTGTTCTATAAGTGATTGAAGGTTCATTATACATGTGACCTGCCCCTCTGTGGCCACAGAGTGGGATGTGCAAGCTACTGTATTGAGCCAAAAGCCTTTACGGTTATGCTGTGATTTGGTGATTTGGTGGAATGCTCTGTATGAAGCCAAAAGCTTTACAGTAGCGCTGATATTATATGATACTCTGAATAAGGGTCATATAAGTATCCTATTTTCTTATATGGATCTCTGGGGTATGAGACCTATAAGCGGTGAATGTGCATGGGGGCAATTCACCAAAGAGCGGAGTTTTACTCCCACGTTATACGACTTATTGTTCAGACGGGAAAGGTAAAATGAGGTAACGTAAGGTGTTTACCGCTTTCATAATGTGTTATGTGCTACCATGCTATGTGTTGCATCTTGTTTGGCATCTTGTTGCATTCATAATAGCTCATTGAGATTTATTCTCACCCCTTCCCTTTTACTGCTTTAGATTGTGTTGAGACAGGTGACCTGATCCAGTGAGGCCGGGGGAAAGAGTTTGGACTCTTGCTTTTGGGACTTACCAGGATAGGTATATGAGTGGGTTTTCGGGAGTCATATTTAAGTATTACACTTTTATAAGATGTAAGAAAAACTCTTTTGTCAACAATGTTAATTAGGATTTTCAATGTAATTATTCAAGTATGGTTATTAAAGTATTTGTTTAAATTCCTCCAAGTGGAGATATTATTATTTGATTTTGTTTATGGAAAATTTAGAATTGGTTTCTTGTAAAGGCAATTAAAAGTTTTAAAAATTATAGATGAGTTTTCTTAGTTTGAGCTTCTCAAGCTCGGGACACGCGTTAGGTCTCGGGTTGGGGTGCTCACAGAAAAGTTACGCTGACATCAGAAGAATGGATTTATCATTTCAAGTTGGTGATTTTTGTGTTTTGGAAAATTTCTCCGAGAACGGGAATTAAGAGATTTGGTAACAAAGGTAAATTGGCGCCAAGGTTCGTTGGTCCATTTGAAGTTTTAGAGAAGGGGTGATTTGGCTTATAGATTGGCTCTACCCCCATCTCTTTCGTCTCTCCATGATGTGTTCCATGTGTCTATGCTGAGAAAGTATTGCTATGATCCTTCACATGTGTTGAGTTCTTCACCCGAGGATATTTAGGCTGTATGACCTATGTGGAAGAACCATTGAGAGTTATGGAATCACATGTCTGGGAGCTTCGAACCAAGAGTATTCCAGTGGTGAAAATCTTGTGGAAGAACCATTCAATTGAGGAAGCTACTTGGGAGTTGGAGTCCGAGATGCGTGAGAAGTACCCGTGGTTGTTTGAGCATTCCGCTAAGTAAATTTAAAATTCGGGGCAAAATTTCTTTAAGGGGAGTGAGTGTCACGACCCTAAACCTAGGCACTATTTTGGTCACGTGTTGTGCACGTGTGTGTGGTGTGCGTTGCATTTCATTTCATGAGTTATATGATAATTGTGATCTTTATGTGTTAGTTTGATATTTTAATAATTTATTTGGCATTTTAAGTATGTTAATCAATTAACTTTAATTATTTAATGTCTAATTAGAATAAATAGGAAATGGTGTAGTGAATTTATAGATTAGAAAAATTTATATAAAAGCTTATAAAATATTGAGGTGCTAATGTGTAGAAAGTGAAACTTAAGAAATATAATTGTAATAGCTAAAGTCATGGAGGAGCTTAAATGGAAATAGGTTAATGTATATCCTTGCTTTGTGTTTTATTGAGAAAGCTTCATAATTTGAAAACCCTCAGCTCATTTTATTCCTCTATTCCAAGAAAACAAATTAGGGTTCTTTCCTTCCAAATATTCCTACATATTCATTTCTTGTTCGTTTGGCGATCCGTCTTCATCTAAATGTTGAGGAAGTCGAGAGGATCACGTCTATCCGATTGAAGTGTTTCTCATTTTCGATTTATTTGAGGTAAGTTACTATGTCCCTTTCTTCTAATCTTGTTCATTGATGTATTAATGTTGAAATGGTGGACGTTTTATGTTACATGTCAATTTTGGACATTTTATTTAGTTTTGGAATGAATGGAATATAGGTTTTGGATGAGTATAGTGAATTGTTGGTATAGTGGTTTGGTTTGAAGTGAAAAGGTTGATATATATATGTTACATGTGGCGTTTAACCATTTTTCTTGAGTTTTGAAATGGTGGAATTGGTCTTGGGTTGAGTTTAAAGAGTTTGGAATGGGTTGTACTAAAGTTTTGGGTTGGTATTGCTGATGTTTGAGGTTTAGGGATAGAGTAAAAATGTTAGTTTCCAAGGTATGCTGATGTTTTAAACATCAGTGATGATTTCTGCTGAAGGGCATGACTCGTGCCCTATGGCATGAGTCGTCCCCCCCTTGTGAATTCGTGACACGAGTCGTGCACTTTGGTGCACTCATGCTGATTTCAATTGGCACGACTCGTGCTGTAGGGCACGACTCGTGCCCTGCCCTGTTAGTGTTGAATTAGTTGTCTAATCCTAACTACCTAAACTATTTTTGAACCACTTGAACACTCTAATCGTAGTATAACATATGAGATATATAATGATTTCTTAACTCGTCCAAAATGATATTGGGAGGGTTCTTAAATATTGCCTTGGAAATATTTGAAAAGCAAGATGGGAAACTTAACCAAAGTTGAATAAAACTTGGTGAAATGATTTTGTACCTTTTGTTGAAGTTAAACAATGATGTATATGAGCATGTAAGGCGTATTGGTGTTATATTGTGCCAATGTTTGGTTGCATATTCATGGTTTGTTTACTCAATAGTGTATGTAATTATAAGTCGCACTATTGTGATGGTTTGAATATGAGTACTAATACCATGTTGTTGGATTGATATCCCGATTGTAGATTTATTTTCAAGTATCTATTATGTGCTTGAATGTGTTTATCAGCTGATGTTTAGGGGTATAATGGAATTCAATCAGTTATGGAAAATGTTCCATAAGGTGATCGAATTACATTATACCGTGACAATCTCCTTCTGTGGCCACAGTTGGGGTGCTAGTTTCTGTATTTAGCCAAAAGCATTTACAGATAGCCAGTAATCTTATATGGTTCTCTGAAAAATGAGTCTTATAATATATGAATATGCCTAAGTAGTTCAAAAAAGAGAGGAGTTTTACTCCCACGTTGTACGACATATTGTTCAGACGGGAAAGGTAAACTGAGGTAACGTAATGTGTTTACCGCTTTAACAATGGGTTGTGAGCAACCATGTTATGTGTTGCATCTTATATGGCCTCTTGTTGCATCATAATAGCTTATTGAGATTTATTCTCACCCCTTCTTCCTTTACTGTTTTAGATCACGCTGAGACAGGTAGCCCAAACCAGTGAGGCCAGGAAGGAGTTTGGACTACTTTCTTTTGGGGATTTGTCAGGGTATGTGTAGGTATAGTTTGCGGTTGAGAGTATCAGTTGGATACTACTCTTTTGGGAAAACTTGTTTATAGTACTACTTTTGTAAAACTTTACATTTGTGTTTATTTTGTAACTAAACAGGTTGTACTTTTCTTTCAAAGTTGGTTTCGTAAACCTATCTCCAAGTGGAGAAGTGACATTGTTTTATGTTGGCTTATGAAAGTTTGTTTTATCTTTCAAAGTATCAATAGTTTTTAAAATTAGGTGATTTGTTTGGTAAGGGGACCCTCCCGCTCGGGGCACGAGCTGAGGTTCCGGGTCGGGGGCCCAACACTCACCCTTGCATATATTCTGACTTTATGGAATAGAGAAGGCAACGATTGAATTCCTTGATGGTATCAGAGCTTCTCTAAGCCCATCTCCCTCACGTCTCTCTCTTTTCTATTCTATTCTCTATTCCTTCTTTTTCTCTCACTTTTTCACGGTAACAATGGCCCCCCACCAAACGGTACATCCTACGTTTACAGTGGGTAACATTAGGAACTTTATTCATATTACTCTTGAACCAGAGACAGGGAAATATGTATCATGGGCGGAACTTTTTCGAATCCACTGCAATGTGTTTGAGGTCATCGACCATATCATTCCACCTCCGGAGGATGATAAAGGGAAATCGAAGGAGGAGTCATCCGTTGATAAGGGTTTGGGGTTGCACCTAGATTTGTTGGTTCTTCATTGGATCTACGGGACAATTTCTCCCGATTTATTGCAGACAATACTAGAGTCGGGTTCTAATGCACAGAAGACATGGAAGCGTCTAGAAGGTATCTTTCTTGATAATAAACACTCGCGTGCCGTCCAACTTGAGAATCAATTCTCTCAAGTTATGTTGGATAATTTCCTTAGTATTTCTTCATATTGCAAGGAGTTGAAAACACTTGCGGATCAATTGGCCAATGTGGGTGCTCTGGTTTCTAATAATCGGATGGTTCTTCAAGTCATAGCCGGGCTGAATGAAAGCTAT
Source organism: Adenophora triphylla var. japonica (assembly GCA_022495995.1). Taxonomy (NCBI): domain Eukaryota; kingdom Viridiplantae; phylum Streptophyta; class Magnoliopsida; order Asterales; family Campanulaceae; genus Adenophora; species Adenophora triphylla. Next base: position 79,604 of record JAFEMH010002718.1, read on the forward strand.
GAAAGTTTAGCAACATTAATCCAAAAAAGTAACCCCCTCCCCACCTTCTATGAGGTTCGATCTAGGCTGGTTATGGAGGAATCTCGCAAGGCTAAGCAGGCTAGTATGGCTGCGACGGCGGCAAATTCTGCACTTGTGGCAAGCAGTGGTGTTTTTGATGAACAAAAAGAGCAGCCTGGTGGAGGAAATTGCAGCAGCAATTGTATGAGGGTGGCCGAGGTAGACGCTCCAATGGTCAATAGGCTTCTAATCAGGGAAGGTAGGCTTCTAATCAGGGAAGGCAGTAGGATGGAGGTCGTGGATAGAAAGGCAGAGGGCGAGGCCGTGGCAACAATAATCACCATCAGCGTGGCTCATTCCGTCAATGGCAGCCGCCGCAACAGCCCCAATGGTGGACTTATCCAGGCTGGAATCCGCAACAGTAATGGGCTTCCCCACCGTACCCTTTTCCTACTACAGGTTGGACTCGTCCTAATTCTTCTGGACCTCCTGTTGTTTTGGGCCCACGACCAGCCCAGTCTTATAATGCTCATGGCCGAGTTCCTCCTCTTATATACCCACTGATGTTGAAGCCGCAATGCACACTATGACCATGAATGTTTCGGATGACAATGCTTATATGGACACTGGTGCAACTTCTCATATGACGGGGTCTTCAGGTAAACTTTCGTCTTATTTTAATTTGAGCAATCAAAATAAATATATTACTGTGGGTTATGGCAATGCTATTCCGATTGTTGGGTACGGACAACAGACTCTTTCCCCTCCCTATCCACCTCTTAAACTTAATAATGTTCTTCATGCACCTAAATTGGTTAAGAACTTGATTTATGTTCATCGTTTCACGACCGCTAATAATGTTTCTATTGAATTTGATCCTTGTGGGTTTTCTGTGAAGTATATTCGGACCGGAGTACCCATCATGCGATGTGATAGCATCGGAGATCTCTACCCCATCACCAACACCTCCAATCATTCACAAATCTCTCTGTCCACTTTTTCAGCTCTCAGTCCTAATTTATGGCATAGTCGTTTAGGTTATCCTGGAGCACCTGTGTTTCGCTCTTTTTGCAGTTTTCCTTGTAAGATATCAAATTTAGATGGTATTTGTCAGTTTTGTGTCTTTGGTAAACACGTTAAATTATCATTTTATCCGTCTCAATCTTGCACTATTTTACCTTTTGATATTGTGCATAGTGACTTGTGGACGTCTCCAATTTTGAGTTCCTCGAGACATAAATACTATCTTCTTCTTTTGGATGACTTCACTAATTTTTTATGGACTTTCCCAATTGGAAAGAAATCACAAGTCCCAGATATTTTCCTTTCCTTTAACAAATTTGTCTCCACACAATATGAACGAACGGTGAAGTGTTTTCAATGTGATAATGGTAGGGAGTTTGAAAATTACCAATTTAAGTCATTTCTTTGCCTCAATGGTATGAGTTTCAAATTATCATGTCCCTACACTTCCTCCCAAAATGGTAAGGCTGAGCGAAAAATTCGAACTATCAATAACCTCATTCGGACCCTCCTTGCCCATGCATCCATGCCACCCTCTTTTTGGCATCATTCATTAGAAATGGCAACATATCTCCTTAATATAACCCCTCAAAATCTTGGTTTTCAGTCTCCAACCCAGCTTCTTTACCGGCGTAATCCTTCTTACACTCACTTGCGGGGTTTTGGATGTTTGTGTTTTCCCCTCATTCCCTCTACCCAAATACACAAACTTCAAAATCTATCTAATCCATGTGTGTTTTTGGGTTACCCATCCAACCAGAGAGGTTATAAATGTTATGATTTATCAACACAAAAATCATAGTTTCTCGTCATGTGGTGTTCGAGGAGCGAAAATTCCCGTTTGCAGCCACAACATTCCCTCCACAAAATGTCTCACCTTCTGACTATTCTTTCTTGGACCAACCACTTCATCCCTTCTTCCATCAGTGATCCAATCCTCCAGCCCAAGTAAATGACTCTCAAGTCCAGCCCACATCTCCGCCTGGCTCCCCACTGGACCAGGAACAATCTGGTCCTTCTGGCCACACACCTGGGCTTCATTCTCCAGCTAGCCCAACACTCTCTCCCCCCAATAGCACTCCTTCTGGTCCAGTTTCTCTGAGCCCAGAAAATCCAGCCTCTAGTCCACCTCCTGCTCCGGTCCATAATACACAACCCAGAACCACCACCACCCGAAGCATGCATGGTATTGTTAAACCGAAACAGCTTTTTAATCTTTTCTCATCTACTTCTCCGTCGCCTATTCCTTCTAATCACAAAATGGCATTGTCTGACCCCAACTGGAATGCGGCCATGCGAGATGAATTTGATGCTCTAATTAAAAATAAGACGTGGGAACTTGTACCCCGTCCCAATAATGTCAATATTATTTGTTGCATGTGGATTTTCTCTCATAAGAAAAATTCTGATGGTTCTTTTGAAAGGTATAAGGCCCGTCTTATAGGTGATGGCAGGTCTCAGCAGGTGAGGATTGATTGTACAGAGACTTTTAGTCCAGTTGTGAAGGCAGCTACAATCCGTACCGTTCTCAGCCTGGTCTTGGCAAAATCATGGTCCATTCACCAGTTAGATGTGAAAAATGCTTTCCTGTATGGATCTTTACAGGAAACCGTTTACATGCATCAACCTATGGGTTTTCGAGATTCCACTCATCCGGACTATGTATGTTTACTTAAAAAATCTCTATATGGTCTCAAACAGGCTCCTCGGTCGTGGTACCAACGATTTGCTGATTTTGTGTCCACTATGGGATTTCATCACAGTCATTCGGACCATTCTCTATTTGTGTTCCATCATGGTAATGATACTGCTTATCTTATTTTATATGTTGCTGATATTATCCTTACCACTTCTTCTGACACTCTCCGTCAGCAATTTATGACTTCTCTTGCTTCTGAGTTTGCAATGAAAGACCTCGGGCCTTTAAATTGTATTTTAGGTATTGCTGTCACTCGTTCTGCTGAAGGACTATTCTTGTGTCAAAGTAAGTATGCCGAGGATATTTTAGAGTGAGCTGGCATGTCCACTTGTAAGCCATGCCTTACTCTCGTGAACACCAAAGCCAAGCTTGGTATTTCTAGTGCATCATATGATGATCCAAACCATTATCGGAGTTTGGCTGGTGCACTGTAGTATCTCACATTCACACGCCCGGATATTAGCTATGCGGTTCAACAAGTCCGTCACAAACTCTTCGCATTTCATTCCCCCATGTAGCTGCAAGAAGTTGCAATTACCGAGGGTTTCATGCTATCCAATTGATTTGGCCATAATAAAGCAAATCAAAACAGGAAAAAAAAGACTCTCTTTAGATTCAAACAATACATAATGTAAGTGATGAGAAAGAATTGAAATTACGTACCATCTTTTGTTTTTAGTATTGTACAATATAGATTCTATATTGAAATCACCTCCTAAACAAATACTTGAACCAAAATAAAAAAAAACAACAACAGTACTCAAAACTGATAAGAAAACCTATGAAAAAGTATATACCATACTAAAATAAATATAACAAATAAAATCAATATAACATAGCATTATTTCAAGGACAACTACTATGTTACTCAAACGGTCACCGATAAGACATCATGCTTTTGATAATTTTAACCCGAAAATTCCCCCAACGCTTGGAGTTAATATCTTGAAATTCACTTAAACGAGAATCAAGAAATTTTTCAAGCTGAACAAAGTCCGTCACAAACTCTTCGCATTTCATTCCCTCGTGCCATGGAACCAAGCAATTCCAACAGTAAAGTTTCCAACAATTAGGACATGCCCTTATCATGAACTTCTTCCCATCGTCCACAATTTCTTGCAAGCAATCCTCGTTTGGGCACCGAATTAAGATAGGGTCCGCAAGAACAGAACCCTCAAGAATTGCTTCAACCCTTAACCACCCCAATCGTTCCGGAACAAATCGCTTCCACATAATTTCTCTCAATACCTCCTTGCAATCTTCTTCTGGGCATTTTATTTTATTAATATTTTCTTGTAATTTTTCTCCAACGTAGTTTCTGAAGCAGTCTTCGCAGAAGGGGTGGCTGCACTTGTTGCCTCTCAAGACGGACCCGGACGACGTCGTTTCTTTGCAGATTACGCAAACGACAACTGAAGATTCGCCGGCGAATCGGTTGTGAATATGACGGCGTTCCCATTGATCGGGAAGGGGAGTTAATGATTGTTCGGCGATGCCTTTTCTTTTAAGGTCAATGATTTCTGGTGCTTTGTCTTCTTGGGTAACACACGAGTGGAACAAAGCCAATTGGAGATCCATGTCATCATCGTCCTCCGCATCATCGATTATGTCTATGAGTTTATGAAATACTTCAAAACCATGATTTCTAGTTGCAGAAATTCCCATTGATTCTTCTTCTTCGTGTCGGTTTTTATGGAATTGATTCTTGTTTTCTTCAGAAAAAGGGTTTGAAGAAGAAGAATCCCTCCTCCTCTTTCGATTTCTCTTGCCCTGGCAACTTCTCTTGTGAAGCTGCATGATTTGAGTACGAAAATGTACAGACTAGGGTATTAATAGGATTGAGGATTATTTCAACAAAGGAATGATGGTGTTACAGGTGATAAAGATTTTTGAATACGCCTTATTGTGCGGCCTCCGGTTGCAAATAGGCCCAAATGGATATCTCACAGTGTAGTTTGTTAGCTCCCAATTCCAATTTGCAAATATACACCAGCAGGATTACGCAAAGTGGTCAGTTTTATCAACCAATTGTCCTCGAAAACGGATTCATCCAGATCATTTTGTTTGTATAAAGAAAAAAAAAAACTTGATATGGGATTTATGCCTACAACCATCAGGTTAAAATGCCAAAATCTTAACCACTTCCACCCGTTTAAACAACCCTGTGTCCACGTCTGCTTGAAAACAAATAACAGAGAAAATAAAAACTAATATACATTATATTAAGGAACAATTGCATAAATAAGCCACAAGAAATTTCACTCCATCAAAAATACTATTGCAATCGCCAAACTAAAAGATTTCATTTTGAGTAAGCATTTTGGAAACAAAACCAAAATTACCCCCACAGTTGTTTCAATCCATGATCAAATTAGTCAAAATACAAGAAGAGAATTTCACTATCTGCCTTGAGCGTGGGGACAATCATGAGTAGAATGAGCTTCGGATCCACATCCATAACAGAACTCATAACCACACCTGCAAAACAAAACAAAAATAAAAAGTTATTTGTGATAACACTGCAGTGTCTAATTGTATCATGTAGCTGTTTTAGTGAGCTACAGGAATGTGAACAGCATGGAAACTTGCCTGCAAAGGATATACAAACATCCCTCTTTCCTTTCAACAAAAAACCGGCACTTAGGACACCTCTTCCATTCCTTCTCCTTAGCTAGCTCCATCAACATCATATCTCCCCTTTCTCTCTCCTCCGGTTTCAAATTCCGATACTCTTCGCACTCCATCCCGGAGTGCCACGACACCTTGCATTGAGCACAAAACAGCCTTCTGCAATTGGGGCACTCTGAAGCTGTTACCTCCTCATCGCCATCATCAACCAACAAAGCAGAACAGTCTTTGTATGGACAATAGTATTTCTCCGATTCTGGAATAAGTGACTCGCAGATTGCCATTTCCCACCTCTCCATAACTTGTTTAGGAATGATTGAACGACAGAGATCCGGTCCTATGATGACGTCGCAGTTGGTGTCCGGACATTTGACCTCAATTCTGTTTTCTTGGATTTTGGATTCTATGTATCTGGCTATGCAATCTTGGCAAAATGAATGACTACAAATTCCACCATTTTTGAACGTCTCTCCCGTGTCCATACAGATATTGCAGAAGCTCAGTTGGATTGTGTTTGAAGATGAAGCCATGAGCCCAGCTAGCTTTTGTAGATTAGTTTTCTGGCTTGGATGGGATGAGTCTTTTTGTGTCCCAGTTTTTATAGGAAGAAAACTGATGGATTAATTTGTTGCAACAATTTCCAACAAGTTACAGCTCCTCTGCTATGAAGATTCCAAAGGCCTTCCTTACTTCTTTTGACGTGTAAGTTCGATGTATTTAACGTAAAAGTAAATAGTTGTACTATTTCACAGATTCTAATCTTAATGGCAAATGCTACTATCATTATTTGCCACCTTCTTTTACAGTTTTACTAAATACATTCTACTTCCTCCGCCCCAAAATATTTACTATTTCTCTCGCTAATTCTCTTTCCACTTTACTTTTATATTCACAACAACAATCAGCCTACTATTCCTTATATTCATTCTCTTTCCTACCTCACTTTTCGTAATTACCACAATTATATCACTTAATCTCCGTATAAAAATTCAAAAATAAATCTTTTACATGAACAGAGGGAGTAGGTCATTAGAGGGATTTTAAAGTATTGTAACGGTAAATTTACTGTGCACATCAATGTAAGCCACAATTTTGTCATCCTCATCTTCATCGTAGATAGATTAGCGGTCAAGATTAATTGGTATCATTTGAAAATATTATTGTTAAATGCTTGATATTACTTTTTAGTAGGTGAAAAGACTTGAAATCCATTATATGAATATTGAAACTTAAAAGTGATTGAAAAAAAAAAAGTATAGTAGAATCAAGTGGAGCAATATGATAGAAATACTAAACAAATATTTTTAAGTTTTGCATGTTTGGTAACAATGATTGACATACTGTTAGTTTAAAACAATTGAAAGACGTCAAAAAGATGTGAAATTGTAAACCTTAATATGGAAAAGTTGTACTCCCTCCGTCCCGCTCGAAAAGCCACAAATTTTCATTTTAGGCGTTCCATTTAAAAAGACACTTTTCCAAAAAGGAAAGTTTTTATTACTATTCCACCCACTCATTCTCTCTCCTACTTTACTTTTACACTCACAACATTCTCTCTCCTAACTATTCCTTCCACTCATTCTCTCTCCTATTTAATTTTTCATACTCACAACATTTAAACTTTTTCTCTTTCCTACATCACTTTCCTTAATTTGTGTGCGAGATCCATTTTTGTGACTTTTCGGACGGGTCGGAGGGAGTATATTTTAATCAACTCGTCATTCAAACACGCAGCATTGGCAACAATATGAATTTGGATCTGATGCTGCAGGAATTGTGCTTATCAATAATCCTCCACGTGGCAAGATTAATCACCTAGCTCCTTGACCTGAAATCAGAACCCACGACTAGCCGGATGTGTCTCCGGCGAAGACGCTCGGGCGTGAGAGTAAGAATACCATTGAATAAAACTCAAAATGTATTGAATAATGAATTCAGAATACAAAATGGCAGTTACCTTTCACCGTTTGGTAGTGATGATGTATTTATAGGAAAAAGTGATGTATTTTTGGGGAGGCAACATGTCCTCCGAGATTGTAGCGGCAGTTACTTGGTCGTGGGCACGAGTCTATAACGGTCCCTGATTTGTAGGGATGTGGTTATGAGAATTGTTTAACCAAATAAGCCGGTAAGTGTCAGGTCGTCATTTGCTAATTTAGGTCGAGGTCGCCACTTGTGGAATGGTCGACCCGACCGTCTGCAGAGCATGGTTCGTACCCGAATTGTAGTATGAATCATGAGGTCGGACTAAGTTAGGCTCGGGACCTCGGTAGGTCGGACCACGGGCTTAGTCGATCGATGCTTGAGACGGGCTTTGGGCCTCGTTCGATTGGGCCACCCTATTGAGAATGTGACAGCAATGCGGCCTGTGATTGGGCTTTACTCGTTTGGCCCAACTCGACATTTTTGGTATGTTCAGTGGCCCCCAACTTTCGAGTTGACTCCGTCGACTTGGAAGTTAAGAAGATCTTTGATGAGAACTATTTTACTCGCAGGTCGATACTCGTTCTGAGGTATAGTCGACTTTTGATGACGTGGCACCATCCTGGTCGTTGGCGATGAACGGTAGGAGATGAAGGAGCGCCGATTTTAGTAATGATTGCAATTCTGACGCTTGGAACTCCTTCTCGAAAACCGCTTTAGCTTTTAATTTTGGAAAATTAATTTCTATTTTCTTTTCCCCTTCCAAATTTAGGAAAATAGAAATACTCAGTTTTCTTCTCAAATTCGAATTCTTACCGTTTCCAAACTCTCCTTCTCCGGCGACAATCACGGAATTGCAAAGCAAGATTTAAACTCGCCTCGGCTTCAAAGAACGAGCTCCCTTTCTGCAATCAATTAAGGTATTTCCCTTGTATATTTGCTTTAGGACTTTGATTTTTGCTTTGTGTTTAATTCCGCCATGGCTAGGACCTTTAGTAGTGAACCAGGAGCTTGGTACGGGTATTGCACTGTTAATCGAAGAGTATGTAAGCACATAAACGGTGGGTGGAGAGAGATGTCATTGAGCGAGTGTGCCTCTATCTTGACCAGGTGGGAGTTGAACTTTAGTGAAATAGGGTTGCTGCCATTGCAGGAGAAATTGAAAATGTGGTGATTGACGACTCAAATGTTGTCGCTTTTCATCTATTTCATGAATTGCTCGATCATATCACTTTGTTTTATGTTAGGGATGTCCACAAACCCTCTTTCCTTAGGAACAGAATAGGGTTTCCAGTGGGAGTTTAGGTCGCCCTTAGGTAGGTTGGATCGCGTATGATCTTAGGACTCGACTCCTCGTTTCTCCTTCTTCTTGTACAGATATGACAACTCAAGAAGGAAATGCTGCTTCGACCTCTTCAGGCCCCCGAATTGTGGATGCCTTCGATGATTCAGTTGTGCCTGGGAAAAATGAAAGAGGTTACGTTCCCCAGACCATCAAGCGCGGAAAGAAGAACTTGCCCTCTAGGTACAAAGTGTGATCCATGGGTTTTGTGGAGGTAAAAAAGGAGGATTATAGGGTGACCATCTATACTAAGCAGGATTATAGGGCCAAATTTGATGCCAGGATGCAACTAGGGTAGCCTTTACTATGGCCAATTTGTGGTCGGGCCTTAGGTTGCCACTCGACCCTTTTATCAATGAATTCCTGGAGTATGCCAACGCCCTACCCCTTCAGCTCTGAGCTAACACCCGTAGGGTTTTGGTATGTTTTGCTATGGTTTGTAGGTTTTTAGGATATGAACCTTGCATGAGAGTGTTTAAGGAATTCTTCTTCATCAAGTATAGTGGAGAGGAGAAGACCATCAAGCACCCTCCAAGCCCAATTCGCGTAAGCTTTTCACAAACCTTCCTAGTAAACATAGTGGCCGGAATACTCATGTGGTTATAGTAGAGAGTAGATTTGGGTGGGAATTTCCTTTGCCACCGAGGATTCTCGAGCCCTTAGATGAGAGGAACTATCGGGAGCCCGTCCGGCACTTTGAATTGTATAAGAAGTTGTGTCGACTCAGCGTACAAGGGCGCCTTTAGTTGGGAGAGTTTGCTTACAACTAAGTATAACTTTATCCAGCCGGGATGATGGCCGGAGAGGGTGATGTGCAACCTCGTAGCCGCTGGGTAGGGGCACAATTTATCCCGACTGGGTTACCCACGCATTGGCCAAGTTTGAGGACAAGTGTCAGCGTTGTAAGAAAACTGACAACTATTGCAAAGAGAATGGAGAGCATGCGGGTGGTAAGATATCTTTGTTTTGTCTTTCTTTACTCGTCCACCATCCCTTAACTTCGTGTGTATGAATAGTTTGATTTGATTGTGATGCTTATGCGCTTAATTTTGTGATTCGTATATGACTAGCTCGTACATAGAACAATAGCCCGTATGTAGAACGTGGCATGTAGAATACTCGCCTCCCCGGTTAACTCATGGCTTGTATGCGTAAAGCACTTTGAGTTGTGAATGCAAATTTCAGCTCGTTAATTGATTAACTTGCATATAGATGAGCTAGCTCGTATACGTCGACCTCATACTTGTCACCCTGACTTTTTATGCAGTTCTGACCCCCGAGCAAGAGGCGAATATGGGCCGTATATTGGTAGTGTCAGACAGGAAGAGAGCCAAGAAAGCTCATGGTGCCGCCAACGCTCGAGCTAACAGAGAGAGGGAAGCTGTGAGAAGGACCGACCTGCTGTCAAAGGACAATGTTGGAATGATCCCCATGGAGGTGGATGAATCTGAGGATCCCTTGTTGAGTAGCGCCATACCAAGGATACGACTGAAGAGGGTGATGAATCCAATAAATCCAATAGGCCCAGTTTGAGCTCCGACCCAATTGCTGAAGCTAATGTAGGGACTTCTGGTGTGGGAACAGTTGATGCTAGCCCTCTGGAGGTTGTTGATATTGAAGAGGATGATGAAATGGTTGAGGAAAATGATCAATCCCTGAACACGAGGAAAAGGTCAAGGACGGAGAAAGGAAAGTCCATTCCTTCTAGCCACCTTCCTCCTCAGATTCCATCTCCTACTCGTCCAGAATCCTTGGAGGATAAGATCAACAGGTTGAGTGATGTGCCTCCTCTGGACGGGGTGAACAGTTTGAGTCGCCGTTACCCCGACATGAGCCTGGGTCAGGTCGTGGTTAGGAGGGCTATTGACGTCGACCTCCTAACCCACTTTGCTGATAAGGGGATGACCCCTGAGGAATTCTCAGCTCGATCTGGGATGGCACACTGCGAGGTAACTCTTCAATTTCCCTTTTTGTTTTGTCGCTTGTTCCTTTTAGTTTGTTAGATCGATCTTCCGAGCTAATCCTTGTCTGACTTTTCGCGTATGCAGAATCTTACCATGATCGAGCAGGCTAAAAGCTCTTGGAGGGCCTCCATTGAGAGGGAGAGGCAGGCCCTCAAAGATTATTCCAAAAAGGCTCAAGAGCTTGCGGAATGGAAGGAGAAGTACAACGACTTAGACAACTCATACGAAGCCAATGAGGCAGTGAAGACTAAGGCCCTGTCCGATCTTGAGGCGGCAGAATCCAAGCTTAAGGAGGTGGAGGCAGAGAAGGACGCCAATAAGAAGGAGCTGGAGAAGACCAAGATTGAGTTGGCAATGCCTTCCAAGCTTTTGAAGGAGAAAGACGTCTTTCTAGTCGAGCAAAGATGAGGAACGTCGACTTGAGCGGGTGAAATGGCAGAAGACCTTCAGCCGCCGTTATCGGGCCGCTAAGGACGCCGTTGAGAAGTTTAAGGACGGAGATGAGTACTTCAACGCTATTATTGATAAAGCCAGGGGCTTCTTGGAGTTGGGTAAGCGCCACATGGCCCGTCGGGCTTTAGTCGACCCTGATTCTGGAGTCTCCTTGGACCAGCTTGCTCAATGGGCCTATGCCCCTCAATATGACATGGCGGCTAGAGGGGGTCATCCATTGGTGCCTTACAATGAAAATGATCTAGCCCATATTGCTCAAGAAGACCAAGAAGAGCATTGTGAGCCTTGGGTAGCCCCAGAGTTGGCCCCCAGGACTTTTGATGTGGCCTTACAAGAGCTAGCAGATATGGAGGATCAGGATGAGATGGAGGCGGAGGGTGAGTTCGACCATCAGGTCTTCTCGGAGTCGGGAAAGCCCTTGAGCCCTCAACAGACCGAACCCATGGATGAAGAGCGAGCTGCTACCGACGACCGCAATATCTCCGATCAAGCTGTTTGATTTTTGGTTAACTCTGCGTAATGAAACAAGCCCCAAAACACTTTTGTTCTTTTGATTTCTTGAATATTTGGATGCCTTGGCCCTATTTTTTGGGAGGCAAGATACTTTTGTAAGTTTATTTTTCCCAAGCCTTAGCCCGCTTTTGGGAGGCTTGTTCATATATAATCGTAGTCAACCCCTCTTTATGGCATGTTGTATGCTTTTTAAAGTAAGTGTCGAGCTAGATGTGGTAGGGTAAATGAGTTATCTTAAGTTTGAGGTCGTCCTGACTCTATGATGCCTTGGTCGACCTCAGACTTGGTTAACTTTTGGAACGAGATTGACTATAAATCTAATCTGTTCAAACTATTTAAGCTGACCAAGGGTCGAGCTAATTAGAGCGAAGTCGATTAGGAATCGGACTTGTTAACTGAACAAAGCTGATTAAGAATCGAGCTAATTAGAACAAACTGACTAAGAGTCGAGTTTGTTAGAACGAAGTCGACTAAGGGTCGGACCTGTTAACTGAACAAAGCTGATTAAGAATCGAGCTAATTAGAACAAACTGACTAAGAGTCGAGTTTGTTAGAACGAAGTCGACTAAGAGTCGGACTTGTTAACTGAACAAAGCTGATTAAGAATCGAGCTAATTAGAACAAACTGACTAAGAGTCGAGTTTGTTAGAACGAAGTCGACTAAGAGTCGGACTTGTTGGGGTTAGTGTAACACTATGTTTGATCGAATAAACTGCGCTTTTTATTGAAGTAGGGAACATGCTTACATCAACTTGAAACTAGAACTAACACGAGCTTGAACTTTGAAACTACAAGCTAGAAGTAGTATTTGATGAGGTGAGTAGCATGCCAAGGATGTTTCAACTCGTCACCTCCGGGATGAGCTATCATGTAGGTTCCTTCCTTGACGACTCGAGTGACTACATAGGGACCTTCCCGCCAGAGATAGCTTGTTCTGCTGGGTCCTTCTACCCGTTGCTTCGATCTTTCTCAATACATAATCTCCAACTTGGAATGACCTTGCCTTGACCTTCTTGTCGTGGTAACTTTTAGTTCGCTGTTTGTAGTTGACCATTCGGAGGTAGGCTGTTTCTCGCTTCTCGTCGATCAGATCCAGGTCGATCAATCTGTTGGTATCATTTTGCTCCTGATTGAAGAAAGTCACTCTAGCAAAGGGGGAATCTCGAGCTCACAGGTGCCATGGCCTCTCGATCCATAAGTGAGAGCAAAGGGGTTTCCGTAGGCCCCGAGTGGTTGTACGAACTGCCCAAAGAGCAAGGGGGAGTTCGTCCAACCAATTGTTACGTCGACCTACGAGAGCTGTCTTGAGCGAAGATAGAACAAGTTTATTTGCTGCCTCAGCTTGCCCATTTCCTTGAGGATAGGCGACAAAGGATTGCCAATGCTTGATTCCTACTCGATTCATCTCTGCTTCGAAGGCTCTGGAGAACTGCAGCCCGTTGTCAGATACTATAGCTCGAGGAAAACCAAATCGACACCAAATGAAGTCGTGAATGAAGTTGATAGCATTTTCCTCTGTGATGCGAGCTAATGGTTTGGCCTCAACCCATTTAGTGAAGTAATCTATGGCAACGATCACATACTTGCAGTTTCCCCGGGCGGGAGGGAAGGGTGGGTCCAATCAGGTCGATGCCCCACATGTCGAATGGCCAAGCTGCAATTACTGGAGTCTGCTCGGTTGTTGGCACATGAGGTAAGTTGGCAAATCTTTGGCATTGATCACATTGTTGAACAAAGTTGTGAGTGTCGCCTCATGTGTGGCCGTAGTACCCCAAAGTGATTAACTTGTCGCAAGAGTCCCGCCCCCGGTGTCCACCACAAATTCCACTATGCACTTCGTGTATCAATAGGGCGACCTCGAGGGTGGATGCACTTTAGTAATGGTCGAGTATAAGATCTTCCGAATGTGTCGCCTCCTTGAATGACATACCTTGGAGCTTTCTTTTTGATAGCTCGATCCTTCTTCTCGTCATCCGGCACCACCACTTTCTAAGTATGCCTTCATTTCCTCGATCCAACACTTCTCCCGAGTCCAATTTCTTGAGGGATCATCTATGCATTGAATTTTTACTCTTTCATAGGCTGGACTTTCGAGGAAGGAGATAGGTTCATCATGTGGTTCATCCGAAGTGGCTAATTTCGAGAGGAGGTCGGCTAGCTCATTGTCTTCTCGTCCACCTCTCGAATCTCCCGTAATTCCAAATCTTTTATCGCCCTTCACCAGGTCACGCATTTGATCGCCGTGGCACTAAGCACCTCGTACTCGCCTCGACCTCGGTTGACTATCGCCTGGGAATCACAAGAGGCCATGATCTTAGTAGCTCCAAAACACTTGGCGTACTCAATAGCCGCAATTAAAGCCTCATATTCGGCTTGGTTGTTGGAAGCATCAAACTTGAACCTTAATGATTCCTCATACACAGCCTGCACTGCTCGATTAGCACTATCCCAGCCTCCACCGCTATTTTTGGTCGCCGATCCGTCCGAATAGACCTTCCAACAATCGTCGGGTAGACCGATGACGACCCTGGGACTCGTCTCCTTCCCTTTAGCCTTTTCCTTTGGAGCTCGCCGCTCGTCGTCTTCCTTGGTGAACGTAAGCTCGACCAGAAGTCGCCTAGAGCTTGAGCCTTCAAGCCTTTCGAGGTCGATACTCAATGTCAAATTCAAGAAGGGCAATTGACCAATTGAGCGCCGACCCGAACTCTCCGGCTTGTGCAATATCTTTCTCAAAGGTGCATTAGTAAGAACCACAATTGGGTGAGCCAAGAAATAAGCTCGCAGCCTTCCTAGAGGCCACGACTAGAGCATAAGCGACCTTCTCAAAGATTATAGTATCTCGCTCTCCACATCCGATAGGGCCTTGCCGATGTACTATACCGGCTTTTGAAGCCCTTCATCTTCTCTAATCAAAACCGCCGCCACCGACTTGTCTCCCCACGGATAAATATACAAACAAAGTCTCACCAGGTGGTCGGGCTACTCAGAGAGGTGGAGTAGCGAGGTAATCCTTCACCGTTGGAACGACGAATGACATTCGGTCGTCCATTCAAAACTTTTCGTCCCCTCAATGCTTTGAAGAAGGGGAGAGACCTCTCTCGCCGACTTTGATATGAAACGACCAAGAGCCGCTACCCTTCCGTTAAGTCGCCGCATCTCTTTGACACCGGTGGGAGCCTTCATGTCGACTAAAGCCTTGATTTTTCTCGGATTAGCTTCTATACCCCGTTGAGATACCATGAATCCAAGGAACTTTCCAAATAGCCTACACCAAATACACATTTGCTAGGGTTGAGCTTCATGTCGTTTGCTCTTAAATTGGCGAACGTTTCCTTTAGGTCGACCACGTGACGTCCAGCCTTTGTTTTGATGACCATATCGTCGACGTAGGCCTCCATGTTTCGACCAATTTGAGAAGCAAAGACTTTGTTCACCATCCTCTCGATAAGTCGCCCGGCGTTCTTCAATCCAAACGGCATCATGTTGTAGTAGTAGATGCCTCCACTCGCTTAAAATGCCGTCTTGACTATGTCATCCTCATGCATCTTAATCTGGGTGGTAACCCGAGTAAGCGTCGAGGAAACCGAGGGTGGAGTGACCAAAGAATGGAGTCAACTAGCTTGTCGATCCCGGGAAGGGTAGCCGTCTTTTGGGCAAGCAAGATTGAGAGTGGTGAAGTTGACGCACATCCTCCATTTGCCATTCGATTTCTTCACCATGACCACGTTGGCCAACCACGTTGTATGAGTGGCCTCCTTGATTATCCCTGCACTTAAAAGTTTTTGTACCTCAGTTTTAATAGCTTCTTCCTTGTCACGAGCAAAACTTCTCAACTTTTGGGGTCTAGGCTTTATGGTCGGGTTAACTTCAAGTCTATGAACGGCGACCTCTTCCTTGATTCCCCTCATGTCTTCTACCCTCCATGCGAAGACATCATTACTCTCCTTGAGTAGCTCAATAATTTCTGCTCGCTCCTCGACTGATAGCTGCTTTCCAATCTGAATTTTTTGGTCGGGGTAGGAAAGGTTGGTAAGTATTGACTCTAGTTCGTCCACAGCTTCTAGCTCTGGTCCATCCCTGAATTGTAGAGTCTCAATTATTATCTCTCTGACCCTTTGCCTTTCCTCAGCTATCATGTCATCCAACTTGTCTGCTACCTCGCTGGTGGTGGTGGCCCCCGAGTTATTGTCGAGCTGGAGGCATAGGTTGCCTATGAGGACTTGGTCGACCATAACTACATCTGGATCGACCTCTGTGGAGTTAGAGTGACGTGTCGACTCAAGCATGACCTTGTCATTTGAGCGATAGGTCGACTCTTCCACATCGGTGATTTTAGACAGCCGAGTAGTTTTGGTGACTGATTGTGACAGCTTTAAATAACCATCTCATAGCCTCGATCTCAAGCTCTCTCTTCTTCCTTTCCCGAAGAACATGGTCCAGGTAAGCTCGAGTCCGTGCTCTTGTACGCAGCCTTACTCCAAAGAAAGGTGTGGGGAACTTCACTCGCTGATGAGGGATCGATCCCACCATTCCAAGAGCGACCTGTCCAGGAATACCAAGTATGGCAGCGTAGTCACTATTTACATCAATCACAATAAATTGTACCTTTGACACAATCCTTTGGGGGTGATGGCCTAGATCGACGTCGAGCTCTATCTGGCCTTTAGCATCAACTCGATGGTTGGTGAAGCCCTCCAACCTACCATCATATCTCCCCAACTGCTCATCATTAAGACCCATTTCTTTAAAAGTTTTGTAGAACAAAATATCTTTGCAGGCCCCCGTGTCGACTAAGAGTCTGCTCGTCGTACATCCGTCTATGAGACCTGGGATGACGAGAACTTGCTCCCTAGCCGCCATATTAGTTGCCAATTCATGGGGGTAGAAGCTGATCGCTTCATCTCTGACTTCTCTTCTTGGAGGCACATGTGGGGCCTTATTGAGTTGGAAGATCTTGTGCTTGATGGCCGTGTTGCTTGCTTGCTCTGTAATGACCCCCAGGTTCAATCTAGGTTGCCTAGGTCCCTGCTGTCCACTCGTCGGCCGCTCGCCTCCCGCTTGAGGCCTCTTCACATAAGCGTCGAGCCTTCCCCGGTCGACCATTCTTTGAATAATGCGCTTCAAACCCAAACAATCTTCGTGAGATGACCGGTGTCTTTGTGGTAGTCACAAGATTTGCCGTTGTCCCTCCTAAACTTGTTGCCCGGGTTCATCGGGACAGAGGAGCCGGCTCGGCGGCATTCATAATCTCTGTTCGACTCACCGTAAGGGGAGTGAAAGCCTCGGGCACTTTCTCTGTTGCCCTAGTCCTGTTCTTTCCATTTTTATTGTTTCCTCCATTCTTGTTGGAGTCCTTTTTATCATCAGCGACTTCCACCTTGGGGCTTTTACCATTCTTTTTCTCTTTCCTTTCCTCAGCAAGAGCGACATTATACACCTTCTCAAACAACTCCTGTCGAGTTGTTACTGTTCGGACTGTGAGCTCGTAGTCCATGTCTTCCGAGGAAATACCACTTCGGAAGCAATTGATCACCTCCCTGTCTGTGATGTCCTCTTCAATCTTGTCGACCATTTCTTTGAACTTGGTGAAGTAGCTCATGGAGCTTTCGTTTTTGGCCTGCACCAGGTTGTTTAGATCAGTCACCGTCACTTTCCGAGCTCCAGCAGTCGAGAAGCGATCTAGGAACTTGGTCCTCAAGCATGTCCAAGTGGTTATGCTACCAGCTGCCAAACCATTAAACCACGTCAAAGCTGCTCCTGTGAGGGTACTTACGAGGGCTTTGCACATATTGTCGTCTTCATTGGCGACAAAACACATCGTGGCCTCCAGGTGTGCTATGTGACTTCTTGCATTGGTGGACCCAGAATACTTCTCTAGAAGGGGCAACCTGAAACTAGGGGGAGGTCGACTATCTCTCAGCTCCTTGGAAAGAGGTCGAAGAGCAAAGTCAATTCGTTCGACCTTTCCAGCATCCTTTTTCTTCTCCTCCTCCCATTGCTCAAACTTCTTTTTCATCAACAACCATTCCCTAGCATCGGGTCTTTCATCTCTTGGAGGGGGCGCAGCATTTGACTTCTGGCCTTCACTTCTAGGGGGAGTTACTTGTCTACTCCTCCTATCTCTGTGAGAATGAGTCCTCTCTGATCTAACTGGAGACCTATGCCTGTCATTCCTTATGGGCGACCTGCGCCTCTCATTCTCAGATGGCGACCTGCGCCTGTTATCTCCATGTGGCGACCTGCGCCTATTCCTGTCTCTATGAGACCCTGACCTCTCGCGTCCCGGGCCGGCGAAACCCGTCTCGCTTTCTATTGGCTGTTAAGCGCGTCCTTAAGTCAGACTGAGCCTCTTGCTCCCTGTTTCTGTTGAGGCTAGCCCTTAGGTCGTTACTTGGCACATGAACGACCGTAGGAGCTCGTTGAACTATCCTGTTTTCACCATTTTGCCCCACACCTTCATTTGGCCTCAGACTCCTGGCCTGTTGCCCCTTAGAAACCTGAGTAGGGGCCACTCTCTCAGAGCGTATGTCGGCCTGTTCTGCCTCCTCCATGGCTATCAAGTCGGCCAGAATCTGGGCTCGCTCCAACATCATCTCCTTCTTGCTCATGGGGTTGGTGGAGGGGCCTGCCCTGTTTCCAACATTCACCTGAGCAGTTGGACGCTTTGGAGGAGGTGGAACTCCTTGCCCATCCATATGCCTTTTCCCTCTCCTTGTGTCAGGCAATCCCCTGCCATCAACAACACTGGTAGAGCGTGTGGCTCTACCATGAGGACGATTTGGTGGGGGAGGAGGCAAGTTCAAGTTTTCAGCATTTGCGTTTGTATTCGTGTTGTTGTTGTTCACTTCTTCATGCCCAAGTGAAGCCTCGGATACGTGTCCGTCTGAAGTCACCATTGTTGTGGGTTGATGGAAATTTTCGAGGTCAAGCTAAAGCACGATTCCCGGCAATGGAACCAAGCGATGCTTTGCGGGAATTGTGCTTATCAATAATCCTCCACGTGGCAAGATTATTCACCTAGCTCCTTGACCTGAAATCAGAACCCACGACTAGCCGGATGTGTCTCCGGCGAAGACGCTCGGGCGTGAGAGTAAGAATACCGTTGAATAAAACTCAAAATGTATTGAATAATGAATTTAGAATACAAAAATGGCAGTTACCTTTCACCGTTTGGTAGTGATGAAGTATTTATAGGAAAAAGTGATGTATTTTTGGGGAGGCAACATGTCCTCCGAGATTGTAGCGGCAGTTACTTGGTCGTGGGCACGAGTCTATAACGGTCCCTGATTTGTAGGGATGTGGTTATGAGAATTGTTTAACCAAATAAGCCGGTAAGTGTCAGGTCGTCATTTGCTAATTTAGGTCGAGGTCGCCACTTGTGGAATGGTCGACCTGACTGTCGGGTAGAGCATGGTTCGTACCCGAATTGTAGTATGAATCATGAGGTCGGACTAAGTTAGGTCGGGACACAGTAGGTCGGACCATGGGCTTAGTCGGCGATGCTTGAGATGGGCTTTGGGCCTCGTTCTGATTGGGCCAGCCCTATTGAAAATGTGACAGTCAAAGCGGCCTGTGATTGGGCTTTACTCGTTTGGCCCAACTCGACATTTTTGGTATGTTCAGGATCCATTATTATTATAAGGAGAAATTGTAAAAATAAAATAAAATTAATGAATTATTCACTTTGTACAATTCTAAATATTGCAAAAAAAAAAAAAAAACTAAATTATTCAGTTTTGTACAATTTTATGAAAATCTAATTGTATTTATACAATTCTAAATATTTTGATTGATATTTATAAAGGTGAATCAAAAACATTTTACAAAATTACATAGAGAGAAATAATTGGTTTTCATAAATTATAGTCAAAATTAAAATATGTTAATCATAAAAGTTAAAATAGAACTAACTTTTCAAAATGGAAGTACTCTGTAATGTGTATTTCATTATAATAAAAGATGTTCTACATTTTTGGTCAAATATAACAATTATGAAATGTACTCCATCTGTTCCGATTAAAAAATTATTAACTTTGCACTATTATTAAGGAACTAATTATTATTGATTTAAAATTTATTAACTTTGCATTATTATTAAGGAACTAATTATTATTGATTTAAAATTTATTACCTTTGCACTATTATTAAGGAACTAATGTAAAATTGGGGTCATAATGAGTAAAGAGTAGGATGACAATTTGACTAAATCCGATTCATACCGAAGGCGATCTGATCCGAAAAATTCAAATATGATTTCAATTTTTTATGACCCGATCGTGTTCGGTACCACTACTGGTCCGACCCGAGACCCGACCCGATCCATGTGTATAACTAAAAATTAGAAATTAAGTTATATATATATATATATATATATATATATTGATGCCACAAGAATCGTCCTGTATCAATCTCCGTTCAGCAATAAGACTGATCACCTGGTTATTTGACCTGAAACACAGAACTCACGACTAGCCGGAATGGTCTCCGGCAAAGGCCCTCGGGCGTGAGAGTAAGTATGGTGATTCGAGAGCTAAATAATTATAATGAACAATGTATTCAGAATAACAAATAGCAATTATCTCAAAATCGTTGATGTTGTGAAGTATTTATAGGCGTTGTAAGATATGTAATTGTAGTAGGATTGCATGAAATCCCTTGAATCACGAATCAGATTTGTATAAGAGATCACGTCCATATATAACTCCTGATTCGTAGGGAGTCTGTTATGGAAAGAATAGTAGGCGTAGTAAGACTCTGTAGGTCGACGTACGTTTTATAGGTCGAGGTCGCCTGTTTGGATCTAGGTCGACCTGAATGAATGATACACCCGGGTTATACCCGTTCGAGGTATGGATCGTATGTCGGACAAAGCTAGGTCGGGGCCGTAGAGGTCGGACAATGAGCTAGGTCGACTGATCTTTGCTGCTGGGCCTTGGGCCTGATAATAATTGGGCCGACCTACCAATGAGGTGGTGGCAATATAGTCTGAATTAACTGGGCTTTGGTAGTTGGGCCTAGCCCGTCACTTTTATTCCGTTCAGTGGCCCCCAACTTTCTGAGTTGACTTTGTCGACCAAGAAGTTATAAGAATTTTGCTGAAGAGTTGAGGTAGATCATAGGTAGATGCTCGAACTACTGTTTGGTCGACTTAGTGATGACGTGGCCAAATCTCGACCATTGATGATTAACAGTCAGATCTCTAGGAGCGCCGTATTTCCGTAATCATTGCCCAGTTTGACGCTTGGACAACTGCCTTGGGAACCTTCCGGGACATTAATTGTGGAATTAACCGTTTGAACCCCTGCCCTTTCCAATTCAAGTAAGGATTGACATTGGGTATAAAAGAGAAATCTTTTTCCTTTTAGGACTTTACAAACCCCCAAATTAGATAAACCCCAGCAAGAACTGAACGAAGGTGATTTGTGATTTCCAGTGCACTTCGTCACCCGCTTTCTTTGCTACCTCCTTCGTCTTCGAATCACATTAAGGTACCCCTCAATTTCCTTACTTTTAGGTTTTATTTCCGAGCTTTTTTTCTTTAACTATGCCATGGCTAGGACCTTTAGCTGCGAACCTGGGGTTTGATATGGGTACTACACCGTTAATCGTAGGATATATAAACACATAAATGGGGTATGGAAGGAGATGTTCATGGAGGAGTGTGCGTCTATCTTGACCAGGTGGGGCTTGTACTGTAGTGAGCTAGACCTTCAAGTAAGAGAAAATCTGGGTGATTTAGAAGTTTACGACCAAAGAGTTGTTTCTTTCCATCTATTCCATGAATTGATCGACCAATTGGTCTTGTTTTACATTAAGGGACCCGATAAGCCTTACTTCCTTAGAAATAGAAAAGTATTTCCAGGGGAATCTAGGTCGCCCTTAGGTAGGTCGCTTGAGTCTATACATAGGACTGATTCCCTTGTTTCTTCTTCTTTAGATATCGCAGATCAAGGGCGAGCTACTGCATCTACCTCGTCGAGCCCTCGAATAGTGGACGCTTTCGACTCCTTCGTTGCACAAGGGAGGAATGAAAGGGGTTATATGGCCCCCAGGCCACTTACTGGGATGTGAGGCTCTGAGTCCAGACTGACTATTCTTTACGGCTTCTGTGAGGTCGATAAAGATGAATTTCGGCTCACCTATTACTTAAAGAAGGAGTTTATGAACAAATTTGGGTCTACCTATACCACATATCCGACTAGGGTGGCCTTCTTTTATGGCCAATTCGAGGTTGGGATTAGGCTTCCCTTGGACCCCTTTGTAAACGAGTTTCTGGAGTGCATGAACGCCCTACCTCTTCACTTGGGAACAAATACTTGTAGAGTTTTGGTGTGTTTTGCCATGGTTTGTAGATTTCTAGGTTTTGAGCCTTGCCTCCATGTTTGTAGGATGTTCTTTAAGATTACTGTAGATAAATTTAGCATGGGAATTAGCACCCCTTCCAGACCTCATGCCCCCAAAATATTCATAAACCTTCCTAGCAAAACCAGTGGGTGGAACTCCCATGTTATAGTGGTTGAGAGCAGGAGAGGTTGGGAATTCCCTCTACCTGATGATGAGTCTGAGGTAGTAAAGGAGCAAGACTACTGGGTGCCAGACAGGAGTGATGCTCTATATAAAAAGTTGGTAGAGGTAGCTAGCAAGGGCCCAATTAGCTGGGAGATATTGGGGACCACCATAAACAATTATATTCAAGCTGGAATGATGCTAGGAAGTGATAAGGTAGCTCTTTTGGTCCCAATAGTTAGGAGCTGGAGGTACCCTGATTGGGTCACCCATGAGGGAGATAGGTTCAGATTTGAGAATCAGTGCCACGAATGTAAGAAGTCCCCAAATTTCTGCAGACTGAATGTGGATCACTGTGGGGGTAAGTGTTTACTCGCCCTTTTACTTAGCTCGTCAATTCTTTACTTTCATGCCTCTTATTTTGCTCATTCATGTTTTACTCGTCAACTTTTGTAGCCACTATCTCGAGCTAACTCTTTTATTTTCTGTGCAGTTCTTACCCCGGAGCAGGAGGCCAATATGGGACGAGTTGTGAACGTAAATGCTTGATTGAAGAGCAAGAAGGCCCATGGTGCTGATAACGCCCGGGCTAACAGGCAAAAAGAAACTGAGGAGCGACATAAGTTGTTGCAGTTGATCAATGACGACATCAAGAAGATGATCCCTATTGAGGAGGATGTTGATCAGTCTGAGTTAGAGAAAGCAGTGGATGACCCCCTCAGAGGACAATACTGCCAGAGTTTAGGGTCTTGAGCGAACACATGAGCCAATGCAAGAGGCTCTCCAAACTACTGTCCACCAAGCCATCGTCAACCTGTAAGATGATGAGGATGAAGATGACCTCCCTCTCAACAGCAAAAGGAAAAGGATGAAGCTCAACCCTAGATCTGAGGGGGATGGCTCTTTACGAGCCTCTACTGCCATTGCAAAAGATCTGTCGCCCCAAACTTCCAAAGCCTCGTATGGCAAGCTCGTCCAAGCTCGTGTGGACAAGCTAAGTGAGGTCCTTCCACTCCCTAGGATTGATTGCTCCAGCAGGGACTATACAGAGCTGGAGTATGGGCAGGTGGTGGTGAGGCAATCTGCCAACAAGGACCTGGTGTCAAAATATGCTGAGAAGGGCCTGAGTGCTGAGGAGTTCAGAGCTAGGTCGAACATGGTTCACTCCGAGGTAAGCCTCTAGACTTTTACATATTCAATTATCAATTGCTCGATCTAACCCTTTGCTTTTTATTTTGCTGTAGGCTCTTGCCATGGTTGAGCTGGCCAAGAGCAGCTGGAAGGCAGGTGAGGAGAAAGAAAATCTGGCAATGACAATGTTTGATCGTAAATCTGTCGAGCTAGGGAAGCTGGAGGAAAAGCATGCCGAGCTAGAGGAAAAACACGCCGACCTGGATGTTGCTTACGAGGCCAAGAGCTAGTCAAAGAAGATACCTTGAAGACCAAGGAGGAAGCGTGGGGCAAGATAGGTGATGCTAAGAAGGAATTTGCTACATTCCAAGTAGGTAAGGAGAAGGCTGAGCAGGACCTTGAGGTGGCGACCCAGATGTTACAAGAAAGCACCTCTATGCTGGTCTAGCGATCCGAGGATCATATGGCAGCTCAGCTAAAGTGGGAGGAAGAAGCCCAAACCAAGCTGGAGGCCGTTGTCAAGGCTACAGTAGAGGCCATTGTCAAGGCTGCAGTAGAGGCCTATAAGGAGGGCGGGGAGTGTCATAATTTTATCACTGATCAAGCTGTAAGCTTTTTTGATGTCGGGCGACGACATATGGCTCGCAGAATAATTGTTGATCCCTCTGTCGACCTGTCAGTCGAACAACTGGCTAAGTGGGCCGCTGAAGATCAATATGATGTGTTAGCTCCCAGTGGCCATCTTATCGTCTCGTACAATGATAATGATCTGGTTTCCCTAGCTCAAGAAGATGAGGATGCGGGAGCTGAGCCTTGGGTTCCCCCTCCAGTTAATCAAGTGAACTTTGATACCTTGGTCCAAGAATTGCAGGAAGCTGATGAAATGGAGGTAGAAGGAGGCGAGGAGGACGCCCAAGGCTATGTTTATTCCAAATCATTAAAGAGCGACCAGCAACAAAACCAAGCGGAGGATCAGCCTGAACGTCGAGACAGCTGATTTTTAATTCATATCTGTAATTTTTGAACAAGTTCCAAACAATTTGATATTTTTGTTTTTGTAGCCTGTGCCTTGGCCCAGCTTTTGGGAGGCATTTAACATATTTTTACTCGCCCAAGTTCTAGCCTGATTTGGGGAACTTGTTATATTTAATCGTAGTCGACTTAATACTTGAATCTTTTTGCTTGATCCATTTGTTTGTTTGTATGTCGAACTAGATAGATATGATAACCAAGATCGTCCCAAGATTTTGGCCAGACTAGCTTTTAGAAACAAAGTTGACTTAATACTTAATTGCTTGTTTTGAGAATGGGATTGACGTTGAGTCGAATCTGTTAAATGAATGAGACTGACTAAGAGTCGAGTCTATTGGAACGAGATCAACTATGAGTCAGACCTGTTAAAGGAACGAGACTGACTAAGTGTCGAGTCTGTTAGAACGAGATCGACTATGAGTCGGACATGTTAAAGGAACGAGACTGACTAAGAGTCGAGTCTGTTAGAACGAGGTCGACTAAGAGTCGAACCTGTTAGAAGAACGAGACTGATTAAGAATTGAGTTAGTTGGAACGAGGTCAACTAAGATTCGGACCTGTAAAAAGAACGAGACTCAATAAGAGTCGAGTCTGTTGGAACGAGATTGACTATGAGTCGGACCTGTTAAAGGAACGAGACTGACTAAGAGTCGAGTCTGTTAGAACGAAGCATAGAAGTAACATAACTTGGTTGAATATAACTGCAACTTTATTGAAGTAGTAGAACAGTTACATAGAAAGTAGAAAATTGAAACTGGAACTGAATCAACTAAAACTAATACTTAAAAGTAGTATTTGATAAGGTGGCTAGCATGCCACGAATGTTTCAACTCTTCCCCTTCTGGATGACCGATCATATAGGTTCCCTCTTTGATAATGCGAGTAACGACATAGGGACCTTCCCAATTAGGAGATAACTTGTTTTGCTGAGCTTTCCTTCCTGTTACCTTGACCTTCCTCAGCACGTAGTCCCCTACTTGGAACGACATTCTCTTAAATTTCTTGTAATGGTAGCCCTTGGTTTTCTGCTTGTAATTGACCATTCGTAGATGAGTTGTAGCTCGCTTCTCGTCGAGCAGATCCAAGTCGATCAATATGTTGACGTCGTTCTGCTCTTGATCGAAGAAAACTACCCTTGCTGTGGGAACCTGTATCTCGGCCAGTGCCATGGCCTCTGATCCATATGCAAGAGCAAATGGGATTTCACCCATGGGCCCCCGGGTGGTTGTGCGCACTGCCTAGAGAGTAATGGGAAGTTCGTCCGACCAGCTGCCAGCTCGACCAACTAAACCCGTCTTAAGTGCTGATATGACCAGTTTGTTCGCTGCTTCTGCTTGCCCGTTACCTTGGGGATAGGCGACCGACGACTTCCAATGTTTAACGCCTATTCTGCTGTTCATCTCCTCTTCAAAAGCTGTGGAGAATTGTAGCCCGTTGTCCGACACTATAGCTCGCGGAATCCCAAGACGACACCAAATATAATCATGAATAAAGTTGATGGCATTTTCCTCAGTAATCCTGGCTAAAGGCTTGGCCTCAACCCACTTGGTGAAGTAATCGATAGCAATGATCACGTATTGTAGTTACCCCGAGCAGGTGGTAAGGGACCGATCAAATCTACTCCCCACATGCTGAAAGGCCAGGCTACAATTACTGGAGTTTACTCGGTTGTAGGTAGTCTAGGTAGGTCGGCAAACCTTTGGCACTTGTCGTACTGCTATAAAAAACCGTGAGCATCTGCACTCCTGTGAAGCTAATAGTAACCCAAAGTGATCAGCTTGTCGGCCAAAGTTCAGGCCCCCGGGTGTCCACCACAAACTCCACAATGTACCTCGTGCATCAGCTGAGTAACCTCCTGAGGGTGAACGCACCTCAATAATGGCTTTCTGAAGGACCTTCCGAATAACACATCCCCATGAATGACATACCTTAGGGCTTTCTTCTTGATAGCTCGAGTTGCTTTCTCATCGGCTGGTAGCTCGCCCATTTCAACGTAGGCCCGAATTTCGTCGATCCAACACTTTGTGTAAACCCATTCTCTGGTGGTGTCTTCTAGGCATTGAATCTGAACCCTTTCATTGGATGGATGCTCGAGGTAGGAGATTGGCTCCCCATGTTGCTCGTCTGATGTGGCCAACTTTGAGAGTAGGTCGGCCAACTCTTTATCATCTCGACCTACCCTTCGTATTTCCCAGAACTCCAAGTCTTTGACCAATTCCTTCACTAGGTCGCAGTATTTGACTAGGTAGGGTTCATCACTTCGTATTCTCCTCTGACTTAATTTACAATAAGCTGAGAATCATAATTGGCCATTACCTTAGTCGCCCCAAAACACTTGGCGTACTCAATAACTGCGACCAAAGCTTCATACTCGGCCTGGTTGTTAGAAGCTTCAAATTTGAATCTTAATGCCTCCTTGAACACTTTGCCTGTCTCCGGCTCCACTACAACGATTCCAGCTCCACTAATATTCTTTGTTGCCGACCCATCAGAATAAACCTTCCAGCAATCGTCGGGCAAACTGACTGCGGGCTGAGTTGCAAGTTCCTTTCCCTTTGTACGTTCCTTCTGAGCTCTTACTTCGCTATCTTCCTTGGTGAACGAAAGCTCGACCAAGAAGTTAGCCAAAGCTTGAGCTTTCAATGCCTTTCGAGGCCTATACTCAATGTCAAACTCAGTTAGTTCTATTGACCAGTTGAGTAGTCGGCCTGAACTTTCAGGCATGTGTAGAATTTTCCTCAAAAGGGCATTAGGGAGAACGAAAATAGGGTGAGCTAGGAAATAAGCTCGCAGCTTCCTGGATGCTACGACCAAGGCGTAGGCCACCTTCTCTGCATTATAATATCTGCCTTCCACATCGGACAAAGCCTTACTCACATAATAAACAGGCTTCTGAAGCCCCCTTTCTTCTCGAACTAGTACGGCTGCCACAACTTGGTCGTCCACTGATAAATACACGAACAAAGACTCCCCCATGACCGAGCTTCTCAACAATGGAAGAGAGGCAAGATACTTCTTAAGCTGTTGGAACGCGATGAACATTCAGCCGTCCACTCAAAATTTTCTGTCCCCCTCAAAGATTTAAAGAAGGGGAGAGACCTCTCCACTGACTTAGCAATAAAGCGACCTAGGGCTGCCACCCTACCATTTAGTCGCTGCATCTCCTTGATACATGTAGGCTCCTTCATGTCGACCAGAGCCTTGATTTTTTCAGGATTGGCTTCAATACCTCGTTGAGAGACCATGAAGCCTAGAAATTTCCCAGCTGCTACTCCAAATACACACTTGCTCGGATTAAGATTCATGTCGTTTGTTCGCAAATTGGCAAACGTTTCCCTTAGGTCGACCACGTGACGTCCGACCTTTGTTTTGATGACCATATCGTCGATGTAGGCCTCCATGTTTCGGCCAATTTGAGAGGCAAATACTTTGTTGACCATCCTCTGGTAGTTAGCACTTGCATTTTTCAGACCGAATAGCATTATATTATAGCAGTATATACCCCCAGCAGCTTGGAAGACCGTCTTCACTATATCATCCTCGTGCATTTTTATCTGATGGTAGCCCGAGTAAGCGTCGAGGAAGCTTAGAGTAGTATGCCCAGCAATAGAATATACGATCTTGTCGATCCGTGGCAGTGGGTAGCTATCCTTTGGGCAGTCCAGATTGAGGTTGGTGAAGTCAACACACATACGCCACTTGCCATTAGCTTTCTTCACCATTACCACGTTTGCTAGCCAGGTGGTATGAGAAGCCTCCCTGATGATACCTGCACATAAAATCCTGTTTACCTCAAGTTTGATCGCCTCCTCTTTGTCACGAGCAAAGCTTCTTAGCCTCTTCTCCTTATGTTTGATGGTCGGATTAACTTCCAGCCTATGAACAGCGACCTCTTCCTTGATCCCCTTCATGTCTTCTACTCGCCAAGCAAAGACATCCGTGCTTTCTTTCAGTAGCTCGATAATTTCTGCTCTCTCTTCAGCCGACAGTTATCTTCCTATTTGAATTTTTTGCTTGGGGTAGGAAGGATTGGTAATTATTTCTTCTAGCTCGTCTACAGGCTCGAGCTTCGGACCATCTCTGAACTTCAGGGTCTCAATGATAATCTCACGAACCCTTTATCTTTCCTCGGCCCCAGTTGAGGAGCCTCTTCAACGATCATATCATCCATTTGAGCTGCAATCTCTCCATTGGTGCCCCCCCGAGTTTCGGTCGATCTATAGGCTTAGCTCGCCTATGATGACTTGGTCGACCATAACTGCATCTGAATCAACCATAGTGTTTTAGGAGGGACGTGTCAGCTCAGCCATGACATGGTCATGTGAGTGATAGGTCGCCTCTTCTACACAGGTGATTGTAGATAGTCGGGAAGTTGTGGTGACCGATTTTTTCCAGTTGGCCTCAGGGTTTTCAATATATAGCTCCCTCATTTTTCTTGTTCGAAGGACGTGATCGAGATAAGCTTGGGTTGTGCTCAGAACGCAACCCACTGTAGCATTGTGAGGAAAAAGAAAGGAATAATGATTTTATCTTTCCTTTTCATTTTTGAGTCGCCACCTATATTATTAGGTTGGAGAAAATAGGAAAACCATTTAGAAAAAGATTTGGGTTCGGGGCTTAGGTTATGAAATGGGTAGGTCAAGGAGCATCCATTTCACCCAATCCGGAGATCGGTCTTGCTAAAGAAAAGAGAGGTTTTCAAAAGAAGGAAAAAACGAATTTTTAATATTATAAACAAAGGTCCATTTAACGGGGTTAAACGGAATGTAGGATCGATTGCTTCGAGACCGTCTCCATGATTTGGAGAGGCTCTAGGCCGATCCTAGATTCTATGGACTTATACCACTCTAACAATCAATTAGAAAGGGATTTAGGAATTACCTTGCGTGAGGTGATTTGGGCAGAGTTTCGACTCAAGTTTAGAGTCGACTCTTGACACGGACAGAGCTTCGCTTCGGTCCTTGACTTGGAGCTTGATGCTTGTTTATCAACAAGGTCGACAAATAAACTATGAGGTGAGTTTTTAGGGTGATTTCGTAGGATTCTTTCAAGGAGAGAAACCAACAAAATGTGTGTGTTGTGAAAATTCCTGGACCTCTTGAACCTTGGAAGTCACCAAGTATTTATAGGGGTTGGGGAAGTGTTGAAGATGAGATCAAACACTTCAAGATGGTTCCAGACTCCCAATTCTATTGGTTGGCCGGAGAGATAAAGTTTTATCCCGAAAAGAGGTTGAAATCGACGAGGGAACTGTCGTCTGCAATCTGCAGAGGGGGGATATCTCGCGCGAGACACGTCATCTCGCGACGAGATATTGCTCCTGTGGACAGTTTTGTCCTTTCCTCGTTATCTCGTATGCAGTTTAGTCCCAAACTAACGGTGGTTAGTCAAAACTTAACGAAACATGACAAAATGGTGGATTTCTACTTCTTGACTCAAAGCGAGACTTAGAGTGGTATAAGTATGTTCCGATGTGTTCAGAATGGGGTGTCTACAGAGCCCCTCGGCGACATGTCTTATGAAAGAAGTCATGTCGACGATAGAAAAGACATCATTCTGAACACCGGGATGGTCGGGCCGCACGGCTTCCTACGTATCTCTATCTGAGAATCAGACCATGACGTAGTTCGACTCCAAAACATAAAAAGGCTGCTTTAGGTATTTTGAAAATCATTTGTTTTGAAAATCGAGGAGATTTTATTTTTGAAAAG
The DNA here is from genome assembly GCA_022495995.1 of Adenophora triphylla var. japonica. NCBI lineage: Eukaryota > Viridiplantae > Streptophyta > Magnoliopsida > Asterales > Campanulaceae > Adenophora > Adenophora triphylla. The sequence goes on from JAFEMH010002718.1 coordinate 109,529, forward strand.
GTAAATTCATACTGAGGAATCAAATTAAGACCCAATTCAGAATATACCTGCCTGTCTGAAGCTTCGCCTGTCTGGGCTCCGAACCTGCGGGAACTATGTTAGAAAACAAAGGCTTACCTGTCCGGTCCTCTGAGTCCTGTTGGTTTTGTGACGATTCGCCTTTCTGGGCTCCGAATCGGGATTTTAGGTTTGACGATCCACCTGTTTGGGCGTTGGACTGAGCTTTTCTGATAACGATCCACCTGTTTGGGCATTGGATCGGGCTTTTTGGTTTGACGATCCACCTGTTTGGGCGTTGGACTGAGCTTTTTCTGATGACGATCCACCTGTTTGGGCGTTGGACCGGGCTTTTCTGATGACGATCCACCTGTCTGGGCGTTGGACCGGGCTTTTTTCTTTGATGATTCACCTTTTTGGGCTCTGAATCATGTGGATTGAGTTGATCTTTGGACCACTCGGTTCTCGGGCGACTGGTGCCGTACCGGGTGATCGTGCGCATGTCACGTTTGGCTCATTTCGTGACTTGCGATGCCGGTTTTTCCACGTTTCCCTGCTAGTTTATCATTTCTAAGGGTAAATGTGTCAAAATTTTGAATTTTGACGTTGCGTAGACGCTTATTGTCGAGGACAATTTGGTCATTTTCCAGAAGGAATATCTCGCCGCGAGATAAGATATACCGCGCGAGATATGTACTGTCGGGGCATATAAACAGCAGCTCTTGCTTATTTTGAAAACATCCCTCTCAAAATTTCTCTCCCTAGCTCGAGCCAAAGTCTTTTTCTTTGTAATTTCTCGTGGATTTGCTTGGTATCTCTCCCTCCCAATCACTTTCCAATCCTTTTTTCCTCCATAATCCATGGCTCAAGAACAAAGGAATCCGATTTTGGGGAGCTATTTGCTAGGGAAGGATTACCCTCGCGATGATCTTACCTTCGATAGGCACGCGCACATTTCTACCGCTGTTCGGGAGGGCTTGGTAAGAGCTTCTTTCTCAACTCTTTGATTCTTGTATTGCATTGAGTTTGAATTCCCTTTCCCTTGAATTCAAAATTTCATCAATGGCTTTTGTTCTTGTTCATGCCTAGAACTAGGTTCCTTCTTGCATGCATTGATTTTGTGCATTTCTTTGGATGATTGTTGTTGCATGGCGTGTGTATGAGCCTCCTACATATCATGGATTGTAGGAGAGGTTGATTCGGATCACGAATGACATTCTTGGGCAAGCTTTTCTTGTACGCACGCCAAGTGTTTGATGAAATGCCTCAATGAAAAATTTCTTCTATTTCATTGGTTTTTTTGGCATGGAATGATTTCTAATGTTGCCATCTCTGTTTTTCCTCTGTTTTGCAGTCGTATAAGTCAACGAAGAATTGTCGAGGGAGTCCGAAAATGGCTAAGGAGGTGTGGGACAAGATTAAGGACCTTGATGGCGTTCGGGATAGGGTGGCCCAAACGGGTCTTCTGACTTTTGTTGACAATCTCCGGGGAATACGGCGGACTCCCCAAGTTCTCCAGGCTATTCGGGAGAGGTGGTGGGACACTACCCACACCATTCATTTGCGCTTCGGGGAAGCGACTATGACTCCGACTGATTTTCTGGCTATCACGGGGTTAGAGTTCATCGGCGATCCCCTACCGAAGTTTTCGGGTTATAGGCCTGAGGGTCCAGCTGTGTGGAGGCAGTTGATCGGTTTCATCCCTAACAAGGTTAAGGGATTTCTTCTTGGTGACACCCCTCTGGCGTCAGATTGAGGCCTACTCGGAGAAGCCAAATATGCACACTGATCGGTTGGTGAGGGGTGCCCTCTGGTATATTCTTTCTGAGACTCTTTTTGCGAACCACTCTTTGAAATTGTCACGGCTTGAATCACAAGTGATATCCAAGGTGATAACAGCACCAACGATAGCACTTGGGATGGCACACACACACACACTTCGAAAATAAAACAATTTTGTAAAAGAGTTTGCAGCGGAATAAAAACACCAAAATTGTTTTTCTCAAGTTATATAAATATAACTTGAGAGTGCCTCTTAGGCAAGACTTTATAATCACTATGAATGAAGTTACAAAGCCGAAAGTTCCCTATAGCTATATCTATTTTAAGCTCTATGGAACAAGAGATAAAGAACGGAATCCTATCCTAGCCTTCACACACCTTGATACCAAAGTAATCAAGTGCGAAATTACAAGGGAGAAAGGATTAAAAAGAACCAAACAAAGAACTCTATCTCTAAGCTTTTCGAAGGTGTGAATGTGATGAAATAATTGGCATATCTTCAAATAAACCTTCCAAGCTTATTTATAGTCTTCAATTACTTGAAGGCTACTCCAATAACAGCCTTAGGGCTGATCTTGCACGTGGAGGAAGTGTAGGGAGAGTGGGTGAATTTGTTTCCACAATTCTAGCTCCCACTTCCTATTTTGTAGCAGCCGAGTTGTTTAATCCTCAAGCCATGCTTCCACGCCTTGTACTCCTTTGCTTTATCATCCTTGTACTTCTTCTATAACTCAGCAACAACCTTTGATAAAGTCTCCATACGTGTTGTTGTTGTTTGCCAAAGTTACGAATTAATACATAAAATGTATTAATTCTTTTCTTCCAATTTCCATATGTGTCTAGCTCCTTCTTTGATGCTATTGCACCCTGAAATATAACCATAAACCATAGACTATACAGACCATATTAGCACGTTAGTCCATTAAATAACAAACAAGAAATATACAACTATATAATTTTCAGTCCAGGAAATCATCTGCGATATCACCTGGACTTTTGGGAAATCATCTGCGATATCACCCGGCAGATTACACTAACAATCTCCCCTTAGTTGGATATTTCTTTCCAAACTCAATGTGCTTTGTCTGTAGGATTAGTCTATATACAAATGTACAGAGCATAGAACATAGAATAATATCTCCACAAAAATTAACTCCCCTTAATCAAGGAGCTAATCCTAAACAATGATTTATCATAATAAACTAATTTATTTCAAACTTTAAAAAGTTTTCGAAATAAACTAAGTAACCATTAAAAACCATAACCATTGTAGCAAATATCATCCAAAAACTAGCAAAAAACAACCTAGCAGATTAAGTTATTAACAAACCAACTAAAGTGTTTTAGCAAAAATAAACAAAATAAAAGTAAATTGTTTAGAGAACCACCACCATAACCAAAACCACATAAATTGTTTTTAAGGACCACCACAAAAACAGTCACCCATATGATAGCGGCACCATCACTTGGGCCAAAGGCCGGTGGTAGCACTGCGGTAGCACCGGCTCCAGTTCAAGCGCGAGATCCTCCCCTGTTTAGGAAAAAATTTCATCAATAAAAGCATCATTACTCGCTTAAGCTTAGCCCCTCCCTCAAAGAAGTTCTCCTATTGCACTTGACTATTTGTGCGGGAAGTTGAGAAGCGTAGCCTTTGGGATTGATGGTCCGAGTTGCCCAAAAGATTTATCATGTTGTTCGAATACTTGCGGCATCGCCTGCAAAAGTATGAGGGGCAACACACAGGAAGCACTTGGGGTATCACGTGAGATAGCCTTTGGGAGGAGCAGGGGTTGATTCATCGAGATTTGTTCCAAGGAAGATCTTTAGTATACCTTTTGCCTTTTTCGGTTGTTGATCAATGGTATAGTACTCGGGTTCGATGAAGTAAAAACATCAGAGGCTTCAATGGGCAAGGATTGAAATACCAAAACTTTGAAGATTAGAGAAGGATAGGGGAAAAAGCTAATGTTCACTTCCTTTTTTCTACCCCATGAAGCTAAGTGTTTAAACACTAATCTTCCAAAGTTAATCCTTAAATTTTTACCCAATCTGTACAACACATTCGCATGCTCCAATGTCACAATAGGTTCATTAGTTGTAGGAAGCCAATTGAAGATGCACAGTTTGTGTAGTACAGAATAGAGAGAAGATAATCTAGAAGCATGAAGTTTCTCTTTCAAAGGCCAAGACTGCAGTTTGTTGTGAGTGAGCAATTTTACCATTTCATCTCTATTGACCCTAATACTCTCATCATCTACATTAGGGAGGCCTAAAACTTTGTTGATTAGGGCTGGAGTAAAAGAATAGACTCTTCCCCTAACAAACACTTTTCCATATTTAGCAGACCCTTCATTATCCAAATGAGCATGCAAATTGGCAAAGAAATTGCGAATGACACTCTCAACAAACACAGATGCATGATTATTAGCATTAATAAAATTCCTGTCCTTTAAAAACTGAACCACTCCTTCCTTTTCCAACTGACCCTCATCAATGTGCTTCTCTTTTAAAATTCTCTTACTCAGACTATTCAACCAAAGTTCCATATTTTCCTTTTTATAATATTCCAAAGTAAGAAAAGGTTTTGGAAAAGCTTTATCCTCTTCGAGCTTTGAGTAACCTCATCACCGTAATTATCACTAGAGGAATGTTTAGGAACGTAAGAGGGGGCAAGTGTTACCTCGAGATGATATCCTCTTCTTGCTAGCACTTCGGTAGCACTCACGCTTTGCCCTTGGCCTGCTTTTTCTGATAATCAGAGAGAGTCTCCTCTTCATCACCATCTACCCAAGCATCAAATGAGTCCACAGAAGGCTCCTTTTCCTTGTTTGCTTCAAAGTTCTCGTCACTCACATGGGGTGAGGACACATCAATAGAGCTTTCTGAGACTTCAACTGGATCAAGAGAGGTATTTGAAGTTGCCTTGGACCTGATTGATCTAATGCGGTTGGAAGACCTCCTTTTGCGATTTGGGAGACTGAGCTTGGCAGTTGGGGCTTTCCTCTTCCTTTTTGGCTCGGTAGGGATGAGAGTCACCTTAGGAATGCCTTGATCAAACGAGGTAATGGGGCCAGAGGTAGGAACAATCGCCATTGTTGGTGGAGAAGAGCTTGGAGTGATCATTGGGGAAGTTTCCATGGCCACACGAGATGCCACGGATGGAGCAATGCTAGGTGAGATGTCCATTTGGTCCGTGTGGGAAGGTTCGGTACTAGCTTTGGATGGAGATGCCATGGAGATATGAGGGAATTTTTAGAACTAAATTTTTGACCTAGAATTTTTGGGAGAGACGAAGACGCTGGAAGGAGGGTTTTAGAGAGATGAGGGTAACGGTTAGAGAGAGGAACGGAGGAGGTTGAGTGAAAATAGGGAGGAAGAGATTTAAAGGGGAACAAGATTTTAATTTGATTTGACATAATGAAACCTATCTAATCAATCCCTATTATCTCTCAAACTAATCCCTATCCACACAAACCGAATTAAACCCTAACCACTTCCTTTTTAAAACTCTTTTTAAATCAATACAACACGGTTGCAAAAAATAAAAAATAAAGAAAAAATATATATATATATATTTTTTTAAGTAAATCGAAAAAAATAAGTAAACTAAATAAATTTGTAACTAAGCCCAAGACAATATATGCACAAATTTAAAATAAGTAAGGATTAGTTACTTAATTAAGTTTACCAAAAATAAAGGAAACTTGTTGAAGACGTTTTCAAAATCGAAAACTCTTTAATTAAAAAGACTTTCAGATTTTGAGAAATTAATCAACAATATTTCGAAAATAATAAAAAAGAACTAATATAGCACACACTAATGTGTTAAGGCAATGATGGCAACACGTAGGATAACACATATGATATAAAACCCCTTGATAAATAATTTTCAGTTTCAAACATTTGAGGCATAATAAGCTTAGCATTTTTCATGCACTTTAGGCATTATATGCCTAGATATATTTTTTAAGTACATTGCTTGTTAAACACGTCTCAATACACTTCTTTAAACAAGAAAGAATCGTAGTAACGAGCTCCGTGCTTCAAGTTATATTTCAAGTGTAGAGACCAAGTGATCTATGCCTTTCAAGTAGGGTACACTGTAGTGGCGAACTCCATGTCCCTAATACTTAGCATACATCACCTCATACATTCTCATTGGCAAGAGTACATCGTTGCAGCGAACACCGTGCCCCGAGCTCGAGAGAATAGTATGGATAAATGCCTCTGTCTTTTATTTATCAAAAAGAAAATATTAGTGACTTTGTCACTTTAAGCATATGAAGGGGAATGATATCAGACGTGCTAACCTAAATAATAACCTACCATAACAAAAAGGTCAGCATGTGCCACAGTTAGAACTAAGCTAACCAGATTAAACAAATAATAAAGTATTTTTTTTTAAGTAAATAAGCAAAGAAAGAAGAAAAAAATACACTAATATACAAGTGTTACCACTAAGTGATAACATCACCAGGGTAGCACAGACGAAACAGAGACTTCGAGAGATTACAAAGACCAAGAGATCTTTTCAAGCTAGAAAATCTCTCGTGGTCTAAGGCCTTGGTAAAGATGTCGGCCGGCTTGATACTTAGTATTAATATGATCAATGTTAATTAGGCCTTTATCTACCATATCTCTAAGAAAATGATGACGTATGTCAATGTGTTTGGTACGGGAATGTTGAACTAGGTTTTTTGAAATATTGATAGCACTCAGGTTATCACAGTACATAGTCAAAGAATTACTCTCTAGGCCATAGTCATCTAACATATGTTTTAGCCAAATAAGTTGTGAACAACAACTACCACCGCAACATACTCGGACTCAGTGTGGAGAGAGAAACACAATTTTGTTTACGACTATACCATGAAACTAAATTGTTGCCCAAGTAAAAACACCCCCCACTAGTACTCTTCCTATCATCCATATCCCCCGCCCAATCCGAGTCACTAAAGCCAACCAAATTGGTATTAGTATCCTTACTAAACCAAATCCCTAATTCACTTGTTCCTGAAACATATTTAATTATCTTTTTGACAGAATTAAGGTGAGAGACTTTAGGATTGGCTTGATAACGTGCACAAACACACACGCTGAACATGATATCAGGACGACTAGAAGTGAGATAGAGAAGGCTACCTATCATAGAACGATAAAGAGTAGGATCAACATCCTCACCTACTTGATCTCTACCAATTTTGAGAGAAGAACACATGGGGATTTTTGAGCTTTTTGCTCCTTCCAATCCAAACCTTTTTACTAGGCTCTTTGCATACTTGCTTTGTGAAATGAATATTCCTTCATTTGATTGTTTCACCTGCAAGCCTAGAAAGAATGTTAACTCTCCAATCATGCTCATTTCAAATGTTGATGTCATAGCTTCTACAAAATCTTTTAAACATGTTTGAGAAGTAGAGCCATAGACTATGTCATCAACATAGATTTGAACAATGACTATTTCTTTGCCATGCCTTAGGATAAATAAGGTCCTATCTGCTTCACCTCTTGTAAAGCCATATTCAAGTAAGAAAGAGGTTAAGCGACCATACCATGCACGTGGAGCTTGTTTCAAGCCATATAAGGCTTTATCAAGTCTATATACATGGTTTGGTAGATGAGGATCTTCAAATCCTTTTGGTTGTTCAACAAAAACTTCTTCTTTTAAATAACCATTTAAAAAGGCGGCTTTAACATCCATTTGAAACAAAGTAATTTTTAGAAAACAAGCTATAGCCAAGAGGAGTCTTATAGATTCTATTCTAGCAACGGGAGCAAAGGTCTCATCAAAGTCAACACCTTCAATTTGGGTGTAACCTTGTGCTACGAGACGAGCTTTGTTCCTAACAATATTTCCTTGCTCATCCGATTTGTTTTTGAAAATCCATTTAGTACCAATAACATTTGTATTACTAGGACGTGGTACTAAACACCAAACTTCATTACGAGCAAATTGTTCAAGTTCCTCTTTGCATGGCTTGTATCCAAAAATTATCTTTTAAAGCTTCGTAAATATTTTTGGGTTCTAAAGAAGAAACAAAACAGGAATATTTTACCTTGTGGTATGTGGTGGACATACACACATACCTTGCCATTTCACGGTCACTAAAATGTCCTTTGTTCCTTGTTTGTACCCCTTCACTAGCTTCTCCAATAATTTGAGAGGAAGGATGGTCTCTTTTGATCCTAGCCGGTGGATCCCTTCTCAAGTCTTCATGCACATGATCATCATCCGACTGTTCATCCTTATCGATTCTTTGGATTGGTCTTGGGTGATATTGGGAGATGCTATCCCATCGGTGGCAACACTTGGGCCAAGACTGGGTATCACTTACTTGATTTTGATTCTCCAGTTCTTCCAAAGAATATTAATGGAGATTCCTGTACTCCATCACCTCGTAACACTTGCTAAATCATCAAAAACAACGTTAATTGATTCCCGAATGGTTTTTAACCTAAGGTTATAAACCCTATATGCTCGACCGTCCCGAGCATACCCAAGAAATATAGCCTTATCACTTTTAGAGTCAAATTTAGCTAAGTAATCCCGATCATTTAGAACATAACACACACACCCAAATGTATGAAAATAATGAACCTTTGGTATCCTACCATTCAAAATTTCATAAGGTGTCATTCTAGTACTGTGTCTTAGAAAAACCCTATTGGCCGTGTGACAAGCCGTGTTTATGGCCTCGGCCCAAAATCTCTTTGAAATTCTTTTTGAAAACAACATCACACGTGCCATCTCAAGTAAGGTCCTATTTTTCCTTTCACCACCCCATTTTGTTTGAGGTGTTTTAGGAGCAGAAAACTCATGTTTAATTCCTTTTAATTCACAAAAAGTAAAGAACAATGAATTATCAAACTCCGTTCCATGATCGACCTTATTCGCATGATAAGAAGCGAAAACATGTTTTTGATTTTAGCATGTAAGACTTTAAACTTTTCAAAAGTTTCTGCGATTTTTCTTTTAAAAAAATATACCCAAGTAAATCTAGAAAAATCATCAACTATTACAAAAGTATATTTCTTACCTCCTAAACTGTCTACCTCAACCGGACCCATTAAATCCATATGCATTAATTGAAAACAAAGGTCGTTGTCCCGGAATACTCCTCATTATGTTGGGTAGCACTATGGGTAGCACGTGTTTGTTTACCTTTTAAACAATCTTCACATATGATTTTCGTACTTATGTCCGCACTAGGTATACCTCTTATAGCTTCAGCATTAATGAGTTTCACAATGTTACGAAAATGGACATGACCCAACTTTTGATGCCATAAGGTAGCATCATCAACCCTCACAGAATGACACACTTGTTTATCCTTAACAAGATAACGGTTATTACTTGACCTAGTACCACCATAACACGCTTATTGGTACAATCAAAAACTTCACAAGTGTTTTTATTGAATTTTACTTCAAGGTTGTCATCACAAAGTTGGCTAATACTAATTAAATTAGTTACCAGTCCATCAACATGCAAAACATTTTTCAAGGCAGAAATCCGTGTACATTTAATACGCCTTTTCCTACTATATTACTTTTGCCACCACCACCATATGTTACACTACCACCTTGAATAGGTTCACATTCCTTTAAAAATATTTTTGTTCCAGTCATATGACGAGAACAACCACTATCAAAATACCATGAACCTTCAACATTAGTTTTTAAAGCAAAGTGTATACAACATCACAAATCGAGGTTAGACTTAGGTTTCCATACTTTCCTACTTTGATAATTCTTCTTCGATTGACAGGGTGATATCTCGACATGCTAGGCAACACTTCGTATCACACAGAACCGGACTGTTTCTTTAAGAGAGTTTTACAATCAATTTTCAAATGTCCAAGTAGAGTAACAAGTAGTTACATATTTTTACCTTGTCGGAAGACTTATCGAAGATATTTGTTCAACATGATCTCTTTCTTTAACAAAAATTAACTTATCTTCGTATTAGACAAAGTAGATGTAATAGCATTTAAAGACTCTTGAAAACCCATACCGCCTTGAGTGGTTTGGACAACCCAAGAATTGCATCTAACTTGGTAGAACTCGTATTGAGTTTCTTGAATGTTGTCTCGGCAAGAGTAAGTTTGCTCTTGACTTTGTCCAGCTCCACATCCTTCTTTGTGAGTTGAACTTCCAATCTAGTCAAGCCATCAGTTAGGTCTTGAACCTCTTTGGACAGAGAGATCACCTTCTTGTTCTCTTTCTTCCATTCATCCACCAATTCTTTGCAAAGGTTCTTAAGACCACAAATGAGTTCATCCTTGCTGAACTACTTCTCATCTTGTGAACAACCTGCATCCATGTTAACGAACCCACAAAACAAACAAGCATTTATCAAATTTAAATCTGTATACCTGTTGGATGATATCTCGTGTGCTATCCCATTTTGGATATCACACGGGGTATCACCGACATAATCCGAGTCATAGTTTGTGACCACCATTGCCGTTTGATCCGAAACTTCGCATTGATTGGTCTCCTCATCCTCATTGTCACCGAGAGAAACCCATAGGTTCTTTCCCATCTTCCTTAGAGTGTTAGCACACGCATTTGAGTAATGACCCCATCCAGAGCAAGCATGACATTGGATTGTTTCAAGGTATTTTGGATCGGATCTGGATTGATCCGATGATGCTCTCCTTATGGGACCACCTTTACGAGTAGATGGAAATGTCCTCTTGGGCATTGAATTGTACACCTTGGCTTGTTGCTCTTTAGCCTTTACCTGCACATTTTCTTTGTTAAATTTTCTCACCATTGAGTTATATTTCCTGGTAAGTAAGGCAACACCGGCATCTTCACCTAATTCCTCAAAAATTTCGTCATCCTCATTAGTTGAACCACTAGAGGATTGAACTTTTAATGCAACACTCTTGCCCTTAGAAGCTTCACTTTGCTCGGCAAGGTTTGACTCAAAATTTTTTAAAATGCTCATTAAGGAATTGATATCCATTGTAGAAAGATTGTGAGCCTCTTCTATAGATGAAACTTTTATATTAAAACGCTCGGGGAGAGTTCTAATAGCCTTTGAAACCAATTGTTTGTTTGTAAAAGGTTCACCTAAAAGTTGACACTCATTAGCAATGTCAAATAGTTTTTCAAAATAAGAGGAAATGGTATCACTTTCACCCATTCTCAACCTTTCAAATTTGCCAGTAAGACCTCTAAGTTTGTTTTCACGCACATTAGAATCACCTTCACAAAACCTTTGTAAAATATCCCAAGCTTCTTGAGCTGTGGAACTATTTTGAATAAGTTTAAAAATATGCATGTCAACCCACTCAAAGATAGCATTAAGAGCTTTCTCATTATAGTTAGCTAGAGTGATCTCTTCATTCGTCCACTCACCTTCGGGTTTAACTCCGAACATCACCATCCTCATCGGAGGTAAGAGTGGAAGAGAGTACCCATGAACTATAGATCGCCATGCTCGAAGATCAATTGATTTGATATGCGAGCGAAGGCGAATTTTCCAATATGCATAATTCGAACCATCTAAAATGGGAAGACGTTTTTGGTTTGGATTTGCAGGATCAAAAGCCATGATAAAGAGGACCAAACACTTAGTATCGTCAAGTGAGAGGCTCGATACCAATTGAAATTGTCACGGCTTGAATCACAAGTGATATCCAAGGTGATAACAAGACCAACGATAGCACTTGGGATGACACACACACACACTTCGAAAATAAAACAATTTTGTAAAAGAGTTTGCGGCGGAATAAAAATACCAAAATTGTTTTTCTCAAGTTATATAAATATAACTTGAGAGTGCCTCTTAGGCAAGACTTTATAATCACTATGAATGAAGTTACAAAGCCGAAAGTTCCCTATAGCTATATCTATTTTAAGCTCTATGGAACAAGAGATAAAGAACGGAATCCTATCCTAGCCTTCACACACCTTGATACCAAAGTAATCAAGTGCGAAATTACAAGGGAGAAAGGATTAAAAAGAACCAAACAAAGAACTCTATCTCTAAGCTTTTCGAAGGTGTGAATGTGAAATAATTGGCATGTCTTCAAATAAACCTTCCAAGCTTATTTATAGTCTTCAAATACTTGAAGGCTACTCCAATAACGACCTTGGGGCTGGTCTTGCACGTGGAGGAAGTGTAGGGAGAGTGGGTTAATTTGTTTCCACAATTCTAGCTCCCACTTCCTATTTTGTAGCAACCGAGTTGTTGAATCCTCAAGCCATGCTTCCACGCCTTGTACTCCCTTGCTTTATCATCCTTGTACCTCTTCTATAACTCAGCAACAACCTTTGACAAAGTCCTCATACATGTTGTTGTTGAATGCCAAAATTACGAATTAATACATAAAATGTATTAATTCATTTCTTCCAATTTCCACTTGTGTCTAGCTCCTTCTTTGATGCTATTGCACCCTGAAATATAATCATAAACCATAGACTATACAGACCATATTAGCACGTTAGTCCATTAAATAACAAACAAGAAATATACAACTATATAATTTTCAGTCCAGGAAATCATCTGTGATATCACTTGGGAAATCATCTACGATATCACCTGCAGATTACACTAACAGTCTCCTAAATAACCAAATAAGGCCACGAAACTACATTTGGTCGCCTAAAAGTGTTCTTTGGTGACAAAGTGTCTTGGTCTCCTAAGTAACTGAATTAAGGCCACGAAACGACATTTGGTCGCTTAAAAGTTTTCTTTGGTGACAAAGTATTTTGGTCTCCTAACTAACCAAATTAAGGCCACAAAATTACATTTGGTCGCCTAAAAGTGTTCTTTGGTGACAAAGTATTTGGATCTCCTAAGTAACAAAATTAAGGCCACAAAAACTATAACTCGTCGCCCAAAAACTATAACTCGTCGCCCAAAAACTATATATATATACGATGCAGATTAATATAGGAATAAACTTAAGGTTTAATTTTAATTATTATAGTTATTTTATTGTCATTTTCGAATTTAATATTAGGTTGTTAGTATTTTTGGTATTAGAAGTATATTAGGACTTTATTTTAATGTTTTATTGGTTGATTAGGTTACTATATAGACTAGGGTTATTTTGGGAAGTTTTTGACTTGTTTTTCAAGTCCTAGGGTCACTATATAATTAGGATTAATTGTAATTCCGAAAATCGGTTGTTGATTAATTAAATTTGAGTATTTACTCTGTTAAATCTGAATGTGGAGTGTTCTCCTTTTGTCCAATTCCCGGCAATCGTGCGAGATTCAACGTGGGTTGAAGATCGATTACCGGTTAACGTGCGCGTTACAACAATAATTGATATTTATCAAGTCTTTCGCTACGTCAGTTGGTATCAGATTCCGGTTCGTTCTAGGAAGAATGAGATGAGGAAAAAAGGCAACTGTGGAAGCGATCTACGAGAGAGATGAAGCGGTTCTGGAGGAACGCATCGGCTCCATCGTAGATCAACGTATGGAGTTGTTGATGAAACAGTTAACGGGCAGGATGACCGAATTGTTCAATCAACAGGCTCGGAGGAATCAGCCTAGACCTGGTGGTAGCGACGGACAGCGAGACTGGGCGATGGATTCTGAGGGTGGTGATATTTCGTGGCCTTTCGTCGAATTGGCGACTACCGAACTTTCCATCGATTGGTCAAAACCACCAATATACGATAGGTGTGATTGTGGAAATTGTCAATTTGACACTGTCCTGCCTTTTACATATATTCCACAGTTTATAGCTGATGGTATAAACCACATATCGACGATGAGAATTGTTACACATCAATTCGTTGACCCCTTTGATGTTCCCCCTACGAAGACATCTTCTGCAGATTATATAAGAAACTTGTTAATTAATGAGTTTATTTTAAGATATTGGACTGATTGGATGGATGTCGTTACTCAAGTTAGCAAGTTTCGGATTCGCAAAGGATTCAAAGTTTTTATAATTTTCATGTCAAGTCTCAATGGAAGGATACTCATGTTACATGCTTTCTTTATGCTGCTACAAATTCAAGTACAAGCCATTCCAAATTTGAGGACAAATTTCTCGAAGCTGAGGAGAATGATGCAGATTAATATAGGAATAAACTTAAGGTTTAATTTTAATTATTATTGTCATTTTCGGATTTAATATTAGGTTGTTAGTATTTTTGGTATTAGAAGTATATTAGGACTTTATTTTAATATTTTATTGATTGATTAGGTTACTATATAGACTAAGGTTATTTTGGGAAGTTTCTGACTTGTTTTTCAAGTCCTAGGGTCACTATATAATTAGGATTAATTGTAATTCCGAAAATCGATTGTTGATTAATAAAATTTGAGTATTTACTCTGTTAAACCCGAAAGTGGAGTGTTCTCCTTTCGTCTAATTCCCGGCAATCGTGCGGGATTCAACGTGGATTGAAGATCGATTACTGGTTAACGTGCGCATTACAACAGTAATTGATACTTATCAAGTCTTCCGCTACGTCAATATTTATATATATATATATATATATATAAGGAAAGCTGCAATGGCTGCCAACTCTGATTATTTCATTGCCTTGCCAGGTCAAAAAACACATTATATTTTTCAAATAAAAAATGATCATCTAAATAGTACCATCAACATACTCCCTCAAAATATCATCACTAATATATACAGAGATCAAATACTTCATCAAAAAATTCCATAAAGTTTTTAAACATAAAATAAGTTTGGAGCAAGTTCAAACTTGATTAGTCGACATAGATTGAGCCACAATGCTATCAAGCGATTGTATACCATTAGCTTTCAACACATCAAGAAGTTTGCTAAACATACTTGTTTGAGACGCCATTTCTTCTTTTTGAGACGCCATTTCTTCTTTTAACTGCTTCACTTCTTCTTGTGATTGTCCCAATTTTTCTTCTAGATCCTTCACTTTATTGATTGATGCTTGAGATGTTGAAGGTGGCAATCGGCGTTTAACATCACGTACCATCCCACGACCCATACCCCTCACATAACTCCCAACATTCGGACCCAATTCCTCAAGAGTCTCTGTCAGTATTTTCACTCCTATTTCTGGATCGGGATGTGGAATTTCGTTCAACGGGGTGTCGGGTGCAAACTGAGATTCATAGTCCTTAATAAAATCATTTATCTTTTCTTGCATCTTTTCCTGAAATTAAAAAAAAATGAAACTCATAAATTATACTAAAAAATTATATAAAAAAATCATACATCTATGAGAAAACACTAACATATAAAGGAGCTGCTGCTGGATTATCTAGCGTGACATAAACTTTCTTAAAGTTATCAACTGCCGAAAAATTTGAGCCATTTTCCTACAAAGATATAAAAGAAATAAAGAAATAAAGAAAAGACCAAAATAATCAAATAATATAACATTAATGAATAATATTAATATACCATTAAATCTTGAATCTGGTATACAAATGGTTTGGCTCCACCATGATGATTTAGCAGCTTCTTTCCACGGTTACCCTTGTTTGCAGTTGATTTTTTCTATTTAACCAAAATAAGGAATATCAAATTACATGGGACTTTATTCTAAACGCATAAAACATGCCTCACGAATTTTATGATGTTTTTTAGACTCATATTTCATGTCAAACAAGTCACCACAACATGAACTACAAATCTGTCCGCCGACACAAAACAGAGCAGGGGAAGCTTGATTTGTGCCCAGTCAATTCCCTGAGATAGCTACTTACCAAACAAGGATACTACCAAATTCAGTTAAACTATTCATGTGATATGACATTCATTTGTTCCCCCTACTGTATCATTTCAAAGAAGAAGTCCCAATGAGCAAATACAGTCTTCTCCCCTTCATGCCACATAAAATATACACACATTGACTTAGATATGAACCCATGTGCCCTTCAAGCTGATACATATATCAATTCCTCAATGTCAACCTTCCCCTTCCCAACCCCCACCCAAGTTATAGACTTAAATTTTATTCAGTTCAAGTGATGGCTCAATCAATTTTTAATTCCAGTTCTGCTCGAACAAAATCTTCAATCTATCTTGTTCACTGATTGGAGATAATCAAAGTAACGGGGATATTAAGCACGATAAAAGAATGAGCATGCTCAGTTGCAATTTACAAGACTATTTGCAAAAATAGAAAGGAAGGAAATCAAATATTGCAACTGAAAAATACTTGCAAATCAATCTTGCTGGGTGATCTTTTTTCAAGGATCTGGGTGAGGATAATCAATGGAACATAAAAGGAGAATATATAAATACAATGCATTTTTTTTATCATGCATAGGAATATTCAGTAAGTTTGACAGAAGAGTCTTCGGTTAAGAACGAGGAGAAGGCTTAGTCGTAATTAGTCTACAAGATAATGAAAGTATTCATACAAAATAACTACATCATTCCACTTTGCGGTGAGAGTAAATGGAACTATGCATATGAACATGCAAGTTAAAGTTAAGAAGTCAGCAAGTTAAACCCTAAATTAATATTCCAACCATTTTTCATTGCTGGTCTCAAATTGAAGCAAAATCCAGTTTTGTATCTTCCAAAAAACTGTATGAAAATCCACTTTGAACAACAAACATGGCATCTGTTGCAGCAGCGGGTGGAATTGGACCAGATCAAATGGTTTGACACTTACTATCCCTGGAGCACTTTTAGCTTTGAGTACCCTTTCTTATCTTTGGGCTACTCCTGGTGTGGCTCCTGGGTTTTGGGACATGTTTGTTCTTGCTTTTGTTGAAAGATTGTTCAGACCAACTTATAGAAAGGTCAGTTTTTGATTTTTTGATTAGAGGATTTTGTTTTTGTTCAACCTAACATACACTAATTTGCATCTAGCAATGTAAATAATACAATGAATTCTTCCAGTTCTAAAATGACACAGGAGAATTTCATGGTGACAAACTCAATGAACGACAGAGCAAAAGTCACGAAAACAGACAGGGCCGGCTCAGACATGGAAAATTAGGTTCTTTCGCACAGGGCCCCAAATCTGAGAGGGCCCCCATTTTAGATTGGCTCATTAGGTATATATCTTTCATAAAAAAAAAATTAATAATAGGGCCCAATTTTATAAAACTTTTATCTTTATATGAAAGTACTTGTATATATTTTATAGTTATTGTGTTTTTTTAAAAGTATTAAGGCCAATTTTCACATTTCACACAGGGCCCCTATAATTTTCGGGACAGGCCTGAAAACAGATTCAATGAAGGTGAATTTAAAATTCTGCAGAACCAGATTTTCAGTGAACTTCGAGGAATAAACTGTTCTGATCTAGAAGGTTCCAGAAGGCGTAAAGACATCCGTTGGAAAGGTCTATGTGTCTACTTTCATACAAAAAATCGGTTTGTCATTCCGAGATCTAGAAAAAGAGATAATTCAATTTGTCTACAGAAGGTCCAAGCTGTCTGCATACAGCCTATCAGCAACTTTTTGTTTTCCTTGTTCATTTATTACTTTCATTCATGCATCTTTTGATTATGGAATTGAGGGATGTTCCATTTAGCTTATATAAGCCCATCTTGTGATGGTTAGGTGTTTGTGTTTGACATACTTAGCCACTGGCATCCTACGTAGCGTGACAACTCTAGTCAGTTCGTACGTGTTTTCCTTGGTTGGCTAGGTGTTTGTGTTTGACAAGGATTTAACCCTAAGTGTTAGGGATTTATACCAATGTATAAATACAAGTCCTTGGACAGTCAAAAACTCTCTCTCACCCTACATCATTGTTCTAGGTTTTTGAAACTCTAGAGATTGATTTTGATTTTGAATCAAAAATACCAAATAGTTTTTGCCATTGATTATTGAAAACATTTCAATAATCGAAAAGGATCATCTAGCAATCCAACAAGAAGAGTTCTTGGTTCGTTCGCGTGTGGATCACCATTAGAGGGAGGTTGCTTTATCTCCTAAAGCTTGAAGATCTCCATTGTTGATTTCATCACCAAGGTTTTGAACAAGGAAGAAGAAGATCCGATTCGACATCAAAATTCCAAGGCTTGAATTTTGAGATCTATTTTGACAAACGAAATCGCATTAAAGGTATGTAATTCTATTTCATGTTTTTCTAATCTTTTCATGCTACACGGATCTAAGGGCTAGGGTGTTATTGTTGTTTAAATAATTTTCCGCTGCGTTTGTAACCCCAAAACCCAACACTAACAACATGATCAACTCCGGCGACCAAACAACTGATAACATATCAACAAGTTCTCAGTTGTCAACTTAACTACTAAAAACATGATCAACTCCGGGGACCATCAACTCCGGGGACCATCAACTCCGGGGACCAGCAACTCCGACGATCAAACAACTGAGAGCAATCGTTCTCAGTTGTCAACTAAACTACTAAGATCACGATCAACTCCGGAGACCACTCTAACGACCAAACGACTTAGAACAATCGTTCTCAGTTGACAACTACTAAGAACACGATCAACTCCGGCACATGACCAACTCCGGCGAAAAACAACTGAGAACTTATCAGTAAGTTCTTAGTTGTCAACTAAACTACTAAGAACACTATCAACTCCAGCGACCACCAACTCCGGCAACCAAACAACTGATAACTTATCTGTAAGTTATCAATTGTCAACAGAGAGAGAAAGAGAGAGAGAGAGAGAGAAACAAGAGATAGACAAACTCAATTACAAATTTTCCATTCAATTAGAATGATGACTACAAAACGTCAAAACCAGATTTAACATGAGACAAAATTACACAAAAAAATTGGACATAATGAATGATCAAAGCTAATAGGTAAAGCAAAAGAGATGGAAACACACCTTCCAGATTAGCATAAATGAACCTCAACGGATGAACCACAATGATCATCCATACCAAAATTAACAACACAAATTCCCTCTCCATCACAAAACTACAATACAGACTATGAATAATCTCTTAGATCCAAATTAAACACTCCAAGACCTTCCACCTAATCACAGTCCAAAAAGAAAAAGATTAAGGAGGTATCTCATGAGTAGGAGCTGATCAACAAACAGAAACCTATCTGGCTTCGTAAAGCTGAAGAGAATACTAAAGAGGAGTATGCTGCTTTGTACAAGAGCTTGACCAATGACTGGGAGGAACATCTTGATGTGAAACACTTCTCTCTTGAAGGGCAGCTTGAATTCAAGGCTACTCTCTTTGTTCCAAAGAGGGCCCCATTTGATCTGTTTGGCACGAGGAAAAAGATGAACAACATTAAGCTTTATGTGAGGAGGGTATTCATCATAGACAATTGTGAAGCTCATTCCTGAGTACCTTGGGTTTGTGAAAAGAGTGGTGGATTCTGACAATCTCCCGCTCAGTATTTCTCGTGAGATGCTTCAACAGAACAAGATTTTGAAGGTCATCAGGAAGAATCTTGTAAAGAAATGCATTGAAATGTTCAATGAAATTGCAGAGAACAAAGAAGATTACAACAAATTCTATGAAGCCTTCTCAAAGAATCTCAAATTGGGCATTCATGAACAATAACACCCACAAAAAATCTTGATAAACAACACAACAAAATCGATTTTTCCTCCTTTCACGTCCCTCTCTCTCTGTCTTTACGTGTATACCTTTCCTTGTTGGATTTTTATAGCTCTACATACTTTTCACCGATCTCGAAAGTATGGATCTCGCGGGAAAGAGAGAGAGCAGTCGTTCTGTGTGTTTTAGAAGACAGATGAAATGAAATTGAAGAATGATACATTGTTGGATTTTTATAAAATTAGGCTAATAATCATCGCCACCGGCATCTCCTCAACGACGGCCTTCGATGCCAGAGAAACGCCATCTCTACCACCGCAGGAGTTGGAAGAAAGGTCGCTGGAGTTGTAAATCTAGTTGGGAAAGAGAAGGAGATCGTCGATTGGAGGTGGGGAGGGAGAGGAATGCCGGAGGTGAAGGAGGGGGTGGTCGGGATAGGGAAAGGTCGATTGAGCTGTAGATGTGGCAGAAGAAGAAGAGGCCAATCATCGAAGGCAGAGAAGAGTCGCCGGGCGATGGTGGGGAGGGAGTAGCCGGAGAGATGACGGGAGAGATGGAGTAGAGAGAGTGTTTGTGTGATGTGGAGAGTGAATGTATTATTTTATTTAAATATATTATAAATGGACTGAGGAATTATATGATTAATTTTTTTTCAAAGTAGGATTAGGAGATAGAATTGATACTTTCATGTTTTAGTAAGTAATTTTGTTTAAACTGAGGGATTAGGACTTAATTTTCCCTTTAAAATTAAAGTATTAAAAAGACCCTCTGTTTTTAAATCGGATGTAAAGTGAGATTTGGTGTAATTTGACCTGGAAAAAAGTTTTCATTTTTTTACAACAATAATCAACTTTTTTTTCCAGAAAATTTTGTTCAAATTTGAATCGAGTTGATTCTCAAAAATCAAAAATGAAATGTGTTTATCTTTACATAAAATAGAGTATTTCTTTTTACGTAATTAAAATGCTGAGTTGGCTTTACAAAAAGTTGAAAGCGGTTGAGTTGGAAGTCTGAAAGTATTCAATTTTAAGTTATTGGCATTCATTTCTTTTTTTTCTAAATATGAAGGGATGAATTGAAATATTTAACCTAATTTAATAAAAACCTCAAACCCTAAGATAAGATATGAAACTTTTCCCTCATCTTTCTCTCAACCATGACAGTCCCTCCTCCACCCCAATCGCACCTCCTCCTCCTCCTCCTCCACCCCACGCCTTCCCTAAATTGTCACCCCATATGACCCACCCAAAAACCTAGATCTACATCTCCTAGCCCATAAAATATCCTTCTCTCTAACTTCATCTTCTCCGCCCCAACGCCGCCCTAACCCCCAAAATCTGCAGATCTGCAATCGCCTCCCCGTTCCACAAAACTAGATCTGCAATCGCCTCCCCCTCCCAAATCTGTAGATCTGCAATCGTCCATATGTTGATGGACGATGGTTGTGTATGGTGGGTGGATGATTTGGTTGAAAAAATGATTGCTAGGGCTCGGTTCAACACATCTACCCAAATGTGAAGTTTTCAAAATTTCTACTCTCTCGAAATCCAAATTTCGAGAATTTATTAAGTTTGTTTCTTTTAGCAATCAATTTACCCTCGTTCTAATTAATTATTAGAATTTCAATCCCAGGAAATGTTGATGTTGTTTCTTTGAAGAAGATTTCAATCAATCTATATGAGTATTAGATCTTCAAATATGGTAATTAAAAAGAAAAGAGAAGCAGCATGTTTTCTTTTAAAAATAAATTTGTAAAGATAGGTTAGGGGCATTTGTAGAAAATGAAAAAAAATAATACCCGTTCCTACCAAACATCATCTTGTTTTGAAAAAATGTATTTTTTTACTTTTTCTATTTATATTTAAAGTTAATAAAATATTTTTCAAAAACTAATAATATAACATTTTTGATCATAAAATATTTTAATTCAACCCTTCATATTTATTTATGAAACAAAAAAAAGGTCAATAACTTAAAATCGAACACTTTCACCTCTTGATACTTTCAACTCAGACGTTTTCATAATTTTTTAAAGCCAACTCATCATTTTAACTACGTCATTATGACAAATAGGCATTTTTATTGGTGCAATTTGTCAGAATATCCCTAATTATTAGGGATATTATTTGATAAATATTATTGTTATTATTATATGTATCTCCTAGTGTTTCTATAGTATTAGGTTACCTAGATTCATACAATAATAACAATAATATTTACCAAATAATATCCCTAATACTTAGGAATATTCTAACACAATTAACGAAATACTGACGAAAAAATAACATCAACAAAATAATATGAGATTTAGGGGAAAAACGAAAAAAAAAATTCGAACTAAAAAAAAGTCAGTATATAGATTGAAAACGAAATAGTTACTCTATCTCCGTAAATTTGCTCCAATTTCGACAAAAATAATATGAGATTTAGGGGAAAAACGAAAAAAAAAAAATTGAACTAAAAAAAAGTCATTTACTATAGATATATAATAACAAGATTGTGGTAATTAAAGGGGCTTTGAGGGGCATTTTCGTCATTTCACGCCATGGCAAACTTGCGAAAAAACGGCTGAAATGACAAGCTGTGATTGGGTTGTATTTTTTTTTTTATTTTTTTTTTGGAATTTTGGACACGTGTCGTCCGTTTGGTGAAGGGCGTTTTTGATATTTCCCAGGCGCGTTTACTTTACGCGCCGACAAGGTCGCGTGAAGGTAGATGAAATTTTTTTTTTTTTTTTGTGTTTGGACACTTGGCGTTCTCCTATTGGCTGGTTGAATTTGGGTTTTTTTTAACCCATTTCTTTTACCTAAATTATTTTATAATAAATTAATTTTTTTTTTCACCAAAATTCATAAAAAAAAATTCTCTTTAAATAGAGACTATTTTCATTTGATTTGGACACAGAAAAAAAAACCATTTTTTATAAATATAAATTTCTTAATTATCCTTTATTAATTTTCCTTTTTCATTTTTCAATATATTTTGAGTCAAAATTATTTAAGTGTGAAGTATTTTTTTTAATTATAAATGATAATGATAATAATATTATTTTTACTAATTATAAAAATAAAGAATACAAAATAAAATAAAATTGATGGGGCATAGGATAATGAGTTGGAAGGGGTAGTATGGTTATTGGGTTTATTTTAATTCGATACATCAAACAATTTATTTATTTTATTTAAAAAAAATTGAAGCATAGTAAATAAATTATTAATGAAGACGAATATCGGGAAAGATCGTCATCATTTTTAAAATTTTGATTGAAGTGCATGTTAATATTCTAAGAAATATAGATAGTATAAATTGGTATTTTAAAAGAGGGTGACGAAGAAGTGGGTTGGATTGGGTTGGGTTGGAGGGTTTGGGGAATTTTTGTTCATTTAACACAATTGTTGAATTCTTTCTTGGACATTTATTTCAGAAATGAGAAAATTAGTATAATAAAATTTTAGTCCAAAATTAGATTAGTTTCTTGGTTTAATTTTTTTATTAATTTAAAACACATAATAGAAGTGAATATAATATATTTTTAAAAATAAGCATAAAATAATTAGTTATAAATCGCTATCTCTCTCTATATATAAAAATATTTGCATAAGTTTTAAAATAAACGAGGGCACATTTGTAGTTACTTGGTTAGGATTGAAAATCTATGAAGGACAAAAAGATTACTAAAAATGAGTAGCTTATTTAAGAAGCTTTGTACATCATGTTAAAGATACACATGTGCACACAAATTAAAACACATTAGAACAAATTATCAAGTAACTAAATGAGTTATAATCTCAATTTTTATAAAATAAATTAAATTACTTTTATTAACAATTACCCAAATAAAGTGGATAGTAAATGATTTATTTTGTTTCTTATTTTTTATTAGTTAAAATTATGAGAGCCGCAAATTACACGGGCCTAAAGAGGTGCGTGAATGCATTAGGGTTTTTTTTTTAACATTGGACATGTGTGTTGTCTATCTGTGAAAAGACAATTTCGACATTTCTCTAGGGTGTGTACTGCACGCGCCGACAACGGTGCGTTTATGGAGGTTTTTTTTCCTTCTTTTTAAGAATTTTGACACGTGTCGCCCGTTGATTGGCTGGCTGAATTTCCCATTTTTTTTACATCCCATTTCTTTACCCTCAATTATTTTATAATAAATTAATTTTTCTTTAATTTTTTTACACCAAAATTCATAAATTTTTTCCTCTTTAAATAGAGACTTCTTTCATTTGATTTGGACAGAGAAAAAAAACTCCTCTTTTTTAAATATAAATTTCTTAATTATCCTTTCTTAATTCGTTTTTTATTATTCTATATATTTTTAGTAAAAATTAAATAAGTGTGAAGTATTTATTTTTAATTATAAATGATAATAATAATAATAATAATAATAATAATAATTTTACTAATAATAAAAATAAAGAATAAAAAATAAAATAAAAGTAGTGGGTATAGGATGATGAGTTGAAATTGTGTTGAATTTTTATAAACAAAACCATTGTGTATTTATAAAGTATGTATATGGTTATTTTATATAATGATAATATATATCTATTTAATAAGTGAGATGGGATAATATGGGTATTGTGTTTATTTTAGTTCGATATATCAAACAATTTATTTAATTTTTTTTTAAAAAAATATTTGAAGCATTGTAAATAAAGTATTAATAAATTTGTCGATTTTTGTATTCGTCTCAAAAAATTGTGTACTTATAAAGACGAATATCTGGGAAGATGACCATCATTTATAAAATTTTGATTGAACTGTATGTCAATATTATAAGAAATAAAGATAGTATAAATTGATAATTTATAAGAGGGAGGGGAAGAAGTGGGTTGGGTTTGATGAGGAAGTGGGGGGTTTGGCAAAAAAAAATCATTTAAGGAAATTGTTAGTATTTTTATTTTTCTTCTAAGAATGAAATACGTTAATTGAAAATAAATATCATAATTATGTTCATAATGAGTTAATGTAAATAAATATGACATAATTTTTTAGATGTACGAGCATGTGTTAATAGAAATTTTTCATTTGAAAAAGAATGATATTAATTTTTATTAGATAACTCTACTATCCTTTTGGTATGACCAAATCTTTTATTTTTACTTAAAAAATTCTCTTTATCAAAAAGAAATAAAATATCACTTTTTTTTTACTAGATTTCTAATCTTCACTTTTTTTACTGATTTCAATAACTTATTTCGCATGTGATAAGCATGCTCGTCTATTTTATTTATTTTTTTAAATGATAAAATACTACATAATTGTATATAGAGAAATGCATATTCCTTATGATTTTTGTTTTATTTCTATTTTATTGATTTCTAATTTTTATGTACTGACAAATGTAGTCTTTAAGGAAGTATTCTATAATGTATAAACGAATTGAGTTTTTGATTTATTTAGTTCAATTTTTTTTTTGAATATATAGTAACGTCCCGTGCATCGCACGGGAGTCAATCTAGTATAGATTGAAGGGTCATTGCCCCATAAGTTTTTTTTTAAAAAATATATGCTCAATAAGTCTCTTTTACGATGTTGTATTATGATGTTGTATTATATTTCAAAAATACAACATCAATTAAGGCCATAATACTGCATTACGGTGGCCGTCGGTGACCGGAGTCCGAAGCCCATGGACCGGCGACCAGATTCCGACCTCCGGCGATCGGCGGCCTGATTCCGGCCAAAATTGCCGTATTCCGGTGAAAATTGACCGGATTTCGGTGAAAATTGACCGAAATTCAGCATGCGGCGATAGCAGACGGCGGCGGCGGAGCTGGGATGTGGCGGAGGCGGTGGTGCGGATGCAGTATTATGATTTTAAACTACTGCATAACTAAATGTTGTATTATATATGATACAATATGAGAATGTTGGGATAAATGACACAACTCAAAGTAGGCAATTACTAGCCAAGTTGCAGCAGCAACAAAACAACATCAACAACATATTTACTTGTTCTGTTCTGAACTGCAGAAAGCAACCAAAAACAAGGAATAACACAGTACTAGGAATAAAAATAGAAGAACATGACACCAGTAATTTTTTACGTGGAAAACCCAACTGGGAAAAACCACGGGACGGCTGTCCAATTCTCCACTATCAACAATGGGATTACAGAGTTTCTTCACTAGCTTGACTAGTGGTTACACCATCAGTACACTAGACTGGAACAACAAAAAAACTCAACCCTCAAGGATTGGATTACAGAATACTCAAGAGAAATAAGAAGAAAAAAATCTCACAATTGAATCACTCAATCTGTGGAAGACTCTAATACGATGCCACTGAATTCTCAGCGATGTGGATATTTAAACACACCTTGATACAGGAACTGATTGTTTCATCTTCTTCTTCTCACCTCTTGGTTTGGCGCTCCTCCAAAGAATGCAAAGAACCGAACTTTCTGAATGTTCTATGCGTGAATCTGAATTGGGTTATTTCCCCCAATTAACTCTTACAAACTCCACCCCTATAGTTGATAAGTAGTTTTTATATAGTCTTTTTTAGTATAATAAACATATTATTTACCCTTAAATCTTTATAAATTGAGTATAATTTGGCCTCTTTTATGTTATATCCTAGATTTTATGCTTGTTGGGTATTTTTATGTGTTTTACAGGTTTTAGGTACATTTTATGAAAGAATAAGGGGCTTAAAAGCAAAGATGTTGAAATAGGAGGGTCAAATGCATAAATCAGCCAAAGCAGCAATTGCTCGGGCGAGCAAACCCCTTGACTCGGCCGAGCATAAGAAGGAATGAAATCAAAGTTTCTGGAAACATGCTGCTCGGCCGAGCAGAACCCTTGACTCGGCCGAGCACCCCCTGTTCAAACCAAAAGGTGTCTTTTACAACAATTGTGACCAGTCAAGAAAGCTCTGCTCGGCCGAGCATATCCCTTGACTCGGCCGAGCACCTCCCATATCAGCCAAAAGGTGCCTTTTCGCAAGAGATATGTCCCTAGCATAGAATGCCTATATAAAGGCTATTTGTACTCAGTTTAGGACATCCGAAAATGGTGAAAAACACACCCAGAAAGGATCATATGATACTTAGAAAGTATAGCAAAAATACTTTAGCAATTTATACACGATGTTCAAAGTGTATCAATGATTCGTGACAAGTCTTGTATACTCTTGAAGATGGTGAATGCAATACAAAGATTATTTTCCAGCCATTGTCTCTCTTTTATTATGAATAAGTATCTCTTTCTTTATCTCTATTTCTTACTTACTTCTTTTATTATTTCAATGGTTTGAGTAATCCTCCATTTCTCGGAGTTGGAAACTAAATTATTTATATTCATGCTTCTCTTACTTGTCATTTCAATTCTCTTCTTATTAATCTTAACTACTTGCAATTAGGGAGACTTTCTTAATTGTATAGCCTTAGTTAATCGAGAGAAGGACCTAGCGAAGGATCTCGATTAGCGGAACTCTAAGAATTGAACTAGGTCAGTAAATCACGAAAAGTGATTTAAAGACCTAGGGATGATCCTTTAGTGGAAAATACGTGAGATTGATTAACTTAATGGATTTTGATTTATACGGTACCCTCGAAAGGTGAGTCGGATTTCCCGCGTGACGAATGGGATTACACTAAGCCGGACCCTCGAGAGAAAGGCCGGTAAGTTTTAAAATACATGTGCTAGTTAGCACAACTTAGCGTATCATCCTTGAACTTGGCACTTTTATCTTAAAACAATTTCTTTATATTATTCTTAAATTGCCTGCAAATATGAAGACGTTTATATTTGTGGAATCCTAGTTAATTGAGAGAAGGACCTAGCGGAGAATCTCGATTGACGAGACCCTATAAAGAAACTTGTCCATTGATAGTTCAACGGCCTAGGGGCATTCTTTGAATGGAAAGTATGTTGATTTTTGATCTTAATGGATTCTTACTAATTGTGGTTAGCTAGAGTTAAGCCGGAATGCCCGTTTGTGACAGGGCGGGAGTAACATAAACGGAAATCTCAAACAGTTAGGACATAATTAGTGAAGGATACAACACTACTGTCCTAACCAGAAGTAGTGTAAGCCTAATGTACCATCCTTGTTATTTTGATAAAAACCTTTATCTAAAGCATATTTATTTGTTTTCAATCCTGAGAATACATTATATGTTAGAGTAATTTTCTGTATCTTCCTAGTATTTTTCTTACAAATTCTTATATTCCCCCCAATCATTTTATCTACATATTTATATAAAGACAAATATCATCCCAAAGTAAACCCTGTCTCTGTGGGATTGACCCGTACTTGCACCCGCTATATTGCAATAGCCCGTGCGCTTGCGGATATTAAATAAACAGTTAGGTTAAAAGCCCAACAATAGTTTGGTCAAATGAAAGAAACTGCCCCCTAGCTTTTAATTGGGACAATTCCAACATTCTCCCCCTCCCAATTTAAGCGAGGGACTGAACTAGGCCTGCTTTGAATCTGCAGATATCAAGCTTCTCTTTGGGTAGCGGTTTGGTCATCATATCGAATCCATTCTCATCCGTATGGATTTTCTCTATGCTCAATAACTTAGCTTTCAGAACTTCTCGAATCCAATGATACCTTACATCGATGTGCTTGGACCGAGAATGGAATGTAGAATTCTTGCTAAGATGTATGGCACTTTGGCTATCGCAATACAACACAAACTTTTCTTGCTTTAAGCCAAGATCTTCAAGGAATTTCTTCATCCATAAGAGCTCCTTGCAAGCTTCTGTCAAGGCAATAAATTCAGCCTCGGTGGTCGATAAAGCAACACACTTTTGTAACCTCGATTGCCAAGAAACTGTAGGTGTTAGTGCCCTAGGCCTATAGAGATAGACCTTTATGTAATATCATTGTTCATTTATATAAGAGAATGTTTCTTTGATTATTATATATGTTTGCATGTTTAGTTATAATAATCGCGTCCCTAGTACTTATGAAGCACTAGTATGAAGTCTAATGGATAATCATGTGATGATTATATGCATGGAGATGCACATTAGATTCATGGGTACTTGTTAGAGAACAAGGTACTGGACTTGACCCATTATGAGATTTATGTCATGGTCAAATGTCATAATTAAATCTCATATAGTCATATCATTGATATCCTTTGACCTGAGATTATCATCGTCTTTCGCTCGATGAATATCATGTTTGATATAGTTTAACGTTGTCCTTAACCGGATGACAATAAGGGCTATCATTGGCATGGTATGATTCTTGTTGGGAAGAATGATAAGTCAAGATGGAAAATTGTCCCTCGTAAAGAGAGATGTTTGCTAGGCCACTCGTAAGTAAGATTGAGGTAGTGCATGGCCATGCCCGAATGAATTAATGTGATTAATATCATTCGATTAATCAATTTACTTGGTAACGAGAAAGCATTGAACAATATGAGTTGACGTGGACCATGACTCATGTTCAATATAACATCGTGTGACAATGGGATTGTGATATGTTCTATATAGGAAATCGAACTTGATATTATATTATTTGGGTAGGCATGATGGCTTGCTAGAGTCCGCTCATGTCTTATGAGGATCGATGTGATCGAACTCATTGCCAACATAATATAGTCCTATGGGGTCACACGCATCGAACGAATTGTCAAAAATGAAGAATATGGAGTTTTTGTTCTCAGGGGACGACTCGTCCCCAGGCCAGAACCAACTATTCCCCTTAAGGGGACGCCGGATTCGAAGCCGGGTGCCGAGGGACGACTCGTCCCACAGGGGACGACTCGTCCCCTGGGCACTGGACTGACGCGGAATTGACTTAAAACTAGGGTTTTCACGAGGGGAAAAGTTTTATAACGTATAAATACTTACCCCTGGTTGCCCTAGCCGTCAAGAGAATGTTTTGGCTTGAGAGAAACATCAAAAGTGAGAGATTTCAATTGAGAATTGAGAATCAAACACCACCAAATCCATTGTTCTTCATTGATTGAAAGGTGTTTCAATCAATAGGATCTAGCAATCCTCCTAGAAGAGTTCTAGGGTTCGTTCATCGCGTGGATACACATAGAGGATCTTCGCTCGTCAAGATCTTTGGTTCGTGATTCCCGTTCGTTCATCAAGGATTAACAAGGTCGTTCAATGGAGTTGGGTCAAGTTTATCAAAGGCAAAAGCATTCAAGGTTGGTATTTCTATTTCATCTTTCTTAATTATTCATCTAGAACGGATTCTAGGGCTTGGGGTTTTTCGAGTTATTGCTTATTCCGCTGCGCATGGACCCTCGGAAACCCTACAGTGGTATCAGAGCCCCGTTCATGATGTTTAGTTAGATAATCATGATAATTGTGTAATATGATTATATGAATTTTCATGATGTGCATGATCTAGAATGTGAAATTGTATGAGTTTTGCTTGAGAAGTAATTGTATATATTGATATACCATGATTATGAAATTGAAATATATGATTAATATGATTAATCTAGATTATGGGATGTCAATTTCATTAATATGATTAATGTGATTAATCTAGGATATTTGTGAAGTGTTACTTGGTATATTGGCTGGACACCAAAACCTTCCCCACAGGCACTTCAATGGAAGTGTGGGATAATTTTGGAGCATGTGGCCGCGTACTAGTAATTACTGACCAAATATGATTTGTGTTGCATCATTCCATGTTCATAATTATGCTCATATAGTTTTCATGAATCAACCTTGGCATGTAATTGATAAGCATGAAAAAATTGAACCTTCTTTGTAATTTGAGTTTGTTTTATGCCACCCATGTTTAAACACTTGTGAGTACACGGATAGTTTCATGTAGGCTACGCCACAAATGAGGTACATTGATTCTATCTTTGTATGATCAAGATGAGCAAATAGTGATTGCTATACGTTTAACATGGTTGAACTCAATTAGGCTATCAAAACAGTTTTGGGCCTAAGGCATAAGATGAGATTGAAACATGTGACATATGATGTCTATAATCTCATAATGATCTAAGAGTCATATATAGATATGATTGATAAATGTTATCTACCTTTTTAGTTTAATTTTGAGCAGTCGTGCCATAGCCGACTTGAAATTAAATTAAAGTTGGGTCTTAGCCTATTAAATTATATTATGCATATTTGCATAAGAAGGTTATATAATTTAGTGGGAGTATTTATGAAATACGTTATTTAATCTCTTAAATGAAATCGGTACTTATATGTGTTCATATGTGTTGCATATTTTGTTGTAGAAATAGCATTAAACTATAATTAATCCTTATTATTGCGATTCGTCCTTATGAAGGACAAGTTCGAAAAGAACGGTACAAGTTATTCTGATTTGATCAGATGCTCAAGAAGAGTTCTTAAGCAAAATTGTACGTTCTTGACGAATCTATTCCTGCTGAACCCACTGCAAACGTTGCAAAGGATAGGTAAGGAGCAACATAAGAAACATTTAGATGATTCCTATGATGTTGTTTGCCCTATACTTGCCACCATGTTTAAAGGCTCTTAAGAAGAACCTTGAACACGTGGAAATTGCTTTTGTTCTAGCACAACGCACAAAAGGAAATGTTCCAAGTGCAAGCTAGACAAAAGATATATGTTGTGGTGAAGGCTTTTAATGCATGAGATGCAAAAGGAGCAATCCGCAAGTGTGTTAATGGTTAACACAAGAAAGGGGTTCAAAAGGAAAGGCAAGAAGGTAAAGCAAAGGTTGCTAAACCTAGGGCAAAAGTTGCCAAAGCCGAAGAGGCTAAACCCAAAGTGTCTCAAAAGGATGCAGTTTGCTACCGCTGCAATGAGATTGTCATTGGAAGCAAAGTTGCAAGGCTAATAAGGAAGGCCTAAAAGGTGAAGAAGGGCAATTTGATTGCTACTACTTCAAATATTTATATGATAGATATTTTCATTTCGACTTCTTGTTCTTGGGTATATGATACCGGATATAGATCCCACATTTGTCTAAATGTGCAAGAAATAAAGAATATAAAGCTACTCAAAGAAGGTGAATTAAACCTATGCGTAGTTATGAAGCAAGAGTTGCTGCATTAGCCGTAGGGACTTATGAAGTCACTTTATCTTGTGGACTAGTACTTGTTTTGAACAAGTGTGACTACGTTTCGAATTTGAGTAGGAGTATTATTTTGTTTCTTATGAGGATGATGAAATATATAATTCTCTTATTGAAAATAAGAAGCCTTATATTTATTTAATGATATGCATTATTGTAATGCATATGTCATTAAATGGTCTTCATATCCTTGATGTTAAGATACAAAATAATATTGAAGATATCTATAATATAAGTGTGAAATCTAAACCGAATGATGTGAACAACACGTTCACATGGCATTGCCGGCTTGGTCATATAAATGAGAAACGTATAATCTAAACTCCATTAACATGGACATTTAGACTCATATGATTATGAATCATTTGAGGTATGTGAATCTCGTTTATTTGGTAAAATGACCAAACCACCCTACACTAAGAGTAGTGGGAGGGTAGTGGCTTATTGGCCCTTATACATGAGATGTATATGGACTATTAAGTAGCATTGCTAGGGGAGGAATTCGGTATTTCATCACATTCACCGGTTACTTATCTAGATATGACTATGTCTATCTGATGAAGTCCAAAGGTGAATCGTTTGAGATATTTCGAATATTTCAAGATGAAGTACAAAAACCAATCTTGGCAAAACTATTAAAGTACTTCGATTAGATTGAGGTAATGAATATTTGAGCCAAGAGGTTGACAATCATCTCAAAACTGTGAAATCGTTTCAGAGTTGACTCCACCCGGAACACCACATTGTATGGTGTGTCTGAGAGGAGGAATTGAACCTTGTATGACATGGTTCGTTCGATGATGTGTCAAGTTGACTTTCCTATTTCCTTTTGAGGATATGCATTAGAAATAATGCGGTTACACTGAATTGTGTCCCTACTAAATCGATTCCTAAGTCCCCACATGAGATGTGGCATGAAAGAATGTCTTTCATAAAGATTTGGGGTTGCGAATCTTATGTAAAGAGACTTGTCTCTCATAAGTTAGCACCAAATCTGACAGGGTTAATTTCAGATATTAGTTTTACAACCGCAATGAGAACAAAGTGTTTGTTGCTCTATATGATTCGTTTCTTGAGAAACAGTTTCTCAATAAAGGATCTAGTGGGAGTAAAATTGATTTTGAAGAGTTCAATAACCTGAAAATAACATGGAACCAAGAGTAGAGATGGAACCAAGTTCACAAGGAGTTGTGGAACTGGTTCAAGTTACACAAGTCCATCGTAGATTGGATAGGTTACAGTCCGAATCCGAGAAATATTGATTTCTCATATCGGAAAGTAATAAAGTGGAAGTCATTGATAATGACAATCCTACCTACTATCTAGAGGGGATGTCCACTCCTAATTCGGATAAATGGTTAGGAACCATGGAGTCCGAATTACAATCCATGTCTGATGATCAAGTTTGAAACTTGATTGAGCTACCTGAAGGTGTAAAACTAAAGGGTGCAATTAGGTCTTCAAGACCGACATGGATGGAAGGTGTATACTTTCATGACTAAGGATTGTAGTAAAGGGATTTAGGCAAATTCATAGTATTGACTATGTTGAAACCTTTTTACCCATTACAATGCCGAAATCTGTTAGAATTTCAATTGTCATAGTCGCATATTATGACTATGTGATATGACAAATGGATGACAAACGACTTTCCTAAATGGAAAGATTCTTAAGGATGTGTACAGTACACAACCCGAAGGTTTGTCGATCCAAGAAATTCTAATAAAGTATGCATGTTGCAAAGATCCATAAGATGGGTTGAAGCAAGCTTCGAGGGGTTGGAATTTTCATTTTGATGAATCGGTCAAAGAGTTTGACTTCATCAAGTACGAAGATGAACTTTGTGTATACATGAAATTCAGTGGGAGCATAGTATTATTTCTATTGTTATATGACAATGATATCTTACTCATTGAAAACAAAGTTCGACACTTAAGACTTGTCAAGTCTTGGTCAAGGAAAGGTTTCTCAATGAATGATATGGGTGAAGCCGCTTACATCCTTGGTATCAAGATCTATAGAGATAGATCTAAAAGGATAAGTTGGTTTGAGTCAAAATACTCATATTGATAAGGTTCTTAGATGATTTTAAGAAAGGTAACTTGTCAATGGGTCATGGTATTACTCTTAGCGAGACTCAGTGTCCCATGACAACTGATGAGCAAAAGAGAATGGATGAAGTTCCATATGCTCCGACATTTGGATCTGTCATGTATGCCATGATTTGTATTAGACCCGACGTCTCGTATGCTTTGAGCATGACGAGTCGATACCAATCGATCCTGGTGAGAACCATTGGATGGCATCAAGACGATCCTTAAAGTACTTAAGAAGAACTAAGGATACATTCTTGGTATTTGAAAGGTTGGAAGTTAATCTTGTTGTAAAGGTTACACGGATGCTAACTTCCAAACTGACAAAGTTAATTAAAATCGCAATTAGGATTTGTGTTTATGCTTATTGGAGGTGCGATTTTATTGGAAGAGTTCCAAGCAGAAAATCGTAGCCGATTCTACTTCTAAGGCTTAATTTTAGCAACATATGATGTAGCTAGAAAAGGCAGGTTTGGATCAAAAGTTCATTAGTGTTTTGGAATTGTTCCAAGTATCACTAATCCAAAGAGAACTTTGTTGTGACAATTGTGGTGTCATTTGTGCAAGCAAAAGAACCAAGGTCACATCAACGATCCAAACACATTCTAAGACGTTTCCACCTCATTTGAGAAATCTGTGAAAGGGAAGACGTTAAAATATGCAAGGTACCAACGAATGACAACATTTCGGACTCTCTCACCAAGCCTTTGCCACAAGCTAAACATGATGGTCATGTTAGGTCCATGGGTATAAGATACATGAATGATTGGGCCTAGTGCAAGTGGGAGACTGTAGGTGTTAGTGCCCTAGGCCTATAGAGATAGACCTTTATGTAATATCATTGTTCATTTATATAAGAGAATGTTTCTTTGATTATTATATATGTTTGCATGTTTAGTTATAATAATCGCGTCCCTAGTACTTATGAAGCACTAGTATGAAGTCTAATGGATAATCATGTGATGATTATATGCATGGAGATGCACATTAGATTCATGGGTACTTGTTAGAGAACAAGGTACTCGGACTTGACCCATTATGAGATTTATGTCATGGTCAAATGTCATAATTAAATCTCATATAGTCATATCATTGATATCCTTTCGACTCGAGATTATCATCGTCTTCCGCTCGATGAATATCATGTTTGATATAGTTTAACGTTGTCCTTAACCGGATGACAATAAGGGCTATCATTGGCATGGTATGATTCTTGTTGGGAAGAATGATAAGTCAAGATGGAAAATTGTCCCTCGTAAAGAGAGATGTTTGCTAGGCCACTCGTAAGTAAGATTGAGGTAGTGCATGGCCATGCCCGAATGAATTAATGTGATTAATATCATTCGATTAATCAATTTACTTGGTAACGAGAAAGCATTGAACAATATGAGTTGACGTGGACCATGACTCATGTTCAATATAACATCGTGTGACAATGGGATTGTGATATGTTCTATATAGGAAATCGAACTTGATATTATATTATTTGGGTAGGCATGATGGCTTGCTAGAGTCCGCTCATGTCTTATGAGGATCGATGTGATCGAACTCATTGCCAACATAATATAGTCCTATGGGGTCACACGCATCGAACGAATTGTCAAAAATGAAGAATATGGAGTTTTTGTTCTCAGGGGACGACTCGTCCCCAGGCCAGAACCAACTATTCCCCTTAAGGGGACGCCAGATTCAGAAGCTGGGTGCCAGGGGACGACTCGTCCCCTGGGGGACGACTCGTCCCCTGGGCACTGGACTGACGCGGAATTGACATAAAACTAGGGTTTTCACGAGGGGAAAAGTTTTATAACGTATAAATACTTACCCCTGGTTGCCCTAGCCGTCAAGAGAACGTTTTGGCTTGAGAGAAACATCAAAAGTGAGAGATTTCAATTGAGAATTGAGAATCAAACACCACCAAATCCATTGTTCTTCATTGATTGAAAGGTGTTTCAATCAATAGGATCTAGCAATCCTCCTAGAAGAGTTCTAGGGTTCGTTCATCGCGTGGATACACATAGAGGATCTTCGCTCGTCAAGATCTTTGGTTCGTGATTCCCGTTCGTTCATCAAGGATTAACAAGGTCGTTCAATCTGGAGTTGGGTCAAGTTTATCAAAGGCAAAAGCATTCAAGGTTGGTATTTCTATTTCATCTTTCTTAATTATTCATCTAGAACGGATTCTAGGGCTTGGGGTTTTTCGAGTTATTGCTTATTCCGCTGCGCATGGACCCTCGGAAACCCTACAGAAACTGCTGCTCCTGCTAAAGTCATCATAAAGCCTGATGTAGACTTTCTTGAATCGATATCACCGGCCATATTAGCATCCGCGTAGCCCGTAAGTGTCTACTCACCATTTCCGAAGCATAAACCCAAATTTGAAGTGCCTCTGAGATACCTGAGTATCCATTTCACAGCTTCCCAAT
This sequence comes from Adenophora triphylla var. japonica, assembly GCA_022495995.1. NCBI lineage: Eukaryota > Viridiplantae > Streptophyta > Magnoliopsida > Asterales > Campanulaceae > Adenophora > Adenophora triphylla. The sequence goes on from JAFEMH010002718.1 coordinate 145,288, forward strand.
GCTCTCTACCCGGATTAGCAAGAAATCTGCTTACTACACCAACTGCATAAGCGATGTCCGGTCTTGAGCAAACCATGGCGTACATTAAGCTACCCACTGCTGAAGCGTAAGGAACCTTCTGCATTTCTTCTTTTTCTTTCTCACTTGCTGGACATTGCTTGGAGCTGAGCTTGAAGTGACTTGCAAGTGGAGAACTCACCGATTTTGCCTCGCTCATGTTGAATCTTTCTAACACCTTCTCGATGTACCTTTCTTAAGACAACCACAACCTGCCATTCTTCCTATCTCTAAACATCTGCATACCGAGGATGTTCTTTGCTGGCCCCAAATCTTTCATGGCGAATGATTTGCTGAGATCTTTCTTTAAACGGCTGATCTTACTTGTACTTTGACCCACAATCAACATATCATCTACGTATAACAGTAGAATGATAAAATCATTTTCAGCAAACTTCTTCACAAACACACAATGGTCAGAAGTTGTTCTTTCATACCCGTATTCTACCATAAACGAGTCAAACTTTTTATACCATTGGCGTGGTGCTTGCTTGAGCCCGTATAAACTCTTTTTCAGCTTACACACCAGATTTTCTTTGCCTTTGACTTCAAAAACTTGTGGTTGCTTCATGTATATCTCTTCTTCTAAGTCGCCGTGGAGAAACGCGGTTTTCACATCAAGCTGCTCGACTTCTAAATCCATACTCGCTGCTAACCCCAAGACAACTCTTATAGATGACATTTTTACAACTGGTGAGAATATTTCGTTAAAATCGACACCCTTTTTCTGTCGGAATCCTTTCACAACTAAGCGAGCCTTGTACCTAGGCTGTGAAGTTTGCTCCTCAGACTTCAATCTGAACACCCACTTATTCTCAAGTGCTCTTTTACCCTCCGGTAGCTTCACTAAGTCATAAGTGTTGTTGTCATGTAGGGATTTCAACTCATCTCGCATAGCTGCCAACCGTTTGCTCTTATTCTCATGTGACATAGCCTCAGCAAAGCTCTCCGGTTCTCCCCCTTCAGAAAGTAATGCATACTCATCAGGTGGATACTTGCTGCTAGGCTGCCTTTGTCTTGTTGATCTTCTTGGTGGTTCTGCGACTTGCTCCGGTGGTACTTGATGTTGCTGCTCAATATCATCATTAACAATGTCAGGATCACCATTTTTCTCTCATCACCAAATGTATGATCTGGTTGCTCATCATCAACAGTATGATTTTTATGGTTTTGCACTTCTCCCCCTCGATCAGTGTCAACACTAGATGAAGATGGAAGTGGGGTTGGACATGGAATATGATCATCTGAACTATCATCACCATCAAGCTGCACATTCTCCTTCTCAAAGTCTTTCTTCCCAAGATCTGCAATAGTCTGATCTTCAAAGAAAATGACATCCCTAGTTCTGATAACCTTTTTCTGTGTTGGATCCCACAATCTGTATCCAAACTCATCATGCCCATAACCCAAGAAGATACACTCCTTTGACTTGCTATCAAGCTTTGATCTGTCACTTTTCGGGATGTACACAAATGCTCTGCAGCCAAATACTCGCAAATGCTCATAGCTGATATCTTTACCGGACCATATTCTATTGGGAACATCACCATTAAGTGGTTTTGAAGGAGACATATTAATCAGATCAATTGTAGTCCTCATAGCTTCACCCCAAAAAGTTTTCGGCAATTTTGCATGGGATAGCATACACACAATCCGGTCACCAATTGTTCTATTCATCCGCTCTGCCACTCCATTATGCTGCGGTGTCTTAGTCTCAGTAAACACTAACCTGGTGCCCTGATCACTGCAATACCTCCTGAAGTCCCCAGTATACTCACCACCATTGTCTGCTCGAACACACTTTAGTTTCTTCCCGGTCTGTCTCTCGACCCTAGCATGGAAGATTTTGAACTTTTCCAACGCTTGATCTTTAGACTTCAGTGCATAACACCAAACTTTTCGAGAGTGATCATCTATAAATGAAACAAAATAATATGCTCCACCAAGTGATTTATCCTTCATATAGAAAATATCAGTGTGCACCAAATCAAGGAGAGAATTCTTTCTAGATGGAGGAAGTGTGTGAAATGAGACTCTATGTTGCTTACCAGCAAAACAGTGTGTGCAATGTTTAAGTGACGTACCAGTCATCTTCGATAAAAGCTGATTTTTGTACAAAGTCTGCAAACCTTTCTCACTTAAGTGGCCAAGTCGCTTGTGCCATAGCTCGGTGGAGGTCTCAGACTCAACTGCATTTGCCCGTCCATCAACAAGCTTCGCTTCTGTAAAGTACAACGAGTTTCTTTTATTTCCCTTAGCCAAAACTAAAGACCCCTTCTTCAACCTCCATAGACAGTCACCAAAATTATGCTGGTAACCTTCTTCGTCAAGCTGACCCACTGAAATTAAATTGAAGCGTACATCTGGAACATTCGAACTCCTTTTAGTATTAGTTTGCATCCCAAACCGGTCTTTAGGAATACATCACCCATGCCACTTGCTCCTGACATCATTTCCCATTCGAACGTAACCGAAGTTGCCACTCTCATAGGATGAGAAGAACTCTCTATGGGCTGTAATGTGAAAGGAAGCTGCAGAATCAATCACCCATGTACAATCTTCACACGTGAGGTTAAGATAGCTCTCTTGAAGGACAAGTACAACATCACCATCTAAATCTGCTGCCAAACTTGCACTAGCTTCTCCTTTCTTGCCTTCTCTTTGTTCATTCTTTTGATCTCTCTTCAATTGCCTGCAATCTTTTTCCTTATGGCCAGGTTTTTCACCGTAATAACATATTATCTCTTTTCTATGATTCTTGGAGTTGGATCTTCTGTTGTTTTTATTGTGATTCTTTCTATCTTGACTGTTGTACCTATTTCTACTTCTGCCTCTGCCTTTATTCTCACCTCTGCCTCTCTTCTCTATAACAAGTGCATCTGAATCCGTAGATTGATGGCTTTGCTCCTTCCTTCTGGTTTCTTCACTATAAATTCTGTCACTCACCATACTCATTGTAAGCCTTCCTTCAGGGGCTGAATTGCTGACTGTCACGACTAGTGTCTCCCAGCTGTCAGGTAGTGAACTCAATAGAAGTAGTGCTTGCAACTCATCATCAAGCACTATACTCATTTTTGTGAGTTGATTCACGTACTCCTGAAACTTGTTTACATGCCCTGAGACGCTTTGTCCTTCTTTATACTTCAGGTTCACGAGCTTTCTGATCAAGAGAGCCTTACATTGAGCATTCTTGCGCTCAAACATACTCTCAAGCTTCTTCCAGAGTGTGTAGGCATCTTTCTCTTCAGCAATATGATGAAGGATATTTAGTGAGACCCATTTTCAAATTTGCGAAATAGCCTTTCTATTCATCTTCTTCCAATCTTTTTCTTTCATTTTTTCGGGCATAACTCCTTCATTTTCAATTGGATCGAACAAGTCTTTATCATAGAGATGATCTTCCATGATAGTTTTCCATAAAGCATAGTTTGTGGCAGTAAGTTTAATCATGTTGCCATTATTGGTTTCCTCCATAGCAGCAATTCAACCTGGCTCTGATACTAGATGTTGGGATAAATGACACAACTCAAAGTAGGCAATTACTAGCCAAGTTGCAGCAGCAACAAAACAACATCAACAACAGATTTACTTGTTCTGTTCTGACCTGCAGAAAGCAACCAAAAACAAGGAATAACACAGTACTAGGAATAAAAATAGAAGAACACGACACCAGCAATTTTTTACGTGGAAAACCCAACTGGGAAAAACCACGGGACGGCTGTCCAATTCTCCACTATCAATAATGGGATTACAGAGTTTCTTCACTAGCTTGACTAGTGGTTACACCATCAGTACACTAGATTGGAACAACAAAAAAAACTCAACCCTCAAGGATTGAATTACAGAATACTCAAGAGAAAGAAGAAGAAAAAAATCTCACAATTGAATCACTCAATCTGTGAAAGACTCTAATACGATGCCACTGAATTCTCAGCGATGTGGATATTTAAACACACCTTGATACAGGAACTGATTGTTTCATCTTCTTCTTCTCACCTCTTGGTTTGGCGCTCCTCCAAAGAATGCAAAGAACCGAACTTTCTGAATGTTCTATACGTGAATCTGAATTGGGTTATTTCCCCCAATTAACTCTTACAAACTCCACTGAAAGTTTCGTGTAGCTAGGAAACTTAGATCACCAACAGGCAAAGGATGTGAGTACAGATGTGTCTCACAACTGTCCACACATCCACAGATAATGCAGCGGAATAAAGTAAGTAAAAGCAAATTAAATGCAATAACGCAAGAGTTATTTACGCTTACTGATCTGTGTGATCAGCAAACTAGGCTTACGCCCAAAAACTTTTCACTATAAAAACTTTTGTTTCTTACAAAAACAAATAAGTGAAAAACTAAAATATGAAAATACTAAACAAGTTCTAATCACCTTCTACGATATGAACAACTCCCCTTTCCCAAGTAGGACTTATTCAATCAGAAGTAAAACAAGAGAACTTTATGAAAACCTAGATGTGAGTTACGGATGTAAGCTCACAACCTAAAATCAACAAGGACGTATGCAATGAAGTATGTGTTTTTCTCTCTAAAAACCGTAGCTTTTCTTTGTGCTGAATGCCTTGAATATATAGTGCACCATTGAGAAGATCTTCATGCAATCGACCTCTTCCTTTGTGAGAATCCTTTTCCTATATGAAAACATAAAACACACTCACAAGGAAATCAACTATTAGAAGGTTAGTCCTAATATAAAACTATGTACATAAATAAAAGATATTTACTATATTTACAATTCCTAGTCAAAGTAGAATACTTATAAATCTCCATGAAAGTCTCAAAATCTTCTTACCATAATAGAAGTCAAATTAAATAAGGAAACAAGTAGTTCCCTAAAAAGCTCACGCTTTCAATCTCCCCCTATTTTGGACTTTCTGGTCAAAACCAAAGATTTATAACAATCACATTATTATGACCACAGAATATAGAAAAACATAACTCCCCCTGAATGGATGTGTGTCCAGATGTGTATACACATCCACACATAAAAACTGCAAAACAAGAATTAGAACAAAACCAAATAGCTCATTAAGCAAAAGCAAAAACCATTCAGCCATGACCTAATTAAACTATTACAAACCATTGTTTAGAAACTAACAAAATAAAACAGAGAATTAAAAATTGTTTTTAACAACCATCAAAACAAAATAACCAAAAAACTTTTCTCCCCCTAAATCAAAGATCGAAATGTCTCCACTTAAAACCACACATTTTAGCAAGAAAGATCGCAACAAAGAAGATCCCACTTTTCATTTCCAGATCCATCTCCCCTTTTTGACTAGAAAGTTTTGCATGCCATCGAATGAGATTATCCCTAAGAGCTTTCAAATTGTTGGCATGGGCAATGGAGGCTTCGAGCTTGAGCTTCGGCCTATAATTGCAAGATCCGCATCCTTCATCTCGAGCAACAAAATTTTCTTCGTATGTGACTTCGTATGTGTCCACATCTTCCATACCAAGCTCAGAACTGCGTACTCCAAAGGAAGATCCACATGTCTTTGCTTAGGGTCAAGCAGGGTCTTAGATTCCTTAAAGAGAGCAAAATTTTCAACAATTTCTTCTCCTTTTTCAGGTTTAACTCCATTGGCAATGAGGATTTGGGAGATCAAGGAAGGATAGGGTAAAGACCATTTCTTTGATGGAGACTCTCCATAATCACAAATCTTTCTAAAGATGAAGTCACCAAAATTAATGAGCCTCTTAATTCCCAATCTATAAAGAAGCAAAGCTTGCACCCTAGTAACTGAGGTTTTGTTATTAGAGGGGCAAAGATTGGCAACAAGAATGGAGTGAAGAAAACAATAAAGGGAAGATAAAGAACCACTTCCTAAGTCTTTAGGCTTCACAGGCCAAGAGGTTACTTTGCCATGGGTAATGGCAGACACAAGTTCATCATCCTCAATTGAAACCAATTCATCCAAATAATCATTCAACCCAAGCAAATCATTGATGACAGAAGGGGTAAAAGGGACAAACACTCCTCTAACATAGACAGTGGGAGGAGAGGAGTAGTTCTTATCTAATCCCTTAGGCAAATTGGCATAAAACTCATAAATCATTTTAGGATAGAAAGGAAGGGGATGGTCAACAGTTAAGAATAATCCTCTTTCCTCAAAGAATTTGTCCATCCCAAGCTTAGCAAAAGTTTCCCTATCCCTTTTCATTTCTACAACAAAGGCCTTGGAAGAAATTAAGGCAAACCTATCAGATGCCTTTTTAGTTAAAAACTTCTTGGAAAAGGGTTTAGGGGTAGAGATAACAGAAACAGTAGAAGACATACCCTTTTCAACTTTCTTCCTTGTAGATGTGCGTCTGGATGTGGGCACATCCTCAGACACATCCTTTGAAGGGAATGGGACTTGGATGGATTCTATCTCAAAGGTCATCGCCAGCCAGAGGAGTCTAACTCTTGGTCCTCTTTTTCTTGATCAAACTCTTCTCTCCCTAGCTTGTAGTTCTCATCAGATGCAGTGTCATCACTATCATAACTAGAATCAGTCTCATCATCAATGGGCTCTAAATCAGTAGCAGCCACCTTTTTCTTACCCTTTAAATCCATTAAGATTTTTGCCAATGGCTCTTCATCACTAAAGGTTATAAGATCCTCAACAGGACTAGAGACCAAGGGAACAGAGGGCTCAACAACAGGAGCAGAAATATTATCCTCAAGAGGTGAAACAACAATGGGGATAATGGGATCAGATGGTATTATGGGAGAAGATGGAAAAATAGGATCAACAGGAAAAACAGAGTCAACATGGGAAGCATCCTTAACAGGAGTAATGGGATCAACATGGGGAGTATTATCAGAAGGGGGAATTGCAGGGACAGGATCAACAACTAAGGGAGTAATAATTGGAGGTTGAGCCTTAGTCCTAATCAGAGGAGGAATTACCTCTTCTTCTTCTTCATCTTCTTCAAGAGCAATGGCTGTAGAGGGCTTCCCGCCAGGTTTCTTGAGATTCTTGGCCTTGTCAGCTTCTGACAACTTGCGAACCCTACCAGAACGACGAAGATTTCGACGGGGCACTTGAGGAGCAGCAGGCTTTGGGGGTTTAGCTTGGGAAAGCTTCCTCTTCTTGGTTGAAGAAGGTTCCACAGAGGTTGAGACAGGGGCGACATCCGATGGTGGAATCACCGGAGAGGATGGAGCCTTAGGGTTTTCAGCGGATGGTTCCAATGTGGGGGATTTTGGAGGAGCAGCTTCCATTACAGGATCAGACGAAGGCGATGGAGAAGAAAATTCTGCAAGAAATTTGGAAATCACAGGGTTTAAGACAACGGAACCCTCGCCTTTAGCTATTGAGATGGGAGCAATGTCAAGAACGTCTTCCTCTCTGATGTTTGAATGATCGGCCATTTGATTTAACGAATTGGGTTAGGTGGAACAGTTAATGAAGAAATTAAAGCAATGTGTGTGTAATTGTGTGCAAGGAGAAAGGAAGAACAAAGGGTTTTATCAAGGTTTATGGGGGATGGGACGGATGTGAGGTCTCATAAATACTCACAGCTCCCCCTTTCCTAATAGAATTAGGAAACCTTCTCCAAAAAGGTTCAGCACAGCACAAAATCCTTAAGTGATCTCCAACGGCTAGAAACCTTTGAGGTTACCACACACAATCACCTTCCAAGAAAATAGGGGATTAAAATAAACCAAGATTTTGTTAGATTTTTATGGAAACAAAAGTATTTCGGTCATATCTTTAAATAAAACAGAATCCCAAAAGAATTTTTCAACCTTTTCAACCAAGGATTGATACACACCTTTTTCTTTCATGAAAGATATTGGAGATAAAAAATTATATAATCAAAGAATGAACTAGGAAAGAAAATTAATTAACTAGCATATTTACAAAGCTCCTATATGTCCTAAAAATGCAATATGCCTAGCATGATGCAAACACACAGGTGAAGGAAATATTCTCAGCTTATGGATGTGGCATAGGATGTGAGTCACATATTGGGACACATTTAGATCACAAAAGTCAATGAGCAATAATCCAATCTCGCACAAGCCTCTAGGATGCATCCACCAATTTTTTGTTGTGGATTTTTGCAATGTGAGTAGCTTTCACTTTACTTGATCCCAAAGATAGCCCTTTTTCCCAATGATCTTATCAAGTTTGACTTCAAGTTTTCTTATGAAAATCACTTGATCACAATGGTATGGCTTCATACTAAGGGTGAAGCAGCTGTTTCTCACATATATATATATTTTTTTTTCTTTTAGCACCCACTGTGAGATACCTAGGAAGGTTATATCAAGTCATCAAAAGATGACATGAACAGGAGGTGCTCACAATTAAGTGATCAAAAAATAATGTCAAAGATGGAGACTCACAAGTGACCACACTGAGAAATTTCGTGCTAATGCATGATATTTTTTTTTTTGGATTTTTCTTTTTATGATTTTTTTTTTTTTCAGTTAAACTAATCTACAGATGTGTTAGAGGATGTGAGACACATCTGGTCTCACAACCTTAGATATCACACAAGCCAAGAGACTTCCTCAAGGAGGAAAATCTCTCCAAATCTAATGCCTTTGTAAATATATCAGCCAATTGATTTTCAGTCCCAACAAATTCCGCATTAATACGCTTTTTGGTCTACAAGATCTCTGATGAAATGATGTCTAATATCAATGTGCTTTGTTCTAGAATGTTGGACAGGATTTTTAGATATGTCCAAGGCACTTTTGTTATCACAAAAAGCAGTCAAAACTTTGCTATTCAATCCATAATCTTTTAGCATTTGATTCATCCAAAGTAATTGTGTGCAGCAACTCCCAAGGGCAACATATTCAAATTTCAAGAGCGGACAAGGACACACAATTTTGCTTCCTACTATACCAAGACACAAGGTTATTTCCTAGGTAGAAACATCCACCAGTGGTACTCTTTCTATCATCACTATTTCCAGCCCAATCAGAATCAGTGTACCCAACCAAATTGGTGTTTGTTTCTTTAGAGTAATGCAGACCTAGGTTCACAGTCCCACTCACATACCTAATGATTATTTTCAAGGCTTTAAGATGAGACACCTTAGGGTTGGCTTGGTATCTTGCACAGAGACACACACTATACATAATATCAGGTCTACTGGCAGTGAGGTAAAGCAAACTTTCTATCATGCTTCTATAAAGAGTTTGATCAACACTCTTACCATCAGAATCATGACTTAGCTTTTGGGAAGATCCCATTGGAGTTCTTTGATGTGAAGAGTGTTCAAGCTCAAATTTTTTCACAAGATTCTTGGCATACTTAGACTGTGAAATGAACATGCCATCTTTGAATTGCTTAATCTGTAAGCCTAAGAAAAAGTTCAACTCACCTACCATACTCATCTCAAATGTGGAAGTCATGCTATCCACAAATTCAGATAGCATTGGATCAGAATTTGATCCAAACACAATGTCATCTACATAGATTTGTGCCACGAGAATCTCCTTCTTATTTTTCCTCACAAACAAGGTTTTGTCAACCTCACCTCTCTTGAATCCTAGTTGAAGCAAATGGTCAGTCAATCTACCATACCAAGCTCTAGGGGCTTGCTTTAGCCCATACAGAGCTTTCTTCAATTTATACACATGGTTAGGGTATTTGGAGTCCACAAAGCCTTTAGGTTGTTCAACATAGGCTTCCTCATTTAATATCTCATTTAGAAAAGCACTCTTAACATCCATTTGATGAAGAGTAATCTTGAGGTAACAGGCAATGGCTAGCAAAAGCCTAATGGACTCAATTCTTGCAACAGGAGCAAATGTCTCCTCAAAGTCTATTCCTTCTATTTGAGTATAACCTTGAGCAACTAACCTAGCTTTATTTCTAGTTATTACACCTTGCTCATCAGTTTTGTTTTTGAAAATCCATTTGGTTCCTATGACATTACCATGTGAGGGCCTAGGAACAAGAGTCCATACCTCATTCTTTTCAAATTGAATCAATTCATCTTGCATAGCCATAATCCAATCAGCATCTTTCAATGCTTCAGCAACATTCTTAGGTTCAATTTTTGAAACAAAACAACAGAAACTTACCTGGGAGTATGCTGAGGAGCAACTCCATAAACCAGCCATCTTTCTATAATCAACTTTGTCCTTTTGTCTAGTTCTCACTTGAGCATGCACATCTCCCACAACTTGTGAAGTGGGGTGGTTTTTCCTGGATTTTAGAAGGATATCATTTGACCTATCCACACACCCATCCACATTACCTTCGGAGCATCGTCTGATCGAATCGGAGAGGAACTGTCCTCGATTACAGAGTTTGAGTGGATGTGGGAGCGGAATGTGGGTTCGAATGTGGAGCGAGATGTGTCCACATCCTTGGTTACATCCTTATCGGGTTCAACATGTTTATCGGCCTTTGGAAGCTTCTTTTGATTTTTCAAAGGCTTGTTTCTTCATCCTTCCGATCCAGTAAAGCAACTGAAACATCATCCTCAGCGATCTTGAGGTTAAGATCAAGTGAGTCATCAAATTTAACATTAGCGAGATTCCATAATGGTCTTAGTTTTGAGATTGAAAACTCTGTAAGCTCTCTTGTTAGTGGAATAGCCCATGAAAATTGCTTTGTCACTCTTTGAATCAAACTTGGACAGTATTCTCTATCATTGAGAATATAACAAACACATCCGAACACATGAAAATATTTCACAGGTTGGTTTCTTTCCAAGGAGGATTTGATATGGGGTGACGATGCTACCAATCCTTAGAAACACCCTATTGCCAATGTGGCAAGCGGTGTTTAAAGCTTCGCCCAAAATTTCTTGGACAAGTTCTTAGAACTTAGCATGACCCTAGCCATTTCTTGCAAGGTTCTATTCTTTCTTTCGGCAATTCCATTTCTTTGTGGGGTGATTGGTGCGAAGAAAACTCATGAGTGATTCCTTAGAATTGCAAAAATTGGTGAACATTTGATTCTCATATTCGGTGCCATGAGTCGGACCTTATTCTCACGAGTCTTAAGGCCATAAAGGTTTCTCACCCTTTTGTACCAATTCTTGAATTCTCCAATTGTTTCGACTTTTCTCTTAAGAACATTACCCAAGTGTACCTAGAATAATCATCAACACACACAAAGACATACTTTTTCCTACCAAAGCTTTCTACTTCAATAGGTCCCATTAAATCGGTGTGAATCATCTCCAAACATCTAGTTGTGGAGCATTGTTGGACCTTTTTATGTGATGCTTTTGTTTGTTTTCCCTTTTGACATGAACCACGGACATCGGGGTTCTTGAAGTTCGGTTTAGGGAGGTCTTTAATAGCTTGAACCTTTGAAGTTCTTCCAAGTTCTACGGCTAGCATGCCCTAATTTTTGGTGCCACAGATTGACATCATTAGCTTTTGAGCTTAGGCAAGAAAGATTGTCACCAAATTGGTAACAATTGTCGACAGATCTAGGACCGGTAAACACACATTTATTATCCTTATCAAACACTTCACACAAGTGCTTATCAAACTTCACAAATAGGTCATCATCACACGGTTGGTGATGCTTATTAGGTTGGCTTTCAAGCCTTCCACATGGTACACATTGTGCAATTTTGGGAGACCCTTAACATCCAGGGTTCCTTTCCCAACAATCTTTCCTTGAGCACCTCCACCAAAATTTACTTTCCCTCCATTTATCACTTCATAATCAAGAAGAATTTGCTTGGTTTCCGGTCATGTGCCTAGAGCACCCACTATCAAAATACCAAGAGCCGAGAGACGGTACTCTTGAGGGAAGAGTAAACAACATTGCGGTGGTAATTGGTTTGGCCACCCCTTTGTTTAACAGAGTTTTCTTTTTGGGTTGCGGAGGTCTCGGATTGACGGGATGTGTGTTAGGATGTGCATACATCTTCTCACACATCCGAGGCGTTTGAAATTACCAGATTTTTATCGGCCTTGAGTTTGTAACGAAGGGCCTAATGTGACCGGGAGCTAGGCGGTAATGACAAATGTAATGCCTCTTCCTTGGTCTTTTCTCACTCAAAATGATTTTTCTTTATAAGCTTGTTTTTCACAATTTTTGAGGTAGAAGCCTCACATCCCTCCTTTACAAAATTATTTTCAAAACCTATACCAATTTTGTCACGTTGACCCATAGAAAAAGCTTCTTCCATTTTCATTTTACTTTTGTTTAACTTAGTAAAAGTATTTTCGGCTTTTTCACATTCATTCTTGAATTTTTCAAGGTCAACTTCTCTTTTGGTCACAAGGACTTCAAGTCTTGCAATGGTATCTTTTTGAGCATCATTTTCTTTTGAAAGTACGGCTTTTTCATCTTCACAAGCGGCCAATTTATCGAGAAAGAGATTTGTTTACCTTAACAAGTACCTCAATTTTGTCCAATCTTTTCATCCAATCGTATGCGGCTCCTTGTATGTGGCAAAAGTTCCTCATAGGGAATGTCCCTTTCTTCATCTTCATCATCTACGAATCTCCTTTTACGAGAAACGATTCGGCACCGATTCGGATGTGACACCGGATGTGTACACAGGCGAGCCCACATCGAGGATTTTCGGGAGTATATTCTTCTATATGCAGAAAAGGCATTAAACACGGAATGGCAATTTAAGACAGACATATTAGCCACTTCTTCTTCCTCATCCTCACTTTGTCACTAAGGGTAGCGGTTAAGCTCATTCCCTTCTTTTTAAGTGTGTTAGCACACTCATTGGCATAATGACCAAAGCCACGACATGCCCTACATTGGCTGATTCGGATGATTTATTTTCAAAACTTGGTTTCTTGAATCCGAGTGTCGGTGCTAGGTTTTGGCTTTTCGGCGATGCTTGGAAGTAGGTCTATTGGGGAATTTGCTTATCCTTCTATTTTTCGGTATAGAACTGAATTTCTTTGAAATAAAAGCTACATCCTCATCTTCAAGATTAGACTTGTCAATTTCGGAGGATAATTCCACAAGTTCTTTTGGTAGAGCGGCGGCACTTTTAAGGGCAAGGCTGTGTGTTTTGTTCTTTTTCGAGCCTCAAGGTTAAGCTCAAACACGGTCAAGATTCCTATGATAGTGTCAAGACCTACGGTGTTTGTGTCCTTTGTTTCTTCAATCACGGCTACTTTAATGTTAAACCTCTCGGGCAAGGTCCTTAGAATCTTACTAACAAGTCTTGCATTGGAGATAGATTCTCCTAGACTTGTGCATTCATTTGAAATCTCATGAATCTTAGCGGCATATGACACAATATCCTCGGTTTCTTCCATTCGAAGTAACTCAAACCTATCCATTAAAATTCTAAGCACAGTAGCCTTCACACTTGGTGCTCCCTCACATTGAGTTTGCAAAATATCCCAAGCGGTTTTGGCTATACTCTCATTTGTTATAAGCTTGTACATATTCCCGAAACATGGTGGAAATAGCACCCATGGCTTTTGAATTGTAATTTGCGGCTTGTATTTCATCAAGAGTCCATTGTTCTTCGGGTTTTCTTTCAAAAAGGACTCACCAACACCGGAAGATGGCTTTTTCTCCACGGTAGGAGGTTGCCATGCAACAAGAATGCACATCCAAGCTCTTTCATCAATACTTTTGATGTAATTTCGCATCTTAGACTTCCAAAGAGAATAATTTGTGCCATCCAAGACGGGGAGGCCTATTTTGGTGATTTTGGCATTCCATAATGACTACACTTTACGGATCAACACTCGGTAATATTTCGAGAGTTGGCTCGATACCAATTGAAAGTTTCGTGTAGCTAGGAAACTTAGATCACGCAATAGGCAAAGGATGTGAGTACGAGATGTGTCTCACTGTTGTCCACACATCCACGAGATAATGCGGCGGAATAAAGTAATTAAAAACAAATTAAATGCAATAACTCAAGAGTTATATACGCTTGCGATCTCTGTGATCAGCAAACTAGGCTTACGCCCAAAATTTTTCACTATAAAAACTTTTGTTTCTTACAAAAACAAATAAGTGAAAAACTAAAATATGAAAATACTAAACAAGTTCTAATCACCTTCTACGATATGAACAACTCCCCTTTTCCAAGTAGGACTTATTCAATCAGAAGTAAAACAAGAGAACTTTATAAAAATCTAGATGTGAGTTACGGATGTAAGCTCACAACCTAAAATCAACAAGGACGTATGCAATGAAGTATGTGTATTTTTCTCTCTAAAAACCGTAGCTTCTCTTTGTGCTGAATGCCTTGTATTTATAGTGCACCATTGAGAAGATCTTCATGCAATCGACCTCTTCCATTGTGAGAATCCTTTTCCTATATGAAAACATAAAATACACTCACAAGGAAATCAAATATTAGTAGGTTAGTCCTAATATAAAACTATGTACATAAATAAAAGATATTTACTATATTTATAATTTCTAGTCAAAGTAGAATACTAATAAATCTCCATGAAAGTCTCAAAATCTTCTTACCATATAGAAGTCTTTTGAAATAAGGAAACAAGAATTGGATTCCTAAAAAGCTCACGCTTTCATTTATAATTTTATAAATTTGTTATGTTGCCAAATGATTCCCTAGAGTCCACGGCCGTTAATTTCACGAGGTAAAAATCACCTTACTTTCATTTCATGCGGCGCCCCAAAACGGTAATTTAGTGCGTGCAAACAGCTCCAGACTGGAGCCTCCAGCCTTATTCCATTTCCCGGTTATCTTGGCCAATTTACAGCCAACGCTGTTCCTGAACTCAAATTAAAACAAATATGGCGGATGATGATTTCTTTTGGAGTTGCTCACATTCAGATTCATCGCCACAATTTTTCGACAGGGATCGACACGTACGGTACCTGCAGATGATGTACGAGCTTGTTCCCTCTCAGTACGAAAGTCAAGAGATCAATCGCCTCACTCTCGCCTACTTCGTAATCTCCGGCCTCGACCTTCTCCGTGCCCTCCATCTCGTAAGCCCAATTTCACAGTTTCAGATCTTCATTATTGATTATAAAGTCCACATTTTGACTAGAGATCTATTGGGTTTATCTTTTTACACGTCTTTCATGCTTATTTACAGATTAAATTTTTATTTTTTGTATGTTAGACTGCTGTTCCATCATTTCCGACGGAGCCAAAAGACTCACTATTTTTTGGCTTGGGAATATGATGGAATAAACCAAAATGACTCACTAAACTGTCCGCGCTTCTTTGTTATGAAGCACCCGTCGGTCCATGCAATTTTAGGCGCAATTTGATCATGGGTTCTGGAAACAGCCTCTATGTGCTTTAATACAGGGGTGAGGTTGCCTACATCCGATCCTCTTTACCCCATCGTAGGTGGGAGCCTTTGCTGGCAATGCAAGTTTGGTAGTAGATGGACCCTAATGTAGTATGTGGCGAAGCCAGAAATGTTTCTAAAGGGGTCAAAATTGCTTAGGGAATAGAAATTATACTTATGGTATAGTAATTTGGTACAATGCGGTCATAATGATATTTTAAATTTAAGGCAAATTTCTATTTAGTTACCCAACATTTACACACATTTACAATGTGATTCCCGACATCTCAATTTTTGCAACCCGATTTCCCACGTTGACTTTTTGTTGCATTCCAATGATAATTTGATGAAAACCAATTCTCTCTCTCCACCCAAAAATCCAACCCTTCATCTTCAACCTCACCCTTTGATACTGTCACCGCCATCCTCCCACCACTTCCATTTTACTGTATCTGCGAATCACACTTGACGAGATAAGAGGAGTGACGGTCATGTGAGTGAGACCAAAGCTAAAATTACCAACAGCGGTAGAGGCATAGTCGTAAGCAGAAGAGAACATAGCGATCTTCCCTGGATCGCTCGGAGCCAGAACCAAAGCAGGCTGACTATTTGCCATCAAAAACTGCAATTAATGAGGTTTTCAGAGGATGAATTGTCCATGAAAGAATCCATTTCCGATCATTCAAAGAGCTGGAACTAGGAATAAAATAAAGTGAGTTTTTATTTGATGTGGGTTTGTGATGAAATTTGTTCTTTAATGGTAGATTGTTGTGATTTTACATGTGGATTTTGATTAGAGAAATACTAGGGACACAAAATGCTAACAAATCGTAGATGGCAGTCACTGATTGGATATTTATTGTATAAACCTAATTATTTGACTTAAACACCAATCAGTGATTGCCAACTGTGATTTTGTAACCAAGATTTTGTGAGCATTGTGCATTGGCATTCTGTTTTGATTAATCCATTTTCAATGTCATGTGAAATGTTGTCTTTGCCCCTTAAAAATGTGTCCATGGCACATGACCCTTTTTTTAAACGGAAGCTAACTTTCTATCCACTTTTTCATTGAATTGCAACAAAAGGCCAACTTGGGGAATTTGCAATAACGGTCAACTTGGGGAATTGCGTTGCAAATTTTGAGATGTTAGGAATCTCATTGCAAATTTGTGTAAATGTTGTGTAACTAAATTGCATGTTGCCCCAAATTTAACCATAAGTAAAAGTGTAAAAAAATTAACAAAAAAAGTACTTTTAGTGTACCTTGTAAAAAAATGAAGGTACTAATATGACATTCTTCAAAAGTTAAGGGAACCAAGTGACCCTATCTCTTTAAGGTGGCTTCGTAGACTATTTACATTAGGTGCTAATTGAATACTTCCTCTGTTCCCTTGGTAGAGTCTTTTTCCCTACTAGGTGTTCCGTTTAAACATTCCCATGTTGAAAAATTTTGGGTGTGATTTAAACTTTCTTCCTTTTTACTCCATGGTTTTTAAAATTAAAATACACAACAGTGATTTTTAAAATATACTACCACTGTCCCATAACAATTTGCACTATTTTGCTCTGACACGGGAATACAGAAGAGAACATATATATTCAAAAAAATTGTGAGTTGGGAAAGGGTTATGAATATGATGATTTGAGAGTGGGACCCACAATTTATGTGTGTGAGTATGACAAGTGGGGTAGTGTAAAAATATGGATTTTAAGAATAAGACTCACCAATGGGGCACCCAAAAAGGAAATTGGTCAAGTTGTTATGGGACGGAGGGAGTCGTCGGGGAAAAATATAAATTCTCGCGATTTCTGTTTCCACCTGCATCCCAAAATAAAGGTCCAATTTTGTTCATGAATCTCCATTTTGTTCTTGATGAAGAACAAAAATGGACATTTATTTTGGACAGAGGTAGTGGTGATGCTAGTGTGTAAATGTTTCGGTTTGGGCCAATTTTACGGACCAAACCACTAGTTATCGGTTTGAAAAGATTTCAAACCGAACTGAATCACGAAAAAAATTCAAACCGAACCGAATGGTTTGGTTCGAACCGTGGTTTGATTTTACGGTTCGAACTGCGGTTTAAACCACAATTCAAACCACGGTTTAAACCACAATTCAAATCACGGTTCAAACCATGAAATAGAACATTGCTTAAACCATTAATTAGAACATGGTTTCAGACTACACAATTCATTGTCATGTTTGTTTGAATTTTTCAGTCATAACATGGTAAGAGATTCAATATTTAAACACAACTTGAAATTGTGATTCAATATTTATGATAACAACATGCCATTTTGAGTACTTCTAATGGTATGTGCTAAAGAGTGAATTAACATTATTACAAGAAAATTAACAAAAAGAAAAAAGGGTTATGGGCTAAAACCCATGAATAGAATTAGGGGTTTTCAAATCTAAATGTGAGGTGAATATGAAAGATATGCATATCAACGGTTAATATTGTTTGATTTATCGGTTCGGTCTCGCGGTCTCGAACCGTGGTTTGGGGGTCCAGACCGCAGACCAAACCGAACCACACGGTTTGACAAGTTTTGGAACCGAACCAAACCACTATTGCTTGAAAATCGAACTAAACCGCGTGGTTTGGTTCGGTTCCGAACCGCGGTTTGAATCGAACCACTTACACCTCTAGATGCCACATTATGCTAAGGGGGTCATTTGATCCCCCCCCCCCCTTTTAATTTTGGAGCTATGTCATTTTACCACCTTCAAGTGTAGGAAAGCAACATTTTAACTACTTAAAACAGTAATATAGCCAATTTTGACTCCCTTTGGACAAGGAGATACCACTACATCATAATTTTTACCCCCTTCTAGTGGAATCCTGGCTTCCCCGCTGGATGGAAGGAGTATAACTTACAATGGTAATTATTAAATGTACTAGTCTGTAGTCAAGCCGAAGAAGGCGGAGTCGATGTCAGTCATAGAATAGAAACAACTAGAGTGAGTTGGAGAATGATTTTCCTTTAAACTGCTTTGAAGTTAATTATTGTTACTGCACGAAATGTACATGATAATTCAAGTTTTCAAGAAGAAAGAAGAAATTGAGAAAATAATGAAATTTATTATTTAAATTTTTTCATATGTCTCTTTATTCGCACCAAACCAAAAGTCAAGCAAGGCCTTTAGCTTCGTTTGAGAGAGTATTTGTTATAAATGCTGATCCCAATGTTAGTTAATTGTCTATTAAAAGTTTGATTTCTCCGAATGGGGCTCTTTGAGTTCAAAGGATGTGCGAGAAACTTATTATCAAAGTGAATATTATGTTAGTGAAAAGATAGGTTAAAATGTTTGCCTTCTTTAAAGATATGTTGCTGTGCACTTGGGAGTTGAAGGTGCTTGTGTGTCTCAAATTGTATTATAATGTTTCTTTTTGTGTAACTTCGCTTGAATTTTGCTGACTAGATTAACTTGCAATTTTGTTGAAATGTTGGCACAATTCTCTTGAGGTGAAAAGTATAATTGCTAGAATGGGTAATTATTGCTGGTGCTGGTCATAACGGAAGTAAGAATGTCCACAATCTGAACTTCATTATTGTGAAAAGTTTGTTCTTGAGGTCTACATTAGTAAAGAAACAACTGCAGATTAATGAACAAATAAAATGAATTAAACCAAACACAGTGGCAACATTTATCTACATTCCTTTAATGTAGGTTATCTCCATGAACAAACCTTATCTGAGAGCTACATTCATTCATTAATTAGGTTGACAAGGAAAGGGTCATTGCTTGGGTTCTGTCATTTCAAGCTCATCCGAAGAATGAAGCTGAACTGAATTGTGGTATGGATTTATTGTCCCATTTTTGCAGAAACGTTTTTTTTTTTTTTTTTTTTTTTTTTTTATTGTTTTGACTAATTTGGCACGCCACTGAATCCATATTCTTTTTGCTTCTAATGATGCAGGAGAATTTTATGGTTTCTATGGTTCCAGAAGTTCTCAGTTTCAATCAAATAATTATGGGGTACGAGAACAGGTTATGCGCTAAAATATTTGTGAGAAGTCAAATCTGGAAGTGATCTTAAACGAAGAAAATTATTACTCCCTCCATCACAGTATTAGAGTAACAATTGATTAAAGATGCAAATTTAGAAAATGCTTCAACTAACTATTAATGTTCTATTTTGCCCCTCAAAACATATGAATTTCAACTAGGTGGCTATCTTTGAAATTAAACTAAGCAGTAAAATGGAAGTTAGTTTAGTAAATTTGTTTTAACATGTTAGCTTAATATGGAGATGTTACTCTTCACTGGGACATCCAAAAATGGAATGCACGCTTCTTCTATTGGATGGGGGATTATATTGTTTTCACTTCCGCTAAATATTTTTATAGTGCAATGGAATTATTGTGTTTAGTGTTTCATCTGAGTATAAAATAGGAACTCATTCAGCTGTTTTGTTTTCTTTGGTTTTCCAAGTTTATTTTTTTCCCTTATAAATTTATTACGTTTTTTCACATGCTCACAGGATTTGATCCCCAATAATAGTCACTTAGCAGGTACGTATTGTGCACTAGCCATATTAAAGACTGTTGGCTATGACTTGTCATGTATTGACTCCGTTTATATCTTGAAATCAATGAGAAATCTTCAACAGCCTGATGGGAGGTACATATTCTTTGTCCCTTGCAACTGTTGCTCCCCATATTTGATTTGTACTAATTTGCAAAATGGGTTCCATTCTATAATATATCAAGACAACATCCATATGAAAAATGAAACAAGGCGTCATAAGATTTCTGATAACCTATTTCAGTACATAATGTACATTGCAGTGAATGGTTCAATTTGAAGCCAGGTGATGGGGAAAAATCCCACTTGTTATAAAAATACCTCGCAAGTGCACGAGTTATCGTATTAGTAATATAAACTTGGCTAGGGTCGAATCCACAGGAATCTGTGAATAAACAATTTGACTTTCAACAGATAAACAAACAAATAAAAGAAGGGGGTTTGGATTAGATTATTATTCCTACTTAAAACAAGAAATAAAGAAAGCAAGTAAACTATTACCGAATACCAAAAAAGAAGGATCTACGGAATGAGATTCATGTATATCGCACCAATATGCCAATTAATAATACAATCAATCATACTTGGGGGTTCATCCTCTTTTTAGTAAAATTGGGTGTTCAAACGTCCACAATTTAGTGTTCTATAAATATTAGGTTTTCTTCAAAGTCTACTTAATATTTAAGAACCCATTAAACCCTAGGATTAAGAACGTTTGGTTTGCAATCACTTGTCGACACCTAGATTATATTCATTAAAAAGTTTGACTTGCATGGATCGAACAATCACTTGTTAATCACACACACAAATTTAGTTTAAAAACCAATCACATCTATACATGTGATTGTATTTTAGAAAACATAGATGAAGAACACTTTTGATAAACCCAACCTTTGATTGATCACAAGATTAACATAAGGGATTGATATACATTACCTCCATTCCGTAGAACAAGAAATTTAGTCATGCATGCTCATGAAGAACATCAATAAAACTTCAATAACTTGCATAAATCTTCAAAGGAATTCTTGAATAAAACCTTATAGATCTTGTTTACAACTAAAGAATTATGTTATAAGAAAGGAAAAAATATAAAACTATGGCTAGAGGTCTTCTATATATGCTAGGGTGAGAGAGAAGGGTAAAAAATTAGGAAACTAGGGTAAAAAACCAAGTCTGAAAAGGATTCGGCTGAAATTGTCGCGAAAGGGGATTTTGCGACGGTTTTAGCGACCGTTTTGGGAGTTTTTGCGACGATTTTGGGAAGAGAGATCCCTTTGAGTTTCTGGAATTTGGGAGCGGACGCTCCTATGCTTCGTCGACTTGTACATTTTTCGACAAACTTTCGTAGGTCATAACTTCTTCATACGGACTCGGATTGAGACGTGTCATATATGGTTGGAAAGCTCTCGACGAGTACTATACAATGGTAGTGAATGCTTTGGTCATCTTCAACTTTGTCTTTCTGGAATTTCTATTCTTTCCTCCTTTGCCTCATTGTTCTCTATCGTTCCTTTTTATATCCTTCAAAATCATGTTTCGCGACTTTCTCATCTCATTCCCTATATGCATAAACACTCCAAAAAGCCATAAAAAACACCCAAGGTTGAGTGCAAAATAGGTCTAAAGATATATCCTTTGGATGGGTGAAAACACATCCATCAAATACCCCCAAACTTATCTTTTGCTCGTCCTCGAGTAAAACAAAACAAAAACAAAATAATACTACTAACTAACTAAAACAAATAAATAAATATTTTTGGGATTGTTCATTTCATATAAAAGGTTGTTGGCCAAATAAAGTCTCAGATCTTTACACACATAATCTACAAGTATTATCATGAACATGAGATTATATTTACATGAATGCATCTAACTTACAATTCTCCACCACATTATGACATCATGAATGAATAAATGGGAGATCAAAGTTACCAAATTAAGATATTTTATAGGGTCGCTTGTGTCATGCTCTAAAGATAATAAGATAAAAGTATAAGGACACTCATATGCATGCTTAAACACAATTATCAACCCGGCTACTCTTTATGGATCAAATATGGCTTTATTTCCTCTAATGTATCGCAACAATCGCGGGTTAGGATCACAGTTACAAAAGAAGGTAAGAACATAAGAAGTCAAGCAAGTGAAACTAGAAAGTCTTTATCATAAATTCTCACTTTGAATTTAATCTCTCCGCTCGCCAACCCAATGAATCAACCCCCAAACTTATAATTTTGCATATTATCACACTTGGGGTTAATCACCTTACTTTTCTTTGGTCACTTTCCACTTCAACATTGGACAGGGCAAGGCTTTCTTTTCAGATTTTTTTTCTTTTGCTTTGCACGTATATATCATGAATAACATGCAATCAATATTTTGCTCAAATCCCTCTTTTCAATACATTCATAACCCTTTTTCTTTCTTTTCATCATGACCACTTTCCACCCTTGATTTTCCAAACATAACCCCCAAATCCCATTCATTCCCTAGTTTCACTTTCTTTAAAAGGTGAGAAAATAGTGTATAAGTGTATAAGGGTAGGATAATGTAGGTGTCAAAAGAAGGCAAATGGTGGTCTAAGATAACCTCTCACTTTGTGAGATATTCCATTATTTTTCAAGCTAAAAAGGGGTTCTAGCGAAAATTTTCATAAGTGACGAGAAAGTTAAAGGTTCACAATAGGGTTCAAAGAAAGTAGCCGTATATCACTTTCCGAATAGCCTAATTGATATGTTACTGACAATCATGCAAACATGATCTAGGGTCCCCAAGAATGCCAAAGTGATCATATAAAGGTCTCCTAAATTGGTAACAATGATCAAGGAAATAATATGGAATTGAAAGGTGAATTAATCATACTTTACATGTTTCAATGCAATTATATCCCTATATTAATAATAACACTCAAGATTTTAATTATCACACTAAAATCATCATAGACTTTAGCCAACATCTTAAAATATGAAAAGAACAAAATTTTAAATTTTTCTATTTTTTTTGGAGGGTGACACTATATACACTCCCCTATAAACCCACAAAGTTGGAGAGATATCTACCCCCAAACTCAAGGCATGCTATGTCCTCATATCATAAAGATTAAGCCATGCCTTAGGTTCAAAGGATGATATGACACAACAAATAAAACAAATAAAAACGTAACTGGTTGGGTTGACTCCCAATAATCGCATTTGGTTAAGGTCGTTAGCCCGACCGTTGTCCGCGTTTGGATTTTACTTTTCTTCCTTTGGCCCACTTTGCATTTTCGCGGGTTTTTATTTTCAGATTAACTCCCATATGTATTCCCATTTTTATTATATCATTTAGCACCAAATGGAAATTATGACATTTACGTTTGGACTTTTTCACTTGTGGCCTCTCACCATCTTTTTCATCACAAGGAGAACGAGAAGGTACAATAATGATAGTCAAGTTTTCATTTAGATTAATAAGGGTTTGAAAATTCTCATCCGCATTGTGAACCTCCTCACCATCCATCTTCTCCCCACTATATAGGGCCAACTCAATCTCATTACAAACTTGCTCATGCCATGTTTTCTCTACCTCCTCCATCGGCCAACTTAAACTATCCGTAGATAATTTATCCTTAGAGTCAAGAATGGGGATCTTATAGACAAAATCATCCGTTGCGTCCTCCAAAGGTTGCTTTTCAGGTTGTAGTTCTCTCTTAGAGTCATCATTGAGAATTTCATAGACAAAACTCCCTTCTGCTTCCTCTAAAAATTGTCCTCTAGGTGGTGGTAGGTCATCATAATAGCTTGGCTTACAAGTTGGATCATATACTACCTCTTCCCATTCGTCGTTTATTCTCCAAATCAGAGTCGAAGGTTGATTTTCCCGATCTGGTTTATAAGAATTTGGGGACGACCCAAGTAACGATTGCCAAGATGGGAAGGGGAAGCTCTTTTGCACCTGTGGAGAGTACTAAGGAAAATATGTCCTAGATGGAAAAGCGTTAGTAGCATGAGAATAAGCATCACAATTAGAACATGCCTCTTGAATAATATAATTAGCAAAATTTCTATTTACAACTAGCCTTGTTAATTGTTCTACTTGTTCGGACAAATTGGTCAATTGTTGGAACAATCTCTCTTCGACCAACTCGTCATAGTTGCTCATTCCATACATACCTCAAGTAGTATCTCACACATTAATTTTATAAGAAAATAAAAAAATCTAATTACAAAGAATAATTAAGAAAAAAAAAAGAAAACTTATTTACAATTTTGAAAATTAAATTGTTGATTACAAAACAAATCCTCGCAACGGCGCCAAAAACTTGATGGGGGAAAATGCTACTTGTTATAAAAATACCTCGCAAGTGCACGAGCTATCGTAGTAGTAATATGCACTTGGCAAGGGTCGAATCCACAGGGATTTGTGAATCAACAATTTGACTTTCAACAGATAAACAAACAAATAAAAGAAGGGGTTTGGATTAGATTATTATTCCTACTTTAAACAAGAAATAAAGAAAGCAAGTAAACTATTACCGAATACCAAGAAAGAAGAATCTACGTAATGAGATTCATGTATATCGCACCAATATGCCAATTAATAATACAATCAATCATAGTTGGGGGTTCATCCTCTTTTTAGTAAAATGTTCACACGTATACAATTTAGTGTTCTATAAATATTATGTTTTCTGCAAAGTACACTTAATATTCAGGAACCCATTAAACCCTATGATTAAGAACGTATAATTTTGATTTGCAACCACTTGTCAAAACCTAGATTATATTCATTCAAAAGTTTGACTTGCATGGATCGAACAATCACTTATCAATATCACACACAAATTTAGTTTAAAAACCAATCACATCTACACATGTGATTGTATTTTAGAAAACTTAGATGAAGAAAACTTTTGATGAACCCAACATTTGATTGATCACAAAATTAATTAAGAAATAAGGGATTGATATACATTACCTCCATTCCGTAGAACAAGAAATTTAGCCACGCATGCTCATGAAGAACATCAATAAAACTTCAATAACTTGCATAAATCTTCAAAGGAATTCTTGAATAAAACCTGATAAATCTTGTTTACAATTAAAGAATTATGTTATAAGAAAGTAAAAAATATAAAACTATGGCTAGAGGTCTTCTATATATGCTAGGGTGAGAGACAAGGGTCAAAAATTAGGAAAATAGGATCAAAAATCAAGTTTGAAAAGGATTATGCTGAAACTGTCGCGAAAGGGGCTTTTGCGTCGGTTTTGAGAGTTTTTGCGACGGTTTTGGGAAGAGAGATCCCTTTGAGTTTCTGGAATTTGGGAGCGGACGCTCCCATGCTTCGTCTCTCGGCAAACTTTCGGAGGTCATAACCTTTTCATACGGACTCTGATTGAGACGTGCCATATATGGTTGGAAAGCTCTCGACGAGTACTATCCAATGATAGTGAATGCTCTGGTCATCTTCAACTTTGTCTTTCAGAAATTTCTATTATTTCATCCTTTCCCTCATCGTTCTCTATTGTTCCTTTTTGTATCCTTTAAGATCATGTTTCGCGACTTTCTCCTTTCATTCCGTATATGTATAAACACTCCAAAAAGCCATAAAAACACCCAAGGTTGAGCGCAAAATAGGTATAAAGATATATTATTTGGATGGTTGAAAACACATCCATCACCGGGGTACAACCTACTGTTGGAAATGGACAAGGAAAATTAGTAGATAAACCCTAGAAAATAAGGGATGAAAGTGTTCTTTTCGAAAGTATAACTCACCTTTGAATTGCACAAATCCTCAAATCGTCAACTCTTCTACCACGAGAACTGAAAGATTCAATAGGAGGTTAATCTACAAAGTGGCTCGTAGCTTGAACTGTCAAATTACTTGGAAATTCCATGGACTTAATTCCCATCCATGACCATGATATTCTGTGTATTTGCGTATTTGGCATGGGATTCATGATTGCCTCCTTTTCAGCTGTTCCTTGTATAAATAAAATGAGAAATGTCCACCAACCCATTGCAACCTAGTTATCGTTAACTTTTAACCTATGATAGAAAAGCTCATGTTTCCCTGCAATCTGTATGACTGTGTTACATTTTAGCAAGGAAGATTCATGTATCAACTGTCTCACCTTATCTAAAGTTTAATAATAATTAAAAATCAGCTATTAACGGTTATAACAACCCTACTTTTCCATTGAGAATTGAAGTCATGTACATCACATCCTTGTCAAGAGCTGCCTCGGTACTGACCATTGCTTTATGTAAAGTTGATCCGGCATTCTGTTCATCTCCTTTCATTACCTAGACTTACCTTTCATCACACAACCCTTCAATTATCTTTCAGATATATGTATAGCATGTTACTTTGTGTTCATGTGAATATGTCTATGTATGTAATACTCTCTCTGTCCCGGCCGAAGCTTTACCATTTTTGTGGGACACGAAAATTAAGAAAAAGAACGAGTAGCCGAAGCTTCACCATTTTTGTGGGACACGAAAATTAAGAAAAAGGACGAGTAGGAAATGGGTTGTGAGTGGAGAAAGTGAGTGGGTTTGACAAGTGGTCCCACAATTTAAATGTGTGAGGAGAAAAAGTGAGTGGGATTGACAAGTGGGGCCCACAATTTAAGTATGTGAGAGGAAAAAGTGAGTGGGATTGACAAGTGAGACCCACAAACCATTTTAGGAAAGGTGAAGCTTCTAATGGACGCCCTGTTGAGTAAAAGGTGAGCTTCGGCCGGGACGGAGGGATACTTGCATTTATATGTATGTATGAAACATTAGCTTGCAACGTATTTCTGGCATCAGTTCATTTAATTCAATTGTTTATAATCCCAACGTGAAACATCACTGATTCTATCACTTCGCTTCACTTTTCTCAGTTTTATGCCCATCCATACTGGGGCAGAGACAGATCTTCGGTTTGTATATTGTGCAGGTAAGAAGAAAGGCATCATGCATTTTTTTCCTTTGTCTAAATAAAATTTGGGTGCGTCAAATTTCACTGTAGCTACTTGATGTATCAGCTGCCATCAGTTTTATGTTGGAGAACTGGAGTGGCATGGATAAAGAGAAAGCCAAGGACTACATATTAAGTTGCAAGGTATCTTTACTTCTTTAGGATACGATCTATTAGGTTGTTCGCCTGTTCTTTTTCTGCAATTGCATATACTCCGTATTAGATATTTTTGTAGCTTCTCCATCCTAAAAAAGAACCCTTTCTGAAAGGCTTCACAAGTTTTTTGTCATTAAGATTTTCCTATTTGATGCTATATGCATATACTATACTTGGTACACTCTTCGAGTACATATTTTTTTTAATGGCTTCTATTTCTGGATATCCTCAAAAGAGAAAGGGAATGGAGGTTGTTTTGTGGCTTACTGTTGTCAATGGATGTTTTATGTGCTTATAAGAAAACCCTGCTTTTGCAGTCATATGATGGTGGCTTTGGATTAATTCCTGGTTCAGAGTCTCATGGTAAGTGGATAAACATTCTTGATTCTTGTTTGATATATGCTCTCACATTCTTAGGGTGTATAGTCTCAAAACATTGAACTGATTATTGCACCTTTTTATGCCTTTCTGGAATGCTATTAACTTGTAATCTGGTAATGTTGTTTATTTATCTTGCGACTTACACAATGATTTCCATGAAAATTCTTTTTGGAGAATGCAGTAATGCCATTCTTGCAGACCAATGGTAGTTTAAAATTATTGATTTTCTGTTTGTTTGCGGTTTATGCCGTATTCCTTTTGCAAATGATATTGCATTCTTGATAACTTGTACCAGTAATTATGCTTGTTCACTGCGAAATAGGGCTCTCTTGTTATTTAATATGCTACAGACTCAGGCTTGGATACACTTGATGGCAAATGCAATGATTTCTTTAAGATTTCAATAGATGCTTCTAGCGGCTACTGAAATATAAGATATAGAAGTAGTTGTAGAACAAAATGTAAATCATCCTCTTCTTTGAGAAGAGCTTTGTGCATACATCTGATACCTCATCTGTAGAGCAGACTTTATTAGCTCATACACAACCTTGTATTAGCCCACTGAGTAATGTTGGTATTTCCATCTTTATTTTATATTGCGAGGAAGTTATCTACAATGTACGCGTTCAATAAATAACTCAATACCCTTAAATCATGCTACTTGCTACATAAGCAGCTTGACTGTGGAGATTGTACTTTTCTTCTTGAAGTGTATGTGTGATTTGAGATTCTTGAAAGCTTCCTTTGGCTTTGATGTTCTACCCTTTCTTTGATCACACCTAACATTTGTTGGTTGGTATTGTTGTTTTAGTTTCTATGCGATTTACTGAAGGAAAATGGTTTATAACCTTAAATTTTGTCAGATAGCAAATTTATCATTTCACTCATGGATGGTTCTTGCTTCTAGAGTCACAGGTGGTGCAACTTACTGTGCTGTTGCTTCTCTTCGGTTAATGGGATTCATTGGAGATGATCTGGTATCTAAAATGGCATCACCTTGCATTATTGATGTGCCTTTGCTTCTGGATTGGATATTGCAGGTACATTTCTCTTACAATTCATCGAGGATTATAATAAGCCTAAGTTGGGATTATATTAATAAAACTGAAGCTTAGTTCTTGAAACAGTGGACAAATGAGCCTCATAAAATTTCGATATGAAGCATAGCTTAACACGATCACGTTCCTTATTTTGATCAAGTAACTTGTCTCCTGATTTTTATTTAGGCATTTGGCTGCTTATGTTGTGTGAACTGATCAAAGTAAGTATACTGTGGTTGCAGAGGCAGGCAGTTGATGGAGGATTCCAAGGTCGACCGAACAAGTCTAGTGACACATGTTACGCCTTTTGGTGAGTTCACAGAAATTGTTGATGCTTGATTTTGGCTTTAAATTTCTTGCCATTTTGAGTGGTGCTTTTCGTTTGTAGGGTTGGAGGAGTTTTAAGGATCTTAGGGGCCCATAACCTTATTGATGAGAAAACTTTACGCGAGTTTTTGTTGACTTGCCAATCCAAGGTCTGTTGCTTTGCCATTTTACTCAGTCCATTTCACTTAAAAGAATTATATTCCGCCCCGTAGGATTTCCATTAAAACTTTACGCAACTTTTACCTTAGCTTCTGTTATATGTGGAGGAAGAATCACATTTAGGATATTTGCTTATCAAAAAAAAAAAATAAAAAAAATGTGACATTTAAGTTTCATGCTAGTGTTAACCGCATATGGCTCCTAAGAGTTTGCTATACTTTGACCCCCTTATGCAACATACTCTCTCCTTCCCTTAAAGATGTTCCCATTTGCAATTTTTGTTTGTCCCTAAAAGATAGTCCCATTTCCAAAATTGTTTATTTAAAATCATTGACTTCCAAAATCGCCAACCAAGGAAGGAGGGAGAGAGAGAGAGAGAGAGTGAGTGAGAGAGAGAGAGAGAGAGAGCGAGAGAGAGAGAGAGAGAGAGAGAGAGAGAGAGAGAAGAGAGGATGAGAGTCAACCAAGGAAGAAGAGTGAGTAATGAAGTAAAAGTAAACCTCGTTAAGGTAAGTGATGGAAATGAAAATAGGTTATTAAATTGTGACATGAAGTTTGAACATAAAAGGACGATTTATTGATGCTAATTGCTAAGAGCTGTTAAAATTTTCTTTTTTCATGCAAGTGATTGTATGTCTGTTGCAATCCCGTAATATGTGACATGAACTATTAGTATCGTTCTTATTTTATTTAGCTTTGCACTCCTTTGTCCTTTGTATTATTTCAGTATGGTGGTTTCAGCAAGTACCCGAGACAGCTGCCGGATCTTTACCACTCATATTATGGATTTTGTGCATTCAGTATGTCAGAAGAAGCCCAACTGAACCCTCTCAGCGTTGAATTAGGAATAACGAGTGCTGCTGCTGCAAAACTGTAACGCGATTTAGCCTCTTTTTTTTTTGTCCACTCAGTCCTTTACAGTGTCATCACCAATGGAAAATGTAACATTAGTTCCTACCTACCACAGTATTGTACTCCTTTTGTGTATCTTATTATCTGCGTTCAGCGTTATACTCTGAGTTGTAGAACACTCGTTGCGTTCATCCTGCAATGCATGAAAAGTTTGTTCTGGTTTCCCAAACGGAACAGCTCGACTTTATTGTTTAAGAGAAGTTAGTAAATTGCAGAGGTGCCATGCCACCATTTAACTGGTCTCTATGTATCATTTGCCGTAACATCATCATCTACAACCGTTGAAGCAAGCGTGAGATCATCATCTACAAGGATTCCATGTCGGAAAAAAATATGGAAAATTATTCTGGTGATGAATCACTATCCCACCAAGATTTTACATCAAAAGATTACAAAGATGATCACTAGGCAACAAAATTATTTTATAGTCCGGAATTGCGTTTAGTATTATTCCTTATTTAGAAATCTGACACTTATTTCGAAGCAATTCAATAAGAAAAATGTAATATATATTATGATACGGATCAATGAGCATATAATACAAGAATTGGAGGGAAAAGATACATGAAGAAGCTTTGTTAAGAGTGGTGTATTGACAACTAAACATACCAATTCATAACATCCACGTGAATGATTACAGGTTGGTGTAATGAATACATCTCAGTCAGTCAGGAGATTGAATAAAACAAATCCATCTCCTCCACTCCATCACCACCTTGGCTTTGCACTAGTCTGCCAAAATATAGACCCACCTCTCCTCATCAATTGCAGTCCCCCCCCCTCCCCACTTCAAATCGGATTTGGAACAGCCGCTGAAACATTAGCGGCCCGCCATCATCCTACAACAACGGAGAATCATTTGCCTCAAGATGGTTTCCACATAGACCAAATGAATCTAAGCTCTTGATGATAAAGTGTGGTCATGTCTTAACCCCACCATTGCTGCAACATCATAACGACGGCAGCAGCGGTTCTTGGGCCGTCTAAAACCAACTTAGCTTAACTATCATATGATTTTGCGAATTGCCTGGGAGACCTTACCTGAACTCTTTATACGTTTTGGTCCAGTGCAATATTCATTTCCAATCATACCCCCTAGGCTAAACAAATAAAATCTTTAAAAAAAAAAAAAAAGAACTCTACAAAAATAGGACAATGCTAATGCAGAAGAGGGAGACTGTGAACAACTAAACTGTTAATTCTGATTCCTTGATGGATGGAGATCTACTGAAAAATTGGCACTTTCAGATGCAAACTCTAGTCATAATCATTAAAAGAATTTCCAACGAAGAAACTCAACAAAAGAAAGTAACTAAGAAAGTTACCCTAATGGAGCTCTAGAGTCAAATGGGGGGTTCTGTTAGAAAGAAAATCTAACATAATTCATACAAAGTGAAAGGATTATTAGATAAAAGACAACTCATTTCAATCAACTGAATGGAGCTCTACCTGGAAATTGATTTCTTGCTGTACTTTGATCTGAATGTTGGAGGGGAAGCAGCAAAGGGAAGTACCGGTGAAGAGCTTGAAGGGTGCTGTGGGAAATTCTGTTGCCGCTGATCAAACTCTCTATCTTTGTTCTTGCTAACAATAAGTGTAATAAAAGACCCATTTTCGTCATCCTTGACATACTTTGCAGTTGAAACAATTGTGACACCATCATTATCTTCATCATCTTGAACACCAGATCCACCAAGTTCAACATCTTCCATTAAATTTCTTCTATAAAGCTTTTCTTCAGCATCCCTCAAAAACTTGAATCTTGGAGGTGGAGATGACCTTATCCTGTTAAACTCTGCATCGATTGATGATTCAAACAAAGGGTTGAACCCACATTTCATGGGAGTGAGTGGAGGAGTGAAGTATGGAGGGGAAGAAAGAGGGGTCAAAAATGGAGTCTCCACAGTCAACACAAGATCACTCAAGCTCCCCCCTCTTGATGACCCTTTCCTACTCTTCTCTTCAGACTCTAAATCCTCTTTAGTTTCTTCTTTGATTGTGAAGAGATACCTTGGTGGGTCAGACAGATTTTGCAGCCTCAAGAGCTCAGTCTCAGCACTTTCATCCTCCCCACCATATGGCCTGAACCAGATGTCCTTGTTTGAATGCAGCTGCTGAGCCTGTGGCTCATGGACTTGGGTGTCTGCTTCCAGTGCTGTGGAGGTCAAAGATGTGGGCTTTTTCCAACAGAACATGTACAAGAACTCTCTAGCTGGACTGCTATAATCATCTTGAACCTCTCTGTTGGTAATCCTCTTTTTCCACCATAGCAAATAGTAAAGCTCAGCAACAAGAGCCAACAAAAGGCACCCAAAAACAACACTCAAACCAAGCCCTACACTACTCAAGAATTTCATTATTTTTTTTCTCACATCAGAAAAGAAACTAATTAGGTTTCTTATTTCTTGCAAAAACTGCTCAAGATACTCATCTTCTAGTCTAATGAACTCCTCACAGGAATTTCTTCAAACAGTTGGTGGACAAGAAAACTCCAGGAAAAGCAGGGACAATCTTACTGTGTACTTGTGAGCAGTCCCATTCTTATCTGAACAAAGATGAACTCAAGAATCAAAGAGGGCTAGGAGTAAATCTTTTTTGACTGGAGCTGGGAAAAATACCAATCACTTTAACTGCATAGAGAGCATAACACTGAGCCCCAAAACAGCTACCAAAGCTAAAACACATACTTAAATTATTAATTAAGTATGATTATTTAGACCCATCAAACTAATGTGGATAGTCCTCCTCGTCAGATATCCACAAACATACCAAACTTATCCAACTATTAACACAAAATCTAAGGAAAAACATGCTAGTATTTTCCGAAAGTGCAATGATTTTTTTTTTTTTGTAAACGTGTGGTGGTTTTTTTTTTTTAGATAATCGTAACTTATAAAAATTCTACTGTCATTTTTCGATACTCTAACTAACAATTTTCAATACTATAATCGGCAGTTTTAATATTAGAACTGACACTATTTTCAATACTACCACTGACACTATTTAACACTACAACCGATAATTTTTAACACTATCATTGACACTATTAACACTATAACTGACAATCCTTACATTACCACCGGTCCTCTTTTATCAAATGTTAAAAATGTCGGTTTAAATGTTTATAAGTGTCGATTTAAATGTTACGTCATTATTAATTTGACACTTTATAATATTAGATCTGACAATTTATAATATTAAAACCATCAATTACGTAAAACCCGTTTTTTCATCTTTTAATGGAAAACACGTTAGTTATAAGACCGACTCAACTATTAAACACATCTAGAAAAAACGTGTTTTTTGAATCAAGCGGTGATATTTTTGTAAATAAAAAAAATTAAATGTGCGGTGATGTTTTTAAAAATAATATAAACTTCTTTTAAAATTGCGTTAGCTTTTTTGTAAAACACCAAAAAATATTTTCACATTCTGACACTCTAAAATTACAATTGATAATTTATAACACTAATACTTGCACCATCCTTGTACATCCATTTTTTATGCATTGGCAAAAATCAATGAACTGCATAAACCGAGTTACGAACGTGAATTATGCTAGGAAAGGCCCAATGAATTGGGCCCAAACTATAATTCATACAAGCCTCAATTACGACAAAGGGAATGGGCTTTTCCTACCTTTTCTCGTCATGCTTTCTCGTCATTCCCACTATGTCGACCTAGATATAGTAAATCGAATAATGACAAAGGCATAGCAATTATATATGCCGACCAGGTATTATCTCATATGTCGAGCAGGGCATACAACAACGCCGACCAATGACTTATCAAAAGACGAGTAGCTCCCTACCCGGTTGTCAACAAAGTGAGGAAACGAGCTTCCCTATCTTCACTATTCTCTTTCTCGGCGTCAATTCAGGCCGACCAAGCCATGTATTACGAGGAGTTCTCCTCCAAGATGCACGTGAAGAATGCATTATCTAATCTTACTCGAACAAATTCTGTGAGCAGTTATAATCCCACTAGTATTATAACCTCCTCACACATGAATTCCTATTCAACACAAATTCTACAACGCTATTCCTATAAATATCAACAATAATTCACATTATTTGAGTAATTTATCTTTTGACTACAAACTTTTGTAAATTGATTTCTCTGTATAAACAAAAACGCTTACTCTCACGTCTGATGACATTTGTCGGTGAAGCCCGGCTTAGTTTACGTGTTTGTTTATCTTTTTCATTTTATTTTATTTTATATGATACAACCTGTCGCTGAATTTAGGATAATCCGAACAACGTTTTTGAAATCATCAATCAATATTTTCTTAACCCAACTCATTGTTATAATAAATTTGTCTGCCCATGAAATGGAAGAAATTAAAAAGGATGAAAAACCCACATCATGTGGAGATGAACAACAAATGGGAGTCACCAAAGTGGCCTTGGCCCAGTGGTATGTTGGTGACTTTTCGAAGGGGAGGTCATCGGTTCGATTCCTCTCAAGGGAAATTTTTGTGGTTAATTCCTACCTTGGGTTTCAGGGTCGCTTTAAAGCTCGCCAGGGCGCATGTACACGAGTTAAGGAAACGGCATTCTTTGGGCTGTATCACTCGGTATGGAGGTCGAATCTTGGCGGGAAGCGTTTGGGCGGCGGTGTTGTAAGAGTGATGTAATTGCCTCGGCAGTAGATGTAATTGCCTCGGCAGTAGTTCGGCAAAGCTGGGAGCCTGGGTATCAAAAAAAAAAAAAAAAAAAAAAAAAAAAAAAAAAAAAAGAACAACAAATGGGAGTCAATATCAAAAATGTTAGCCATATCATACCAGAAGTTGTACATCGAATTAAAATGTGATCAATCGCAGCCTTCCAGTTTGTAAAAAAGGTTAAATAGGTTAAAACATTGATTAAGTACATTTTTAACCACATAGTTTTAAACACAAACTTTAAGGAAAAGTGAATAAAGAGAGGAAAATACGGGCAAAAGTGGAAAAAAAAAATTAATGTCAGAAGTATAATAAAAGTTTATAAAATAATACTCCCTCCGTCCCAAAATACTTACAATTCTAGAATAATTTTTTTGTCCTAAAATATTTACAGTTTTACACATTTTCATAAAATTTTGACACATTTTGCCTAAACTGCCCTTATTTATTATTAGATACCTGTCGGTGTAAAAATATTTAATTGTCTAGGTAATTAAAATATTCCAATGGTAATTTAACTTATTTGATATGTATTGATTGCTTTTCTTAATATGTGTGAAAAGTCTTGTAACTACAAGTATTTTGGAAAGAGGGAGTATAAAATAAGGTGACAATTTTATTATTTACATATCGATTGTGTACTCGTCACATTTTAATTAAAAATATAAATACAAACTTTAAGGAAAAGTGAATAAAGAGAGGAAAATACGGGCAAAAGTGGAAAAAAAAAATTAATGTCAGAAGTATAATAAAAGGTTATAAAATAATACTCCCTCCGTCCCAAAATACTTGCAATTCTAGAATATTTTTTTTGTTCTAAAATATTTACAGTTTTACACATTTTCATAAAATTTTGACACACTTTACCTAAACTGTCCTTATTTATTATTAGATATTTGTCGGTGTAAAAATATTTAATTGTCTAGGTAATTAAAATATTCCAATGATAATTTAACTTATTTAATATGTATTGATTGCTTTTCTTAATATGTGTGAAAAGTCCTGTAACTACAAATATTTTGGAAAGAGGGAGTATAAAATAAGGTGACGATTTTATTATTTACATATCGATTGTGTACTCGTCACATTATAATTAAAAATATAAATACAATTATAATAAATAATTATAAAATAAATTTTGTATTTTTTTTATAACCTTAATATTACTAAAAAAATTAATGGACTAATTTATGGTTTGGGTGACGCTTTCTTCAAGATATGCTCACATTTTCTCATGCCCCTCCCCTTCACACACTAATTAACAACTAGAAAGTGATGTATCAATGAGTGTGTGGGAGTCATCCTTTAGGTTAATTTACGTAAATGCCCTTCACATTTCTAATCTTTCTGCTGCTTTAGATTTTATTTTATTTTGGTTGGAATGAAATAATACTTTGGTAATATCTTAAGACCGTACTCCCTCCTTCCCACTTAAGAAATTTTGACATTTTAGGTATTTTATTAAGATAATTTTTTTTTTTAAAAAGTAATTTTAAAATGAAAATATTTTATTAATGGAATCCATTTACACTGACCGTAATTTTTCAATTGTTATTTTATATCTCATTTTTCTCCTCTACCTCGTTTTATATATTCACAACATTTACTATGTTAATATTTTTTCCTTAATTCTTGCGTTGCTTTGGTTAAAAAAAATCAATTCGAATAAGACGGAGTGAGCTTTTCTTACTTGTGGATATTATCAGTGTCCCATTCCAAAACATATTGGCCCTCCCGAAGATGTTATTTTTTTTTTTAAAAAAATGTCTTTTTTGTAAATCTCAATTAATTAGAGAATTCTCTCAAAATTATAATACCCCATACACCCCTAAACTTCCCCTCTCCTCATTCCCCTCACGTCATTTTCTCTCCCTCCCCTCGCGCCATTTT
Source organism: Adenophora triphylla var. japonica (assembly GCA_022495995.1). Lineage (NCBI taxonomy): Eukaryota > Viridiplantae > Streptophyta > Magnoliopsida > Asterales > Campanulaceae > Adenophora > Adenophora triphylla. Next base: position 181,564 of record JAFEMH010002718.1, read on the forward strand.
GATTTTGATAATTCAGGGCATAGGCAGAGTAGAAATTGAAGCTCATTTTAGTTGAGTCCAAGTAAATGAATGGTTATTTTCTATATATTTTGACAGAAAATGTCTTGCTAGTTTAATCAAAGAGACTGTAGTTGTATCAAATTATGTTCCTGTAAATTAAGGTATCTTCCTATATTCTATTGCATGAGGTTTTTGTATTTTTCTCTCCATTGCAATTTTTTGTTATTTCTTCAGCCTGAATGTGGAGCAAAAAGTAATTCAAATCTTTACTTTCAGGTCGTTTGTTAGTCTTGAGAAATATTGTGTGTTTGGACAAACTTTTTCTCATTTTTATTTTAATTTCCTTCGGTTGATGTTGCTAGCTAACTTGTTCCTAGTTGGATTTTTGATCAAATCGTGAATTATCTCTATATTTTGGCTCTTATACTTTACTTAAAACAGTTGTAATTTGAAACTTATCAAATTTATTCACAGTTTTTATTGTAATTTTATTTTATATTTTGGTTAAAAAAGTTGTATTATAACTGAACTATAAGAGGTTAATTGGTCTTATTATACTGTTATACTGTAATGTGTAATTATCAAATCATTTCAATGCTACTATTAGAATTTTTGATTTTATTCAGTTGAAAATTAACTCTTATAATTCAATTATAAAAGACAAAGTAGTATTATAATTCAATTATAAGATACAAAATAGTCTTATAATTAAATTATAAGAGACAAGAGATGTTTGTCGAATTTGCGAAATTTTGAATCATACATACATTGAATTTAAATCTCGTCTGAAGGTAAGAAAGTCGCCTAAACATATTGTCCTGGCCTAAGTTATGTGTTCAGGTTAGAGTTAGAGCCGTAAAGTTGGGATTGTTCTGTCGGGACGTTTCATCCCGACATACTAATGAGACGAGATATGATAGTATATTCTAATCCCGTATAAAAACGGGCTTGTTTGATACATCCCATTTGATAGCGGGACAAAACGGGACGTCCCCCATTTTTATAATTTTTATTTTTATTTTTTAACCTCAAAGGTATTTTAGCATTTAGTTCTTAGTTTTTTTTTCCAACTATGCATTGTTTTATTGTGTTGATTAAACTATTTTATATATTTAAGAAGTTTTTATCTTGTTGAATTGTAAAAGATTAATCTTATGTTTTCAATTCAATATTTTGACATTATCTCAGTTAGATTTTAGTTTTATAATATTAACGTCTTTTTGTCCCGCATTGTCACATATTATCCCGCGTCCCGAGGTGGGACGGGACGGGGCGAGAATTTCTATCCCATGAAAAATTCGAAACGTCTCATCCTTGTAATTACGGGATTTTATATTCTTATCTCATATCATCCCGCTTTCTCATTGAAAGAGTAAGATTTTTAGGTAATATTGAATTCACTAATTTGAATACAATTGGTAAGTTTGGTAATTGGATTTTATGTCTTTTTTAAACAAAAATTTATATTCAGACTAAAATGCCGTAATTACAAGATAAGAATATATTTACAAGCTTTTATAACAAATCTATTTCATTGTGAGTGTCAATCTTATATTTCCTTGTAAGAGTTGGATTGCACCAAATAAGGAAAAGTATGACTGATTGAATAACTTATAAAAGGTGCATATAAATACAAAACCTCGGTACATTGAGAAGCGACAAATCGAGAATTCTTTGGAAGAGACAACCTTGTGTTTTTCACGGATTCAATATCTTCTTTTAGGTTGTGAGTGAGGGTTGTGGCTTACATCCGAACTCAATTCTAGATTTCTTTCAAGTTCTTTATTCTACTTATGTTTAGAATATGCTCTACTTGGGAAAGGAAGACTGTTCTTGATTTAGAAGTTGGTTAGAACTTGCTTTAGTTTTTTAATCTTTTTGTTTCACTTATTCGTGTTTTCGCCTGTAAAACAGTTTTTAATATTGAAAACCTTTTTAGGCTTAAAGCCTTGTTCGATGGGATAAGATCAAGTAAACGTTTATTTATTTGTTTTCTTTTATTTTATTCTGCTGCTTATTGGTGGAAGTGTGAACAGTTGTAACTCACATATGTACTAACATCTGTGTTCTGTTGTGTTGAATTGATTTTCTAGCTACACTAAACTTTCAATTGGTATCAGAGCCAACTCTCGACATATTACTGAGTGTTGATCCAGAAAGTGTAGTAATAATAGAATGTCAAAATCATCAAAACAAACCTCCAGTCTTTGATGGTACCAATTACAAGTTTTGGAAGTCTAAAATGCGTAACTACATCAAATCAATTGATGAAAGAGCGTGAATGTGTATACTTGTTGATTGGCAACCTCCCATTGTGGAGAAGAAGCCTGCGTCAGGTGTTGGTGAATCGATTTTTGAAAGAAAACCAGAGAAAAGATAGACTCTTGATGAAATCACTTCGGCAAATTATAATTCTAAAGCCATGGGTGCTATTTCCAGCCATGTTTCTGAAAATATGTACAAACTTATCACCAATGAATGTATTGCTAAAAATGCTTGGGATATCTTGCAGATGCAATGTGAGGGGATTCCAAGTGTTAAATCCACTAGACTTAAAATCTTAATAGATAGATTTCTTCTTAGAATGGAGGAGACAGAGCTCATTGTCTTCTATGCTGCTAATATTCATGAGATCTCTAATGAATGCACCAGTTTTGGTGAGTCTATCTCTAATGTCAGACTTGTGAGCAAAATTTTGAGAACCTTACCTGAAAGGTTCAACATAAAGGTGGCTGTCATAGAGGAGACTAGTGACACCAACACAGTAGGTTTGGACAAAATTGTTGATATTTTAACTGTGTTTGAGCTAAATCTTGAAGCCCAGAAAAAGAACAAGGCCATAAGCCTTGTCGTCAAAAGCTCTGCAGCTGTTCCAAAGGAACTGGTTGAGCTCTCCTCAGAAATTGACAAGTCAAACCTTGAGGATGAGGATTTAGCCATCATCTCTAAAAAAATCAGTTCTATGCTAAAAAATAAAAGGATGAGCAAGTTTCCCAACAGACCTGCCCCAAGTGCTGAAAAACCTAAAGTTAGCACTGAGAATTGCTTCAAAAGGCCAAACCTAGATAATAATAAATCCTCTGAATCCGTGCAATGTAGAGCATGTCGTGGCTTTGGTCACTATTCTAATGAGTGTGCTAACTCAATTAAAAAGAAGGAAATGAGCTTAATTGCTTCCCTGAGTGATATTGAGGATGAAGAGCAAGTTGCTAACATGTCTGTAATTAATTGCCATTCTGTTTTTTAATGCTCACTTTGCATGAATAAAAGAAGGAGATTCTGAGGAGAATGTGGATGTGGACTCAGATGTGGACACATCCTTGTACACATCTGAAGATATATCAAATCTGACTCTCAACTGTTCTCCATAAAAAAAGATTCAGATGATAAAGAAAGACACATTCCCTATGAGGAACTCTTTGAGACATACAGAGAACTACATACAAATTGGATAAAAAGGATGGACAAAATTGAGGTACTGACCAAGATAAACAAAGCTCTTTCTAATAAGTTCACTACTTGTGAAGATGAGAAAGCTAGTCTTTCAAAAGAAAATGATGATACCATTGCTAAACTTGAAGTTCTGGTGACCAAGAGAGAAGTTGTGTTTGAAAAATTCAAAATTGATTTTGAAAAAGCTGAAGGGACATTAACCAAGTTAAATACTGGAAAAATGAAACTTGATGAAGCTCTAGCTCTTGGTAAAACTGGTATTGGTTTTGAAAAAAAAAATTTATAAAAGAGGAAAGTGAGGTTTTAAAATCTGATGTAAAACCAATTTGAGTGATAAAAGGCCAAGGAGAAGGCAATATATCTGTCATTACTGCTTTGCTCCTAAACACATTCGTCCCTTTTGTTATAAGTTAAAAGCTGATAGAAAAGCTGGCTGTGTAAACAAAAATCAGATGTGTGACAAGATGTGTACACATCCAGGTACACATCCAAGTACACAGCAACATGTGCACCACAAAAAGAAAGCAGAAACCAAATGGGTTGCTAAATCTAGTGCTGCCTGTAATGTTGTCTACTCTTTCCTCAGAATTAGTGTCTCTGGTTCCTGGTATTTTGATAGTGGGTGCTATAGGCACATGACTGGGAATCAAAAAGTCCTAACTGACTATAGGATGATCAATGGGGGAAATGTGAACTTTGGTGGTGGTGCAAAAGGTAAAATCATTGGGAAAGGAACTTTGGTGGTGGTGCAAAAGGGAATTCACGAATTCTCTGCTCCAATAACTTCTCAACAGAATGGAGTTGCAGAGAAGAAAAATAGAACCCTACAATAAATGAATAGGGTTATGTTAAGTTCCAAAAACATGTCAAAGAAATTTTGAACAGAGACCTTAAATACTGTCCATGACATTAGCAATAGGGTGTTTCTCAAAATTAGGAGCACTAAATCGTTAAAAAATTGGGTGTGAGATGAGATTGAAAAGGAATGTTTGGGTGTAGTCGTGTAGGATTAAATGGTTTTAGGTTTGAGATTGGACTTTAAACTGAGATGATGTAATATGAATTTTGGTTTTATTTTTGTAAAGCTTCTTTTTTTTTTAACTATCGTAACATAATTAATATTGGTGAAGAAAACTAGGTACAAATTGAATACTACTCGGATTTATTATTAATTTATATATAAAAATTATTACTTTCAGAAAGAAAAAATATTATTAATTATATTTCGTTCTAAACAAAGTGTCTCACCCGTCCAAAAAAAAAAAGAGAGTTTCTCCCATTAATCCATTTTTAACAAATATATATATATACTATTTGTATTTGTATTTGTATTTGTATTTGGAATTCATAATTCATTTTTTGTTATTATACTTTTCAATGAAAACTTCAATCTAATTTTCATTCAAAAAAATCTTAGTGAGAAATGTTTTAATTGCATTTTAAAGATTATTTTCTAATATTTTTATTATATACAATAAAAAATTCAGAGAATATTTTTTTTTCATTTTTTATAAGTAACATATTAATAATTATATTGCATTTTAAAAAATGTGTTATCTCCGTCTCAAGAATTTGTGTATTCGTAATGATGGTTATGTTGTGAAATTGGTGATACTCCGTTGCAATCAAGATTAAGAAATCAACACACCCACACGTACAAGAAAGAAACAATCACACACAAGAACACAAGAGTTGTTTACCCGGTTCATTCACCAACTCGTGAACTACGTCCGGGGGCAATTGCCAAGCCAATATGTTATTAGACTCCTTCTAATATGTTGCTACAATGTGTTCTAGGCCGAAATTATGCTTATATGGTTATACAAGGAAGCCCTAACTCAGTTTAAGAAGAGATCTAATCAAAATAGGAAACAAAATAAAAATGCTCGCCGCAGATTCGGACCGAGCGCGGCCGCCCTCAAGGCCAGCGCGGCCGCCCTCAACGGCAGAAGCTTATACACCCTCGTTGAACCTCCAGCGCGGTCGCCCTCCACCACGAGCGCGGCCGCTCTCCTTGACAGAAGATCCCGACGGGTTTTCCCTCTTGATTCATCACCTCCGACTTAGGCTCCTCCTCTTCCTTGTAGTTTAGGATCCAAACCCAACAATCTCCCACCGGAGACTAAACCAACAAACATAAAATCACCCATTAACTCCCACCACGGAGTAAAGACCTTCGAACACATTCCCCCTCCATATTGGCTTGACACTACCTCTCCTCTCCTCAAGTAATAAGGCGAGTTGAAACCAAGCGACGTTTCAACCTCTCCGTGTTAGATCGTTCTTGCCTCCCCAAATCAGCTTCTACCTTGATTTCTCCCCGCAAGTCTAACTTCGCCTTCTCCCTCCAGACCCACCTTCCTCGCAATGCCTCCCCTTGAAACTTGGACACACCTTGTTTCTTGCATCGTCTGTTCTTAGTCTGAAACCGCTCTCTGTTAGGGCCCTTGGACTTCCACACCACGTTGATCAACTTTGAGTCCTCCCCAACATACCGTTTCTTGATGTCTCCCCTTTTCACACCAACAGGCCGGTTCTTAAGCCTCTTGCTCCCACCGGAACGAACATCGACATTGTAGGTAGAGTACAATGTCTTCCCCTTAACCCCACGAGCCAACACCTTAGCCCCTTTTGTGACTTCCCAAGACCCACCAATGAAAGAAACACCATACCCTTCACTGTCAAGTTGTCCCACAGAAATCACCCTTCTCCTCAAATCCGGAACGTGCATCACGTCGTGTAGTTGTAAAACGGCCCGTTAGGTGTCTTCATCATTACATCCCCTTACCTTTGATCTTCAATGGTTGACCATCACCAAGATAGAGAACCCCAAAATCTCCAAGCTTTGTATCGCTTCATTGATTCCTGCATCCCCACTAGCATGACAAGAAGCTCCAGAATCCAACACCCAATCTTCACCCGATCGCTCCTCCCCTAGATTAATACATCACCACCATCATCCACCACGTTAGCACAACCATCTTTTCCTGACAAATATAACCGATATGCCCCAATTCACCACAATTGTAGCACTTGACCTTTTTCCCCTTTTTAGGTCCACCCCGTTTCTCTCCACCCTAAGTGCAGCCCCATCTACGAAAGATTCTCCCCTTTTCTCTTTCCTTCGCAACTCCTCTTCAAGGATGAGATCTCTAACCTACGTATACACCAATCTTTGTTTTCGACGTACTAATCGTTGTGACAAGAACCTCCCAACTATCGTGCAATGACTTTAGAAGAAAACAAGCTAGCACTTCATCGGAGAAAGTAATATAAACACTTTTCAATTGGTCCACCATACCTTTGAAATTGCCGATATGACTTGCCGCCGTCCGCCCTCTCGACATCTTCGCATTCGCAAACCTCTTTATCAAATGCACCTTATTGATATTCGACGGCTTCTCATACATGTCCGACAGCGTTTGTAGCAACTCCACCGTTGTCTTGGCCTCCATAGCGTTCCGTGCAACGTCGTCGGTTAGGGCACTCCTTACCGCTCCTAACGCCTTCCGATCCAACGTCTCCCAATCTCCTTGTGACATGTCTTCGGGCTTCGCCTTCAAGGGTCCATGAAGATCCTTACAATAAAGGTAGTCTTCAATCCTTGTCTTCCAAAACGTGAAATTCACACCGTTGAATTTCTCGATTGAGTTCTTCATCTTGACTGCTTCACCAAAATCCCCAAGAACGCGATTCAAAATTAATCAACTAATGAAAAGATTTTGAATCCTCCGAACCAATGCTTTGATACCAGTTGTTGTGAAATTGGTGATACTCCGTTGCAATCAAGATAAAGAAATCAACACACCCACACGTACAAGAAAGAAACAATCACACACAAGAACACAAGAGTTGTTTACCCGGTTCATTCACCAACTCGTGAACTACGTCCGGGGGCAATTGCCAAGCCAATATGTTATTAGACTCCTTCTAATATGTTGCTACAATGTGTTCTAGGCCGAAATTATGCTTATATAGTTATACAAGGAAGCCCTAACTCAGTTTAAGAAGAGATCTAATCAAAATAGGAAACAAAATAAAAATCTGCTGCAGATTCGGACCGAGCGCGGCCGCCCTCAAGGCCAGCGCGGCCGCCCTCAACGAGGCTTATACACCCTCGTTGAACCTCCGGCGCGGTCGCCCTCCACCACGAGCGGCCGCTCTCATGACGTAAGATCCCGACGAGTTTTCCCTCTTGATTCATCACCTCCGACTTAGGCTCCTCCTCTTCCTTGTAGTTTAGGATCCAAACCCAACAGGTTAGTGTAAAAAATGTCCATCATTTTTTACTTTAGATTGAATCTCATATATTGATGGTGGAGAAACTAATGAAAGTTGAAACTGAAGGACACTTATTCCATTAATCAATTTTAAACATAAAAACCACTCCCACCTTTACGGAAAGTTTATCTTGCTTTCACTTTTATAGTTAACTCAATCAAATTTTGATCATAAATTTATTAAAATCTAAATATGTATTCTTTTGCAGTTCTAAAATTTGTGATTGATAGTATTGATAATTTTGAATCAATAACAATTTTTAGAATTGATGAAAAATAATTAGATTTTCATAAAATTAAGGTTAAATCCAATTGAGTTGACCGTAAAAGTGAAAGTTAGACGAACTTTTCTATAACGAAGGAAGTACTCCCTCCGTCCCATTCGAAGCGTCACTTTTTATCCAAAAGGGTGTCCCGTTTAAACCGTCACCCTTTCCTAAAAAGAAAATATTTTATTAATATTCTATTACCCATCCACTATTTCCTTCACTAATTCTCTCTCCTTTACACTCACAACACTTTTTAAATTCACTATTTCCTCCACTAATTCTCTCTCCTATTTTCAAATTACACTCACAACATTTTTTCTTTCCACACTTTTCCTTAATTTGCGTGCCACCCCTAAAATGGCGACGCTTCTACCGGGACGGAGGGAGTATATTAATTTCCCTCATGAAAACACGAATGTTATGAATCTTTTTCAGTACAAATTTGAACTTTGTCCTTAATATATTTTGTCATATTTGATCTGTACTTTGAATATTCGAGTCTAAGATATTTAATGTGTCTAAGATAAATTGTAATTTAGAGGACATTGGGGTTCACTTATATCGTTGATATATTCTATTTTCCAGGCATAATGGAGCTTATACCTATCGAAGATAGGAAAAAAAATGAAGTCTGCTTTTTTTTTTTTATTTGTATCTTCAGAATTACTATATTGTGTAATAATATATTTGAAAACAATTAGCAAGGAGTCTATTATAGTTTGTCTTTAGTATCAATGGATTTTATTTTTTAGCTTTTAATATGTGTTTATTTTTTGTATATTTTTTTTTAATTATTAATTGTGTAAATATATATTAAAAAATGTCTATATTTTTCAAATATCATAAAATTGTTAGTTAAATGTTCTTTGAAATTAATTTATAATAATTGCAATATTTACAAAACATTGTGTTAGTAGAAAGAGTAGGTCTGCTGAGAAACGCGTTTCTCCATAAGTTATGGAGAAACGTGTTTTTTCAAATGTTCTGGATATCAGTCTCAAAGGTTCTGGGTATCCAGAACCCTTTGATCATGATATCCAGAAGTTATGTTAGAATGAGACCAACACATACCAACTTTTTGGATATCAACTTAAATAGATTCTGGATATCAATTTCAAAGAGTTCTGGATATCATTTCAAGAGGTTCTGAATATCCAGAAACTTTCAAAATGAATAACCAGAAATTTAGAATTGCCCGAGCCAAGGCCATGGGCCAAGGTCATGGCCAATACAAAATTTCTGGATATCCTTTCAAAAGGTTCTGGATACCCGTTTCTCCATGGGCCAAGGTCATGGCCAATACAAAATTTCTGGATATCCTTTCAAAAGGTTCTGGATATCTTTTCAAAAGGTTCTGGATATCCAGAACATTGAATGTTGATATCCAGAATTTCAGAATTCACTCAAAATCAATCTCATTAGAACCAAATCCACAACGTACGTGCGTGATTGTGTGTTGAACAGAGACAAAGGCTTAGGACGTGATTTCGACGGAGGGACGCCAAGGACTGGAACAGGGGCGGAGCTAATAGGTGAGAGTGGCCAAAATTTGTTGGTGGAGTGGTGGTTAACGGCTTAGGGACTGGAAACAGAGGAGGCGGCGTTGATGAACGGTTTAGAGTATAAATGAAGAGAAACGGAGATGGGCGATTGAGGGAAACGGGGGCGCCGACAAATGGGTTTTAGGAGAGATAACTGGTGGAGAGATCGGAGAAGAAGAAAACGATTGAAAGGGAATTGGGTTGTTGATTTTGGTGAGCTGCGATTGAGGTTTGAGAGAGAGGTAGAACGGTGAGGAGGATTGAAGGAGAAGGAGGAAGGGAGAAGGGTCGCCGGCCGATTAGAGGGTAGTGGGCTAGGTCGCCATTGGCTATTTAGGGAGAGCTGGGTTGTTTGCGTTTAAAGAGTACCGACGGGGAAAAATCCGTTTCTCTATAAATTATGAAAAAACACGTTTCTCCCTAGATTTTGGTTAGTAGAAAAGGTTAAAGAGTTTATTGATTGATCACATTTTAGTATTTACGTATATAAAGGTTTCGGAAAGTTTATAATTTGATTCGCGAAAAAAGTGATATTTAACATTTATATTGAAGAACATAATTGGGATTTGTCCCAAAATGTTTTGCAGAAAAATTACTCCTAATAATTTGTTTTTTTTTTTCATTATTCATCACCTACTTACGAAAGTAAAGAAAATTAAAATTTTAATCGTTAGTTGTCCGTAAGCACACATTAAATTTGAAAGTAGAAACTCATGTGAAGTTATTAACAAAAATCCTTCACTTGGTCAATGTAATGACACGAGATTGGTTATCTCTACTAGACATGTCCAAACGGTTTCGGTTCCGGTTCTCAGTTTCGGAATTGCCGGTTTCCGGTTCCCAAATAGCTGAAACCGTATTCGAACCATATTAATTCGGTTCCCGGTTCTATCCGCCGGTTCCGGTTCCAACGGTTCCACCGCTTCCATCACCATCTAACTTTTTTTTTTTTTAAATCCAAACCTCTTAAGACAGTAAAGACGCTAAATATTACAACATTTATCTAAATTCTAGTCTAATTTAAATAAATCAACACTACACTACAAGTACAAATACTAAATAAATGCTAAATATTACATTTAACTTACCTTGATCAATCGCCGGTTCCCGGTTCCCGATTTCGGTTCCCGGTTTCGGAACCGCCGGTTCCCGGTTCCGCCGGTTCCTCGGTTCCCAATATGGTGGATTCGTATTCGAACCGTTTCAATCCGGTTTCCGGTTACGTTCGGTTCCCGGTTCTCGCCGGTTCCCGATTCCGGTTCTACCCGTCGGTTCCGTCGGTTCCCGGTTCTATTTGGACATGTCTAATCTCTACGCTTCGAAATCATGTTTTAAAAGAGAGATTCTTTCGTCGGAAAATAGTGGTAGAAAAGTTTTAATTCCAATGATGTCAATAACACCATTTGACACGAGGATTACTTTACGATTTGAGAGGAGGCAATTTCCTCATACATATGATCTTTTAGGCTATGACGATTAATAAAAGGCAAGGTCAATTGTTTTTTGTTGTTGGCCTTATATTAAAGAAATCAGTATTTTGCCATGATTAACTATATGTAGCTTTATCAAGAGTTAAAAGTACAGATGATGTTAAGATTTTGATATTGAACGATTATGTTCCTGCTTTGATTGATGTTTGGACTGACAATATAGAATTCAAGAAAACAAATCACAATGTATAAAATATATTTTCCTTTTCTTCGTTATCTTTATTTTTCGTTTGTTGAGCATCAATGAGGCTCCATACATCGTACGGGTGTAACAATGGTATTAATAATAATACTCAATATTTTAAAATTAAAAACTCTCAAATCAGCATACACTATTATCAACATCCCAAAATATGAAAATAACATTTTTTTTATATTATTTTATTTTTTGGAGGGTAACACTATATATACTCCCATATAAACTCACAAACTCAGAGAGATATCTACCCCTAAACTCAAAACATGCTGTGACGACCCCAACCCTAGGCATTTATTTTTATATTATATTTGATGCTTTTAATATTTATATTTATTTTATGTGTTCCATTATGTCTTTAAATTCTTAATTTAAGATAAATTGGGTGAGAAGTAAGATTAAAATCTTTGGAGAATTTATTGGATATTAAATAAAGCATTTTGGGAAAATAATAAAATGGAAATTTGATAAATAATAAAAGGAGGTTAAAATGGGTAGAATAATTAATTTAGGGAAGGGTTATTAGTTTGTGGTGAAAGCCTTTTTGATTTTTGTAGGAGGGGCCAATTTGGTCTTGTTCTTCTCCTTGGTGACAAGTGTCCCCCTCTCCTCTCCCCCCATACCCCTCCATCCGCCCCCCCCCCTTCATTATCCTCCTCACCTTTTTCCCCTACTCCCTCTTACTCCTCACTCTTCTTCCTCCTTCTTCATTTTGTTCATACTTTCTCCTAGAGAAACCATTGAAGATCCTCCATGGAAGCTCTCAATCTCTCCTCTTGAAGCCAAGCAAATCTTCCTCCAAACTCAAGTTTAGGAGCACCTTTGGAGTTGGATCATCTTTGGGAGTTCATCTAGCTAGAGAGATTTAGCATTTCCTTATCAAATCCAAAGGTGAGTTATTATGACCTTTCTTTCTTTGAATGATCATGAAAATAAATATTATTGTGTTTGTTCCCTTGAATGTGTTGATTGAGAGCTTGTTGGGTTTATAGAAATTTTATGGTTTATGGAAGTTGAATTGATCTAGGTTTAAGACATGGTTTCATGGAGATAAATGGGTAGATTGAAGTTAACAAAGTTGGAAATGTCCCTTTTTATTTATAACTTAGAATGCTTTTGGTTGGATCCTTGGAATTTTTGAGGAATGGTTGTTGTTCTTTCTTTGTTTTACAAATTAAGGCCGAGGGACGAGTCGTCCCTTGGACGAAGGAAGTCGTGACCTATAGGGGACGCCGGGTTCGAAGGGGTCTCGTGGGCACGAGTCGTGCCACAGGGGACGAGTCGTGCCCTGTCTGGTTTCAAGATATCAACTTTAGACATTCGAACCTAATCAAACTAGAACCAAAATGAAATCTCTTTAACCTAGATTAAAGTAGAATACTTTGGCTACTCAATGACATCTTAAGTGATCAAAATGGAATTGTGGAAGTAGTTTAAATATTGCCCCGAAAATGGTTGATAGGTTTGATTTGTGACTTCACCAAAATAGTTCCAATTTGGGAAATAGAACTTGAACTTTAATAAATGTATTCGAGGTCGTATAATGACTATGTAAGAGTGGTTTATGATATATAGTAGCCTCACTCCCTATCTTTAGTGATTAGTTAGAAATAGCGTAGAAACCATAAGTTTCACTATTTCGTTATTGGAAGATGAGTATGTTGTTGTGTTGTATACCGATGTGGATTAATTGGTACATGATTATTTTGTATCCCGGTGTGGATTATGTGGTTATATTGTACCTCAATTGAGTTCATATGCATGGATGATATTATGCATTGTGCATTACATAAATTGTTGCACTATGGTATTGATTTGCATGAGTATACATTACCATGTTGTTATATGATTATCCCATTTTGTGGATTATAATTCAAGTATCTATTATGTGCTTGAATGTGTATATGTTCGGGTGGGTATGATGGATGCCAATCAATTATTGATTTGTTCAATAAGTGATTGAAGGTACATCATCTGGTGACCCTTCCCACTCTGTGGCCACGGGGGTGGGGGTTGTGCGGCTCTTGTCTTGAGTGATAAGTAGCCTTTACATGCTGCTGCGATTAGGAGAAACCGGGGGAATGCTCTGTATGAAGCCAACGGCTCTCTGCGATGGCGATGATAGTATATGATACTCTAAATATAGGGGTCATATATGTATCCTGTTTTTCTTATATGGATCTACGGGGTATGAGACCTATAAGCGGTGAATGTGCATAGGGCGGTTCACGAAAGAGTGGAGTTTTACTCCCAACGTTGTACGACTTATTGTTCGAGACGGGAAAAGGTAAAATGAGGTAACGTAAGGTGTTTCTTGCTTTCATAATGTGTTAAATGTTGCCATGCTACGTGTTGCATCTGTATGGCATCTTCTTTGCATTCATAATAGCTCATTGAGATTTATTCTCACCCCTCTCCCTTTCTTGTTTTAGATTCGAGACGAGGTGACCCGAATCGGTGAGGACGGGGTATCATTGTGGACTTTGCTTTTGGGGCTTGACAAGTTAAGTATAGGAATGGGTTGTTAGGAGTATTTGTTAAGTATTCCTCTTTTATATTTTGTATGGAAAACCCTTTTGTAAACGAGATGTTAATTAAGGTTTCCAATGTATTTGATTTGATATCGGTTTATTAAAGTTATGGTTGGATTTCCTCTAAGTAGAGATATTACTAATTGATTTTAAAATTGTAAGTTTGAAAGGTGGTTTTCTTTTAAAAGGCAAATAAATGTTTTAAAAATTTAGATGGTTTTTCTTAGTTTGAGCTCCCTTAGCTCGGGACACGTGTTAGGTCCGGGTTGGGGTGCTCACGATTAATATCGAGCTTAGTTTAGAGGTCGAGGGTAGATGTCTAAACTAAGGGGGAATGTGTGGAAATTGACGTCGAGTGTTTTATGCGGGAGTTCGTTCTAATGGTAGGAAGCAAGGATGATCGGCGGAAGGTTCTAGAAATTGAAGGAGATATGGATATAGGTGAAATTCGAGAATGAAGGGATGATGAACTTATTCGGGAAGTTTGTACGGGATATGGAGACGAGAGGATCGGTTTGAATCAACTTGAAGGATGTCAAAGTGATGGATTGGAAAGATTTGTGAAGATGAACCCACCGAGCTTTAACGGAGGTCCGAACCCGTTAAAGGCGAGAAGAATGGTTAGCGAGAAATGAATAGGATTTTCGAGGTTATAGAAAGTCCCAACAAGGAGAAAGTTAGGTATGCCGTGTTCAAACTTGAAGGTTTAGGCGATCAATGGTGGCAAATATTGAAGGGAAGTTGGGAGGCGGGATCATACGCCCCAGACTTGGGATAATTTCACCAAACATTTCGAGGATTATTTCGTTTCGATGGTTACAAGGGACAAGAAGGAGATCGAATTCTTAGGACTAGAACAAGGGATCATGACGGTGAATCGGTATGTAATCGGGTTTGAGGAATTAGCTAGAAGTTGCCCTCATTTGGTATCGTATGAAGCGAAAAGAGTTCATAGGTTTATAAGAGGTTTGAGGATTGAGTTTAGGAAGAAATTTGGGATTGATAGCTTCACCAATTATCGAACTGACCTTAGAGAGAGCTTATAAGATCGAGAAAAATATTGAGGAAAATAGTGGGAAATTGGAAGGTGAGATCGGAGATAAGCCGAAGTATCTAGGACAAGGATCCAAGGTCATTGGAGATCGGCCAAGAGCTTTAACTTCGGGAAGGATGAGAGAGAAACTTGTGGTAGCTTCTTCGTCTAGGCCAATACCCAAACAGGTATGGGATGATTTGTGGATATTGCAAGAAGATGGGTCACTACGAAGACAGTGTTGGAGTAAGCAAGGGAAGTGTTTGAGCTGTGGAGGAACGGGGCACTATAAGAAAAATTGTCCTACTTTTCGTCGGAGGTTAGCTTCGGGTGCCGGTCCAAAGGGTCAAAGAGGTGGTGTCAAAAGAGATAAGGAAGGGAAACCAAAGAGAAGGTCCGAGGTCAAGTGTGTGTTTTGGGTCCAAGAGAGATGGATCCCCTAGAGGTCACTAGAGGTATATTTTCCTGTCTCAGAAGTAGGGGTCATACTTTATAGATCCTGTTGCATATCATTTATAATTGGCATCACATTT
The DNA here is from genome assembly GCA_022495995.1 of Adenophora triphylla var. japonica. NCBI lineage: Eukaryota > Viridiplantae > Streptophyta > Magnoliopsida > Asterales > Campanulaceae > Adenophora > Adenophora triphylla. The sequence continues at coordinate 196,890 of JAFEMH010002718.1, forward strand.
TGCTTATATGTGACATACATTGTTGAGAATTTGTTTTATTGTTAGAGGATTCTGCTCTTATGAGAGAATACCTCGAACCTTCTTTGGTTTACCACGATGGTTATGTGGTTATGGGCGAGCATGTATTGCCGGTTGCATTGGTATAGTTATTATTTTACGATTCTTAGATATACTTGACCTGGAGGGTTAAGTAGTTGTTGTATAATGATAGACTATCCTAATAGGTGAGTCTCCTTTTTCCATGCCTAAATTGCTTATATTGGTAATTGTTATAAGTGAACCTTAAATGTAAGATTCTGATTTTTTGAGGGTGTTTAGGGTGAAAGTTTTGAATTAAGATGTGAAGAGTAATTGGTATATGCTAGACTTGCTTAGGGAGTCTTTTCCAAAATTTTATGTGCTAGTTGCGAGTAAATGTTAAATGTGCTTTCGTTGGTATATTTTGTTGTGTTGGTTCTGAGTAGGATAAGCAGAATTGTAATTCTTATTTTGACGGCTTTAGGGTAATTAGAATTGATGATATCTTTGTTAATTAAAGTTTCGAGAAGATTGTAAAAATAATTTGAGAGTTGGGTTAAGGATACCTTGTGAGGAGTCCTGTATGCAAAGTTTAGCTAGTATGAGTTAGCTCGAGAGGATTACAAATTTTGGGTTCTATAGTCTTAAACTCGGGTGTTGCCAAGGATCTTGTGAGGTTGAGTTCGTGATCTTTGGGTTAGCAAGTACTACCTAAGAAATTTAATGAACCCTTAAGAATTGTAAAGTCATTACTTTGGTTGAATCTAAAGGGCGTATAAATGGTGTAGGTTGTGATGAGGATGAATCATATTGTTAGTAATGGAAAAATAGGTTGGCTCTTATCTTACCTAGTGAATGTGAGAATCTTGTGAAATTTTAAGTGTGTATTAAAGGAAGATCAGGGTGTAGTGTTATGCAAAATGGGAAGTGATAGCGTATGTTTCGAGGAAGTTAACTTAGATAGAGCGGAAATTTCTTATCATTGTTCGAGAGCGGTTACAATTGTTTGTGTGGTTTAAACGGAATCTTATCTTTTGAAGTGTCCTTTGAGAGTTGTTACCGATCCTAAGAGTTGGAGGATTTAGTTAGTCGAAAGGAAGAGATTTGAAGACTACCCAAATTCTGAAAGGATAGGTTGTGTTGTGTGACGGATTTTCCTTCAACTTGAGAAGTTTAATTAACCTTAGCAGGTTTGCGTATTATAACAGTTATCATTCTAGCATTAAGATAAAACCGTATGAGGCGTTGTTAGGGAAGAAAATATCGATCTCTAATTTGTTGGGGTGAAATTGGAGAAGCAAGGTCTAAGGTAATTTAGCGCCAAAGTTTGTTAATCCATTTGAAGTTCTAGGAAATGTTGGTGAATCGACTTATAGACCGATTTGGGGCAGCTTATAGAGTATTTGAAGTTTAAATGTGATATCGTAATGTATTGGGAGACATAAGATGTAATACTTTTATTTTAATATACTTTCTTTGAGGTCGTGAAAATTTGGATTAGTGATGATGGTATGGTATTCTCGGAATATTAAGTTGTAGTATGACATTACTTATGAAACCGGAAAATCTTGGAAGAATCCTAGTATTGAAGAGACTAATTGAGAAGTGAAGTTCTAGAGTGTTAGGGTTATGAAATGTATAGGAGAATCATGCCATCGAGAAATCTAATGGAAAAGTACTAAGTTAGAATGTGTAAAAGGTAACCGTTGCTATGTGATCTTTAGGGTAAGTCTTTTTCAAATTCGGGACGAATTTCCTTTAAGGGGGAGTGAGTGTGACGACCCCAACCCTAGGCATTTATTTTTATATTATATTTGATGCTTTTAATATTTATATTTATTTTATGTGTTCCATTATGTCTTTAAATTCTTAATTTAAGATAAATTGGGTGAGAAGTAAGATTAAAATCTTTGGAGAATTTATTGGATATTAAATAAAGCATTTTGGGAAAATAATAAAATGGAAATTTGATAAATAATAAAAGGAGGTTAAAATGGGTAGAATAATTAATTTAGGGAAGGGTTATTAGTTTGTGGTGAAAGCCTTTTTGATTTTTGTAGGAGGGGCCAATTTGGTCTTGTTCTTCTCCTTGGTGACAAGTGTCCCCCTCTCCTCTCCCCCCATACCCCTCCATCCGCCCCCCCCCCTTCATTATCCTCCTCACCTTTTTCCCCTACTCCCTCTTACTCCTCACTCTTCTTCCTCCTTCTTCATTTTGTTCATACTTTCTCCTAGAGAAACCATTGAAGATCCTCCATGGAAGCTCTCAATCTCTCCTCTTGAAGCCAAGCAAATCTTCCTCCAAACTCAAGTTTAGGAGCACCTTTGGAGTTGGATCATCTTTGGGAGTTCATCTAGCTAGAGAGATTTAGCATTTCCTTATCAAATCCAAAGGTGAGTTATTATGACCTTTCTTTCTTTGAATGATCATGAAAATAAATATTATTGTGTTTGTTCCCTTGAATGTGTTGATTGAGAGCTTGTTGGGTTTATAGAAATTTTATGGTTTATGGAAGTTGAATTGATCTAGGTTTAAGACATGGTTTCATGGAGATAAATGGGTAGATTGAAGTTAACAAAGTTGGAAATGTCCCTTTTTATTTATAACTTAGAATGCTTTTGGTTGGATCCTTGGGATTTTGAGGAATGGTTGTTGTTCTTTCTTTGTTTTACAAATTCTGAAATTTGAGGGCGAGTCGTCCCTTGGACGAAGGGAAGTCGTGACCTATAGGGGACGCCGAGGTTCGAAGGGGGTCTCATGGGCACGAGTCGTGCCACTGGGGGACGAGTCGTGCCACTGTCTGGTTTCAAGATATCAACTTTAGAGTACATTGAACCTAATCAAACTAGAACCAAAATGAAATCTCTTTAACCTAGATTAAAGTAGAATACTTTGGCTACTCAATGACATCTTAAGTGATCAAAATGGAATTGTGGAAGTAGTTTAAATATTGCCCCGAAAATGGTTGATAGGTTTGATTTGTGACTTCACCAAAATAGTTCCAATTTGGGAAATAGAACTTGAACTTTAATAAATGTATTCGAGGTCGTATAATGACTATGTAAGAGTGGTTTATGATATATAGTAGCCTCACTCCCTATCTTTAGTGATTAGTTAGAAATAGCGTAGAAACCATAAGTTTCACTATTTCGTTATTGGAAGATGAGTATGTTGTTGTGTTGTATACCGATGTGGATTAATTGGTACATGATTATTTTGTATCCCGGTGTGGATTATGTGGTTATATTGTACCTCAATTGAGTTCATATGCATGGATGATATTATGCATTGTGCATTACATAAATTGTTGCACTATGGTATTGATTTGCATGAGTATACATTACCATGTTGTTATATGATTATCCCATTTTGTGGATTATAATTCAAGTATCTATTATGTGCTTGAATGTGTATATGTTCGGGTGGGTATGATGGATGCCAATCAATTATTGATTTGTTCAATAAGTGATTGAAGGTACATCATCTGGTGACCCTTCCCAGCTCTGTGGCCACGGGTGGGGGTTGTGCGGCTTCTTGTCTTGAGTGATAAGTAGCCTTTACATACTGCTGCGATTAGGAGAAACCGGGGGAATGCTCTGTATGAAGCCAACGGCTCTCTGCAGTGGCGATGATAGTATATGATACTCTAAATATAGGGGTCATATATGTATCCTGTTTTTCTTATATGGATCTCTGGGGTATGAGACCTATAAGCGGTGAATGTGCGTAGGGCGGTTCACGAAAGAGTGGAGTTTACTCCCAACGTTGTACGACTTATTGTTCGGACGGGAAAAGGTAAAATGAGGTAACGTAAGGTGTTTCTTGCTTTCATAATGTGTTAAATGTTGCCATGCTACGTGTTGCATCTGTATGGCATCTTCTTTGCATTCATAATAGCTCATTGAGATTTATTCTCACCCCTCTCCCTTTCTTGTTTTAGATTAGAGACAGGTGACCCGAATCAGTGAGGACGGGGTATCATTGTGGACTTTGCTTTTGGGGCTTGACAAGTTAAGTATAGGAATGGGTTGTTAGGAGTATTTGTTAAGTATTCCTCTTTTATATTTTGTATGGAAAACCCTTTTGTAAACAGATGTTAATTAAGGTTTCCAATGTATTTGATTTGATATCGGTTTATTAAAGTTATGGTTGGATTTCCTCTAAGTAGAGATATTACTAATTGATTTTAAAATTGTAAGTTTGAAAGGTGGTTTTCTTTTAAAGGCAAATAAATGTTTTAAAAATTTAGATGGTTTTTCTTAGTTTGAGCTCCCTTAGCTCGGGACACGTGTTAGGTCCCGGGTTGGGGTGCTCACACATGCTATATCTTCGTAGCAAATATAACTAAAATATGTCATGGGTTCAAATGATGATATGACACAACAAAACAACTAAATAAAGCAATAAAACATACCTAATTGGGTTGCCTCCTAATAATCGCATTTGGTTAAGGTCGTTACACCGACCGTAGTCCCAAGTTTGGACTTTAGTTTTCGTCCTTTGGCCCAATTCATGGTTTTGCGGGTCCTATTCTCAGTTCATGACCCATATATATTCCTTGTATCATCAAATCATTTAGTACCCAAGGAAATTTTTGACGTTTTTTATTTTTGGGTTTCTTATCTTTCAAACTTACGTCTCTTTTTTCACCCTAAAAAATAGGTGAAGGTACAAGAACGATGGAGAAATAATCTTTCACACTTTCGATGGGATGGAGAAGATATTCATTGAGGCATTTTTCGTCAATTTGGACAGGCCCAATCTCATCAACATGAATAACCTCATCGTATTTTAATTTCTCTTCTACCCCATCTTCTTTACAATCAACGCCTTCATCAACCGCAACAATATCACTAGCAGGAGACAAAGAGAGTTGGTAGTTCATCAATAATGGAGTCATCCTCCCATTCATATTGTTCAGGATGGACAACACTAGTATCTCGATCACAACCACTCATGGCCTCTACTAGTTCAGTAACTTGCGATTCCAACCTACTTATGGCTGCACCTAATTGTTGTTGTTGATGACGATTTTCCTCCTTCACTCTTGTCAGAGCCTTATCGCATGGTTGCTTTTTATATTGTGGTGGATCATAATAGAGTGGCTTATGATTGTTCCATGCCTGGCTTGAATGGTTTCCCCACTTTTGATTATAAGAGTTATGAAAAGGATTATATCATTGTTGCAAAGGCTGGAATATCCTTCTTTCTTTCACCTGTGGAGAATACTCATAAAAATATATGTTATACGGACAATCATTAGTAGCATGAGAATATAATCCACAAAAGGAACATGTATCTTGTATTATATTGGCAATAGGTGAAACACTTTTCGCATTGAACATAGCAATTAATTATTTTACTTATCCGACCAACTTCTCATTAGAATCTGATTCATGCATGACATTTAATTTAAAAAAAACTAGAAAAAGAAAAAAATTAGAAAATAATACAAGACAGTTATTTACAATAAAAAGTGGAATAATTATATTTTATTAATGTATCCAATTAACCAAAAGAAGGAGTTTGATTTATACGTTGAATTATTAATCTAAAAAAACAAGAAAGATCAATTAAAGATATAAAGGAAGCAAGAGATTCATGTATTGGAGATTATAACAATTGTCTATTTATGCTTTTTAAATCATGTAAAAGAAATTCAATCTTATTCTTGGGTTCATTCACAAAAATATAGAGTTAAAATGTTAATATCTTTCGTAAAGTCGACACTAACATTAAAACCCTAATATCTTTATCTGGTTTATATATTCCATAAATTCAATACAAACATTCAAGAGATTCAATTTAAAATACAAGAACATAAAAACCTAGATTCATTGATTTCCGTGAAATCCTGAATTAAATTCAATTTTCTCAACAATGGTCAATGTATAAATTATTCATGTGAGTGAAAGATTTATACCAAAATAGATTCAAAGTCCAAAGTATCTTAACATACAATTGAAGACTATAAATGATAATTAAGAATGTTGAAAAGAACAAAAATGAGAAAGAGATATGAATAATTAAATCAATAGCACAACGATCCAATTGTTAATTACCTCAACACACAAATAAAATAATTTATCCTTAAACGACCATTAAATAAATAAATAAACTCTTGAATTCTTGTATTCAATATAATAAAAACAATAATCTAAATTGTAATATATTTTAAGAGATAAGAAGAGATAAAAATATATCCTAAAAATATGGCTAGAGGTGTTCTTCTATACTCCCTCCGTCCCATACCTACGTGCACACTTTCCATTTTGGGCGTCCCAAACCTACGTGCACATTTCCTAAAATGGAAATGAATCTTTACTATTCCCTCCACTCATTCTCTCTCCTACATTATTTTAATACTCACAATACCATTATACTTTACTATTCACTCCACTCATTCTCTCTCCTATTTTATTTTCACACTCACAACACTTTCAATATAATACTCTCTCCTTAATTTACGTGAAAAGTCAAACTAGGCACCAAGGTCAGGGCGAGGGAGTATATAATAGGGTGAGAGAGGAGGGTAAAAAATTAGAAAATAAGGGTAAAAACCCAAGTCTAAATAGGATTCTGTTGAAGCTATTGCGAAAGGGCTTTTGCGACATTTTTAGTGACGATTTTTGTGGCTTTTGCGACGATTTTGGGGGAGGGCGACCGCACCAAGCAACGGACTGCAATTCGGTGGCTCCTGGAAATTTGGGGCGGACGCTCCCTCCTTTTGGGGGAGGATGCACCTCGTGATTCGTCGTCTTGTATATTTCTCGAGAAACTTCCGAAGGTCATAACTTATTCATACGGACTACGATTGAGACGTGCCAAAATGGTTGGAAAGCTGTCGACGAGTACTATCCAATGGTAGTGAATGCTCTGGTCATATTCAACTTTTTCCTTCTGTAATTTTCATTCTTTCCTCCTTTGCCTCTTCGTTATCGATCGTTCCTTTTTGTATCCTTTTTCATCTTATTCCGGGACTTTCTCCTTCTATCCCCTGTACTTATAAACACTCCAAAAAGACATCAAATAACCCAAGGTTGAGCGCAAAATAGGTTTAAATAGATATCCTTTGGATGGGTGAAAACACATCCATCAATATCCTCCATCTCAAAGCGTTCTGACAACTGTTCCTTTAATCTGTATACCTCTCTATCACTCGAGCCCGCTATTAACATTTCGTCCACATATAAAAGCAATATTATGTACCCGTTGTCAAACATTTTGAAGTAGCAACAATGATCTGCCTCGCATCTAACAAACTGAATGTCATGCATGAATTCATCGAACTTCTTGTATCACTGTCGAGGAGCTTGTTTCAGGCCGTATAAACTCTTCTTCAGTATGAAAACCAACTTTCATTCCCTTCGATAGGTAACCCTGTAGTTGTACTATGTAAATTACGTGCTCGAAATCCCATGAAGAAATACCGTCTTTACACCCATCTACTTTAACAGAAAGTTGTCTGCAGCTACCAAACTGAGAACCAATTTGATAGTAGCCATCTTCATAACTGGAGTGAATACCTCTGTAAAGTCAATCTCATACTTCTGTTCAAATCCCTTTACAATCAACCTTGCCTTGTAACGAATGTTTACATTTGCCTCCTTCTTGATCATGTAAACCCACTTGTAATGCAATGCTTATTTTCCCTCAGGAAGCTTTACCAACTCCCAAGTATCATTGGCTTTGAATGAGTCAATCTCATCATCTATCGCAGCTTTGAACTTGTCCCTAAGTTCAATACGACTAGCCTCCACATAACTTTCTGATTCACCACTATCTGTTAACAACAATAGAAATTTGATAGAGAATACCTACTAGGCAACCACAAACCCTTATAGATCTACAAAGCGAAACCGTTCCTGGAGTACGTGGTTCATCCTCAGTGACCACCTGATCTTGGTCAACCTGAGCATTGTTGCTCCCACCTGAGCAAGGAATATCCTCTAGCTCAATAGTCTTGGGTTCCGAACTAATCCCAACAAATGCACTCTTCATGTCTTCATACATAAGTTTCTCATTAAATATGACTTTCTGACTACGAATAACCTTCTGATTCTATTTATCCAAAAAAAGGTACCCGAAGTCATCACCGCCATACTCAACGAATGTACACTTCAAATACATATCATTAAATTTAGTTCTCTCCATATAATTAATATGAACATATGCAAGCCTTGACGAATATGTGAAGAAAAGACATATTTACCTGCTTACCACTCCACGCCTCCTCTGGAATTCCACTCCCTTGTGGGAGTGATGGTCCCCTATTAATCAAGAAAGACTCCGTGTTAACTGCATCTGGTCAAACATATTTGGAAGTCCACACGTAAATCTCATAGCCCCGGCCTGTTCATTCATTATTTTGTTCATCCTCTATGCGACCCCATTATGTTGTAGTGTCCCATTTAGGGTTTTTCACCATGCGAATATTACTCACAACACAATATTCCTTCTTACCCCATATAATTACAAAGCCGAACTGCTTACAGTTTCAATTCTCACATCCTCCTTTCCCTTGATCTGTAAAGGTTTCATATCCGCCATACACAGACGTTTCTAAAATCTCTGAACTATAGTTTTCCATCTCCTCTGCCCCCGAATCTAACACCCATGATTATAGTGAGTTACTAACACTAATAACCAGTGCATCCTCTATATTCTCTATAACCACTTTCACTGCCTTGTTCCCCAACAAAGGACAATTCTTTTTGATGTGTCTGATCTCCGAAGACTTATAACATTTATCGAATCCTGGTTCTCCTTGGACTTTTCCTTAGATTTAGACCCATCACTGACTACGTTCTTACTCGATTCTGATTTTCACTTACTGTTTGTACCCAGCTTCCCTTTGCTAGTTGTAGATAAAGCCGCTCCTGAAGTAGAGACAACGCTCAATTTTTTTATGGCGATTTTCCTCACCAATAACCAAATTTTTGACATCATCACTATTCAATTTTTCTTCCCTGCTGCAACACTTAACGTGGGGCTCTCTGGCAAACAACCCAGCATTATTAATGCTTGTAATTCATCCTCAAACGTAATATACACCGCACTCAATGAGTCAATAATGTCTTGATAATCATCGATGCGGTTAGATATTGATACCCCTTAGAGCATCCGTAGTGGTGAACGAAAAATTCGTTCACCACGCGAACGAAACTAACCTATGAACGAAATTTTGCTCACGCCAGCTTACATTCTGTAGTGGTGAACGAATTTTTCGTTCACAGAAATATTTTTTAATAGAAATTTGATATTATAAAATTAATAATATACATTAATAAATATTATTTTTTTATTAACATCATTAACAATAAATATAATTTCAAAAAAATTATATTTATTGTTAATGAATATTATTTTTTTAATAGAAATTTGATATTTTTTGCTAATTATAGAGAAAGGAAGTATGGAAGAAGAGATGTACATAATCTAGCAATCTGAGCTCTATTTATAGGGGGAAAATGAACGTTTTTGAAATTTTGATCTAAACGTCGTCGTTTGACGCAAGAGAAAATTTAAATATATAAAAAATTAAAATTTTATCAAATATATACAATATTTTTTTTATCATTTTAAATAGTAAAATATTAAAATTATGTCAAATATTATAAAATTAGACTCTATTTATAGAGAAAAAGAAATTATAAACATTTTAAATATTTTTATTTCAATAATATAATTTCAAAAATGTCAAAATTACAAAATACACATATAGCTCAAACCAATTTTCGCTCACGAATTTTTCCATGAAATGAACGAAACTCATAAACGAAATTTCGTTCATAGCCATGAAAGAAATTTCGTTCACCACTAATCGGCATGAACGAAATTTTGTTCACGAAATTGCTCTTGGTGAACGAAATTTCATTCACCACTAATCATGGTCTTATATCATCTTCAAGTTGAATAACTTATGCACCATGTCAACCTTGCCGACTGTGGAAGGTGTCTCATACTTCTCAGACAGAAAATCAATAATCTCTTTGGTGATCTTCATCTTCTTGATTTTTTATCAACACTCTTTACTAGAGTTGACCTAATAACACCTTTGGTTTTTCTATCCAAAACCTCTCAATCATTTTGTTTAGTGCTCTCTGGCTTTATTCCTTTCGGTGGCATGTAGAGATCCTTAACGTATAAAAAATCATCTATTTGCCTCCACCAGAAACTAATATCCGACCCGCTGAACTTATCAACCTTCTGTTTGGCTGCTCATCTTGACTGCTAAAACCCTAGTTCCTTAGAATCGAAGCTCTGATATCAGTTGTTAGAGAGTTGGTCTTAATTCTTGTCAATCAATCTAAGATAATACAGAGCCCACGCACACGAACAAAAATAATGAACACTTAATCAAAACAATAAATAATACAAGAGAATTGTTAACCCGCTCACCAATCAATTGGCTACATATGGGGGCACTGTCAAACCTGTATCTTGCACTATAATATGTAAAATATGAGATACAACAAGTTTGAGAGAAGAACATTGCTTATATAGGTGCCCCATAGTAGTCATAAACCCTAAACAATAAATAAATTATGAAATCAGATTTTTGGCTCATCTCAGTCGAGCATGACCGTATCAACAAATTTGCACGACCGTGCAAGCAGCTCTAAAAAATCACCTCTCATGTTATCACCTTGACGAACCATGCTAAGGAATTTGCACGACCGTGCAAACAAAACAAAACACCAAGGGGTCGTTTGGTAGGTCGATAAATGACCGGATAGGATTATTAGTCTAATAAAAGCATGTTTGATAGATTAAATGCAACCGTAGTAATTATCTAAAGTACAACCCAGATAAACATCTGAACACCTCTTATCCCCTTCTTATTTATCTAAAAAAAAGGGTGGTATTATTAATCCCTGGATTAATAACCTCCTCCCTATTAATACATGCTAATCCTATCGACCTACCAAACGAGCCCCAAATTCCTTGAAAACCCCCGATACCTTTATACACTTATGTGTTAACCCGTTTTGATTCCTATTTAATATTCAGAAATTAATCGATCTAGTTATTATCGATTCTACTCTATCCCAACAGAGATAGGCATGAGTGGCAGTTGAACATGGACCGGGGCAATAATTATGGCCTTCCTTTGATGGGCTTATGCCCAACCATTTTGGCACATCAGTACAAATTCTATCAGACAATCATAATGGAAATAAGTGTGAAGAAATAAATAAAGAGCAAGTTTTGGGAGAAACTAGTTTCTTCATAAATTATAAAAAGTTCATTTTTTTTCTACTTGTAAGTAGTTAGTGAATATTTAGGAACAGTTTATAAAACAGGACTTTCTATAAGTTAAGGAGAAACTAGTTTTCTCCAAAATCTTGTGATAAATAAATAGATCACTTCCACGTTTGTGTTTTACTTATCTAACCAAATTCTATCAGTTATGTTTATACAATCAATTTATCTCTATATTTAGGAGTACATTAAATAGCACAAGGAGAAGAAATTAAATTGAAAATGTCCAACACGGAAGCCGGCCTGTTTTTATATGATTTTTTAAAGCAGGAACGGAGTATGTCCAAAAACAAAATCCATAGGCCCAAACTTAAATATTCTATCACCGGTCAGCGTCACCGACCGTCGGGATGCAATAGCTGGGCCTCCGACCGGCGTGCAAACGATATCCGGTTGGGCGTATCAGCACGACACAACGGACAACTGGAATGAGAATAAAGCCACATATCAATACACGGAACATGAAACGGGTGCAAACATTCGGGTAGGATCCGAACCTCTTCACCTTCAACGAACTCGCACAAGCAAACCGCACAAGTCCCGTCTTGGGTTTTGGATACCGACCCGATATCTTTGGTGTACTTGTACGACGGAAGGAGCTCCGCAATTGAAGTCTCCATGCTCATTTCCAGGTCGTCGCCGGTAGTTGAGTCCGGGAAGGGCCGACGCAGGCCGTCGGGTGGGTGGGTATCTTGTTGGGTTGAGCTGCATAGGCGGACGACGATGAAGTGGTAGATTAAGAGGACGGTGGCGGCGGATATGATGGCGATTATGGCCACCGTCAGGGGAGACAGACCTCCGATTTTGGTGGCATTGTCTTCCATGGGGATGGGAGACCAAGACTTTATCCGTTTAGGTGTGAGAGGTTAACATGAAATTTCTTACTTATAATGGTATAAAATTTAATATTATTAAGTCTTTTTAATTATAGAGTATGATTCGGATGTGATGATCTATCAAACTGGAATTATATGTAGTTTTTGTCTTAGATTCCTGGATGATGAGGCTTTAATTATTTTTGGAAATATATATATATATAGGGTTTTGTTAGGATACCCCCTTTTGAAGTATCTTAACAATTGTGGCCCATTATTTTTGGACAAAAATGTCCCTCATTTCTCAAAGCAACTATCTATATGATGGGGGTAAAATTGTAATCATCAAAGAGAGAGATCTCTCTTATTAATACTAACTCTCTCTCTCTCTCTCTTATTTAATACTAATTCTCTATCTCTCTCTCTCTCTATCTTATTTAATACTAACTTTCTCTCTCTCTTTGATGATTACAATTTTGCCCCCATCATACATATGGTTGCTTTGAGAAACGAGGGACATTTTTGTCCTAAAAATAATGGGCCACTTGTTAGGATACTCCTATGATGGGTATCCTAACAAGTGAATACAAACTTATTTCCTTTTTTGGTCTGTCTCACGTGAATACAAACTGCCCAAAATGGAAATAAATTTATTATTTTATATTTACCCTATCCCACCCACTCATTCTCTCTCTTCATTTCCTACAACACAATTTATTCAACCAACTCCACTCATTCTCTCTCTTCATTTCCTACCACACATTTTCATTATCTTAATAATACTTCTTAATTATTGTGCCCAAAAAATTGGTTTGTAATCACATGGGACGGATGTAGTTATACTCCATGTGCCGTAATAATATGCACAAACGAGTTTCACACAAGAATTAAGAAAAAATGTGAAAAATGTGATATTTTGTGAGTGTAGATAGTTGGATAAGAGAGGGAAGTAAGTGGAAATTGTTCTGAGTATGACAAATTGGTCTCATTTTCATTTTGAGACTTTGCTAATTAATTTAAAACGCCCAAATTTTTTTTTTTTTTCATATTATTATGGAAGAAGTATATTTTTTGTTACAATTTAAAACAAGTGTACAGGCCCGCTTCTACCTAACATTTCTAATGTGTGAGATTCCCATATGATCTGGGTGAAAATGTGTATATTTAAACCCAACTTGTTTGACAGGCATATATAGTTGACCCATACAAAAAAGAAAAAATTGGTTGTCCGCCTGATTGCTCCCGGTATGATCTGTTAATGTTTCGTCATTTACTAGTATGAGTTGAGAGGCTGAATAAGCAGGCATTGTATGACAGACGAAGCCATGAATGTCTTTACGAATAATAATGTAAGGGTAAAACACATTTCTCAAAAAATATTCCCTACGAACGAAAGTTAAAAATAAATTCAAATTTGCTCTAGTCTCTGGATCAAAAGTTTTCGGACATTTTTCTTTGGAAGGAGGGATTAAAATAGGTTAGGCATACTTGTTCACATCTACTGTCCTCTCACATCCCACATGTACATGCAATTAGCAAGCATCATTTTAAGGTATCACTAGAAACTTACAGCAATAAACTCATTCATTTTGACATCAAAACGTTAGCCATTGCAGTACTCTGCAGCCTAGAAGCACTGGTACATGAAATTTAAACTATCATACAGACATACTTTGCACATCTATATCCACGGCCATGCTAGAAACCGGACCAGATTCCGGTATATGTATAATCTGTATCCGCGGTGAAGGCGATGGAGTGGCATCAGTTCGACACATAGGGCAATTAAAATGAGAATAAAACCACATGTCTATGCAAGGGGCATGGTAACTATGCAAGCATTCGGGCAACGTACGTAACTCTTCACCCTCTTCAAACTCAGACAAGCAGATAGGGCAAGTCCCATCTTCCTCATCTAACACCATATTCTTCCTATGCTTATGGACCGGAATTAGCTCAACCATTGAATTCTCCATAGCTGAGCAGGCGCTGTGTGTGTCTTCGTTCTCATGTGGGGCCCCACCACGTCTTCGGATCCGTTGTATTTGTTGTTGGTTCCATCGGATAACGGAGAGGCAATGGTATACAGCGATCACAAGAGCTGCAGATGCAACTGCTAGGAGGACTATGTATAGTTCAGTCAAGAAGGGGGAGTTATCAGTTTCAGCCATGTGTTTGTGTTTGTGTTTGTGTTTGTGTGTGTGTGTGTGTGTGAGAGAGAGAGAGAGAGAGAGAGAGTCAAGAAGGGGCAGAAATGAATATCATAGGTCATAAACCATAAACTATGTAGAAAGGACGGAAATTGCAAGAAGGATCAGTGTCGGAATTGGTATGTCCAAGTTTTAAGGATGTATAATTTCTAGAATATATAGTGACCAAATCAAAATATGTCATTTTTCTAGAATATAGGCTGGAGTATTTTTAGTAAAAATCGAATTCAATGTTGTATGGATGACAAAACCATAGTTTGGTGTTGTAGCCTACAAACATAGCTCAAATTGACATCGTCAGAATTTGTTGTGGCACTGACGCTTCCATCTCGGATTCTGAATAATGCAATAACATTTGCCTAGAGGGAGTAGCTTTGGCACGACAAATAGGGCAAGTCGAATGCGAGTGAAGCCACATATCAATGGACCACTATAAGGAAAATCGATTTTAGCTACGGCAAATTCTGTAGCTAAAATGAAGATTCCGTAGCTAAATCGTGTTTAGCTACGAATTTGTTCCGTAGCTATTACGTGGGTGCAGGTTTGTCGCTAAATTGGGCGTCGCTATTTTGTAGCTATTTTAGAGACGGATATATCCGTCTCTAATTTAGAGACAGATATGGCCGTCTCTAAATTAGAGACAGATATGTCCGTCTCTAAATTAGAGACAGATATGTCCGTGTCTAAATTAGCTACAGATATGACCGTCTACGAATTAGCGACAGATTTTTCGTCTCTATTTAAATTCTCGTTTTATTTTCGAACCATTTTAGCGACGGATATTTCCGTCGCTAAATTGATATTTTTTTAAAAAAAAATTATATATATATTTAAAAATATATATTAATATATTTTAAATATATATATATATTTAAAATATATTAATATATATTTTTAAATATATATTAAATCAGTCCCTTAATTTTTCTTATTCTCAAATCAGTCCCTTAATTTTTATTAATCTCAAATAAGTCCTTGATATTTCATAATTACACTTTGATCCCTAAACTTCTTTTATACTCAAACAGTCCTCACAAACTTCCACCAACAGCAACCTCACCGGCGCCGTCTAACCACCAGCAACACACCACCGTCTAACCACCAGCAACCCTACCACCGTCTCAATCACCGGCGCCACCATCACCAGATTCGCCACCATCGCCAGATTCACCACCAAAAAATCAAACCCAACAATGGAAAACAAATAGAAAAACAGATCAAACAAAGAAATAAATCGAAAATCAATCAAATCGAAAATCGAAAAACAGAAACTAAAAAACCAAACCCAATTTCGTACTTCGTTGTTGTGTTAAAGATTGATTTAGTCGCCGGATCTGCCGCTGCTTCTCCACCTTCTCCTCGATTGGCTCCTACCGAGGTTCGACAGAGAGTACAAATGGAGAAAGAGAGAGAGTGATGGAGGGCGGAGGGTGATGGCGGCGAGAGGTGACGGTAGTGGTGGCGGCGTAAGGTGAAGAGATAATAGGGAATGGGGAGGCTGTTTGTGTTTGTTGAAGGGAGAGAAATAGAGAGAGTGACGGAGGGCGAAGGTATCGCATGCTCCGGCGAGGCGGAGGTCAAGGGACTAGGAGCTGGGAAATGAGAGAGAGAGAAAACGGTGGTTCCACTTTCCAGGCGCTGTAAATGAAATTGAAGAGAGGAGAGAGAGAGAAAGTGAAATAGGGAGAGGGAGGGATTATGTTTGTTTGGAATATTGTGGGCCGTTTGATTAAATGTATTGAATGGTCGGATTTTGCCTTGGCCCATAATTCGCGTGAAATTTTAAAATTCAATCAAACAATGCCACATCACGTACTTATATTTATTTCACACTATATTATACACTAACTAAAATATTTATGTCTAATATTAAGAATAATAATATTTATTATTAATAATATTTATTAATAAATTATTAATTATATAATTAATTAATTAATTAATTAATTAATATTAATATTGTTTATATAATGAGTAATAATATTAATAATAGTATTAATAATAATTAGAAATTTTTATTATTTGTTATTGGATAGGAAAAAATATTTTAAATTTTTTTTATTACTGAAATTTCAAAAAGTTATCTAAAATATTTACATGCTTTTATTTGATTTACACAAAATTTTAGTTATAGTAATATGCCTAATATCAAGAATAATAACATTATCATTTAACTAGTAATAATACATAACCTCAAAAATAATAATATTATTAATTAATAATAATATTCATTAATTTAATTATATTAAATTTATTAATAATAATTTAATAATTTAAACTTCTAAGAAATATTAATATACCTAAGTATACCCTAAACCCTAACTCGTATACCTATACATTACTCCCTCCGTCCCGCCGATCTTAGGAAATTTTCAAATGGCACGGGGATTAAGGAAATTGTAAATATTGTGAGTGTAATAGTAAAATATGAGAGAGAATGAGTGGAGGGAACAGTAAATTATAATGGTGTTGTGAGTATTAAAATAATGTAGGAGAGAGAATGAGTGGAGAGAATAGTGATAAAAACTTTCCATTTTGGAAATTCTTAAGATTGGTGGGACGCCCAAAATGGAAAGTTTTCTTAAGATCGGTGGGACGGAGGGAGTATATACCTTATACCCTAAACCCTAAACCATATACCCTAAACCTTAACCCCTAAACCCTAAGGTTTAGGGTATAGGGTGTTGGGTTCATGGTTTAGGGCTTAGAGTTTAGGGGTTAGGGTTCAAGGTATAGAGTTTAGGGTTTAGGGTTTAGGGTTTAAGGTATAAGGTTTAGGGTTTAGGGTTTAGGGGTTAGGGTTTAGGGTTTAGGGTTTAGGGCTTAGAGTTAGGGGTATAGGGTTTAGGGTTACGGGTTTAGGGTATAATGTTTAGGGTATATGATTTAGGGTTTAGGATATAGGGTTTAGGGTTTAGGGTATAAGGTTTAGGGTATAAGGTTTAGGGAATAGGGGTTAGGGTTTAGGGTATAGGATTTTGGGTTTAGGGTATAGGGTTTAGGGTTTAGGGTATAAGGTTTAGGGTATAGGGTTTAGGGTATAAGGTTTAGGGAATAGAGGTTAGGGTTTAGGGTATAAGGTTTAGGGTTTAGGGTTTAGGGTTTAGGGTGTAGGGTTCAGGGTTTAGGGCTTATAGTTTAGGGTGTAGGGTTTAGGGTTTAGGGTATAAACCCTAAACCCTAAACCCTAAACCCTATACCCTAAATCCTAAACCCTAATCCCTAAACCTTATACCCTATACCCTATACCCTAAACCCTAAACCCTAAACCCTAAATCCTATACCCTAAACCCTAAACCCTAAATCCTATACCATATACCCTATACCCTAAACCCTAAACCCTATACCCTATACCCTAAACCCTGAACCCTATACCCTAAACCCTATACCCTAAACCCTATACCCTATACCTTGGAAACCTTATACCTCAAATTTTTAAAGAGAGAATTAGGAGGCGATCAGGAGTTTTCTGGGCAAGGGTTTTTTCCGGCCGTTTTGGCCTTTTTTCTTGGTCGGAGAGCTGCATGCCGGCGGCGGATCTTCAGGGAGAGAATCCTCCTGTGTTGGGGGATGGAGGGGATCAGTTGTTTCATCAAAATCAGAAGTTGTTAGGGCAGATTTCTGCCGTTTTGGATGCTCATCAGCCGCATGCACAAGGGGTTCTACCTGGGGTGGCGGCTGGTATTGGGGGCAATACCCATGGAAGGGAAGCTATTAGGGATGAGGTATTACAAGCTAATGAGGGGGAGAGGAGGCAGAATAACGTTGTTTTGCAGAGGTCTGTTTTGAATTTGCATGGGGGTGGGGGCGAAATTCCTAGTGCTTCCATGAACTTTGCGGCTGCTGTGAAGGGGGATAGAGGGGTTGATGGAACTTTCATCAACCCATTTGCAGGCTTAAAAGCTCCTCCACGATCAGTTGCAAAGATTGACGGAGCCCCGACAGTAATTCTAACGGAGAGAGAGGTCCAAGCTGCCGCGGACAGATTGAAATTCACGTTGGTTTTGAAATTCACGGCTGGACGACCTCAGTTAAAGGTAATTTATGATCATATTTACCAAGTTTGGGGGCTGAAAAATAAGTTTAATATTGGTTTACTTGATCCACGGCACGTGCTTGTTTATCTTACAAGTGAGGAGGATTTCACTAGAGCCTTAGCCAGGGATTATAACGTGATTGCAAACAGTAATTTCCGATGTTTTAGGTGGACACCTGAATTTGACTTCACCGTAGACAACCCTTGTATTGCGGTATGGATTCGTTTGCCAAATTTACCATTGCACTGGTATGCATTTTTGGAAAATATTGGGAATTCAATGGGGACTTTTGTGAAGGCGGATGATCGAACGACTGGGTTTACTCATCATGGATATGCTCGAATATGTGTGGAGATTGATGTTTCTAAACCGTTACCTAGTCATGTGAATTTGGGTACTTCGAAAGAAATCTTTTTCGAACAGGAAGTGGAATTTGAAGGGAATATTGCTTTTTGTGATGGCTGCGGTTTATTGGGTCATACAAAAGGTGACTGTAGGAAGGGTAAGATGCGTCCAAGGAACTTTCGGGTAAGACAAAGAAATATAAATGCGGATTTGGGGCAGAAAACAGAAATTAAGGCTCCCAATATTGGTGATGGGCAGCGGTTGCAACAGAAGGAATGGCAAGTTAAGGGGAAAGGGAAGGCAGTAGGTGATCATAAGCAAGATGGGGTTCGAAAGGAGGATGTTGGTCCGTCCAATGAGCATGTTGTTGCCAAGGTTAGTTCTAAAACATTGACTTTTGGTGGGGTAACTATTTTAAAGAATGGGGAGAATAATGATAAAACTATGGATGCCAATAAGGTTCATGTTTCGAATGCTTTTTCAGTATTAAATGATTTAGTTGAGGAGGATGAGGGAGACAGAGGTGGAATAACTGGGGAATTATGTCAATTAAATAAGGAGGCGTCCTTGACTTCCAGTTTGGTGAAGGGTTCTTCGAGTTCGACTTCTAAGGATGAAGAGGGGAATAGGGGGGATAATAATGGAGGGTCGAGTAAACCAATGGGGGATATCATAATTGTGGAGGATGGTGAGCTTAAAGAGTCAGAGAAAACACATTTTTCACCTATGAATGGGGCAGACAATGCTGAAGTATGCGTCGAACAGGGGGAAAAAACAGGGGCATTGAAGGAGCCAGCGGAGGATCTAGGCTTTTGCTATATGGGAGGTGTTGATCTTTCGAATGATCCTGTTGAGCGGGAAGAAAAGGGTGTTGTTGGAATTCCTGCAGGGGAGTTGGTTCCGATACAGAATTCTGAGGTGGATACTTGTTCGGAGGATGAATCTAACTCGAATGATTCTTCCTTTGCTGAGGAGATTGAAGGACAAAAGGGTAATAAAGACGTGCAGCAACAAGTGTCTCCTAGGAGGACTCGGAGTAAGCGTAAAGGGGTGTCATCTAATTCCAAAGTTTCCAAATGACGGTCATAATATGGAATGCGAGGGGGGTAGGTAATGTAGGAAAAATGGATGCGTTAAAGCTCTTGGTATCTCAGAATAAGCCGTGGTGCTTAGCAATTTTAGAACCCAAAATATTGGGGGATAGACTTGCTAAGATTGCGAGGCAGCTGGGTTTTGGACATTATTTGCATGGGAACCCGGTTAATACTCACATTTGGATTATGTGGAGTTCGGGTTTTGATATGAGTTTGGTGTCTTGTACTAATCAACAGATTACTGTCCGGGTTACGGCTGGTGGTGAAGCTTGTGGGTTATTTTCTTTTGTATATGCTAGTTGTGATCGGGTGGACAGGCAGCCGTTATGGGCAGAGTTGACACAACTTTCTGTTCAATATGATGAGCCTTGGTTGGTGGGTGGTGATTTCAATATTATTGCTCAGCCTTCAGAAAAGTTGGGTGGTAATGGTTGGGATTTTGCGGGTATGGATGATTTTAATCGTTGTTCTGCTTCTTTGGTCTTTCCGAGATAGATTTTGAGGGAAGCATTTACACTTGGTGTAATGGTCATGACGGAGCTAGGAGGATTTGGGAGCGTTTGGATCGAGTTTTTGTTAATGGAGCTTTCTTCTCCAAACATGGTAATGTGACTGTTACTCACCTTCCTCGGGATAAGTCTGACCATTCTCCGTTGAAGGTAAATTTTTTGTCCATTTCAAAACCGGTTCATGTTTTTAAATTTCAACGCATGTGGCTCGACCATGCGGATTTTCTGATTTTGTTCTTTGAGATTTGGAACAAGTGGTATAATGGGAATGCTCTGGAGAGATTTCATAGGAAGTTATATGCATTACGTAAGGCTCTTCGTAAATGGAATTGGGAGGTTTTTGGGAACATTTTTTGCAAAATTAATAGGCTTCAGGATGAGATCACGGCATTAGATGTTCAGCTGCAACAGGGATGGGATGATTCCATTGATCAGTCGCTAAAACAGAAAAAGTTGATTTGGCTCGAGTCTTTGCGGTGGGAGAATGAAATGAAGCAGCAGCAATCGAGGCAGTTGTGGGTTAAAGACGGGGACAGAAATTCTGCGTTCTTTCATGCTAGCATCAAGGAGAGGAGGCGGTTGAACTCTTTGCGGTTGCAGTTGCCTGATGGTACTTGGTGTGATAATGAGAAGGTGCTGGGGAGTTTGGGGGCAGACCATTTTGCAGATATGTTTCATTCTCGGCCTCATAACATTGATGAGAGCCTTTTTGCGAGTATTGAGGTGGCGTTGACGGAGGATGATAATTTGGCTTTTACTGTTGTTCCGGATGAGAAAGAAATTTGGGAAGCAGTCAAATCGTTGAATGCGGATAGTGCTCCGGGGGTTGATGGGTTCACGGGACATTTTTTCAGGGGTTGTTGGCCGATTATCAAGAAAGATGTGGTGGCTGCTGTTCAATGTTTCTTCAATGGGGCGGAATTACCAAGGGGTTTGTCGTCCAATGTGCTTGTGCTGATTCCTAAGGTGAATAAGCCGAAGGATTTTAAGGATTTGAGACCGATAAGTTTGTCCACGTTTATGAACAAGATAATTTCAAAAATCATTACTATCCGGATGGCTTTGCTGATTCCGAAGGTGATTTCTCAGGAGCAAACTGGCTTTGTTAAGGGTAGGGGTATTCAGGAGAATATTGCTTTGGCCCATGAGTTGGTGCATAGGATTGATCAGAAAGTAACGGGGGGTAATGTTTTATTTAAGCTTGACATGTCCAAGGCTTATGATAGATTGGAATGGGATTTTACATTTCGTACTTTGGCCTCGTTTGGTTTCGGTGATCGAAGCGGGGATTTGATATGGAGGTTGGTCCAAGGTAATTGGTATTCGATCGGGATGGGTGGTCTTTCACATGGTTTCTTTGCATCTTCTCGTGGGGTGAAGCAAGGAGATCCTTTATCTCCTCTTTTATTCATTATAGCTCGGGAGGTTTTATCTCGAGCGTTACATAGGGCGGTGGAGGAGGGTGTCTTCCTTCCGTACACTCGTGGCGTGGGGTTTTCCTATTTCTCATTTATTATATGCGATGACATGCTCATTTTACGTAATGGGAGGAAGAACTCGATTGAAGGATTAAGGGTTGTTTTATCCAAGTATGAGATGGCTTCAGGGCAGTTGATCAATCTTGATAAGAGTGCTTTTTATGTAGGAAAAAGGATGAGGAACTTCGAGGTGGATAACATTCGGCGTTGGTCGGGTTGCACTCATCAACATTTCCGTTGAAGTATCTTGGTATTCCTTTGTTCAAAGGGAGGATTTTGAGAGTCCATTTCGCGGAGCTTGAGCAGAAGGTTATGAAAAGGATAAGTGGATGGAAGGCTAGATTGTTGTCTTTTGGTGGTAAGATGATTTTAATCAAATCAGTGTTGAGTAGCATTCCTATATATTCCATGGGGGTTCTGAAAGTCCCAAAGGGGGTGATAAGAAAGATTGAAGGCATGTTGGCTAATTTTTTATGGAGCAGTGGGGGTGAGAAGCGTCCTCAGTGGGTTGCTTGGAATGAGGTTTGTAAGCCTATCAGAGAAGGAGGTTTGGGGGTGAGATCGATGGGGGATGTCAATAATGCTCTTCTAGCTAAACTGGCATGGGTTGCTAGTCATGGTAATTCTCTTTGGGCTCGTTTTATTCGGGAGAAATATGAATTGCGGTGGGCGGATTCTAGTTCACATGCTTGGAAGGCCGCATCTTCTCTTTTGCCTCAATTGGAGGATTGTAGTAGGTGGATCATTGGTCGTGGGGATGTGCGGTTTTGGAGAGATAATTGGTGTGGTGATCGGATAGGGGTCCGAGTCACATGGATCACACTCTCACGGTTCGAGATGGTTTGCATTGTATTGGTGATCTTTGGGATTTCATTCCAGACCATTTGCATGATACAATTCGAAGGGTGAGGATTGATATGGAGATGGAGGATAGGGTGGTGTTTACTTTGACAAAATCGGTATGTTCGAGTCTTACGCTTGGTGGGAACACCATCGGTTTCGTAGTCCTTTAGTGGATTGGGGTGCAAAGATTTGGCACAAAAACATTCCTACAAAGGTTAGTGGTTTTGGTGGCGATTGATGCATAATGGCCTCCCGGTTGATTCGAGATTGGAGGAGAGAGGTTTCAACATCCCATCTCGTTGTGTTTGTTGTACGTCGGTGGCTATCGGGAGACTCCTGAGCATTTATTTCTTCACTCTGATATGGCTGTGTCTTTATGGCAACGTTGGTCGTCTTTCTTCGGGATTGGGAGTCAGTATACGGGCTTGCATCATTTGTGGGATACTTGGTGTAGGGGACAATCAAAGAGATCCCAAATAGGATTGGTTCGCATTGGGACAATGATGTTTGTTTGTTGGGGGTTATGGAAGGCGAGATGTAAGATGATTTTTGAAGGCAAACAAATGGAGTTTAGTGCTATCAATGAGGGAGTTCAACGTGCTTTGTTGGAAATGTGTTCTTTTCTAAAACCTAAAGGAAAAACTACACAGGAAGCTCGAAATATTCTGACTTCTTTGGGATTAAGGGTGTTAGAGGTGAGCCGTATAGTGAAAAGAACTTTGAGATGGGAGCCATCGAGGGAGCATTGTTACACACTTAACACAGACGGATCTTCGGTGCATGGTGAGTGCTCAGGAGGAGGTATCATTCGAGATTGGAGGGGTGGTTTCATTCGTGCTTTTTCCAATTTTTATGGGAGGGGCACGAACATGATGGCGGAGATTTTGGCCCTTCGGGATGGGTTAAGAGTATGTCGGGATCTTCAATTTGATTCGGTGCTTGTAGAGTCGGATTCTTTGGTGACTGTGGGGATCTTGAAAGGGCGTTTCTCTGGTCCATGGCAACACTCATATGAGGTTAGGGAATGTGGGAATTTGTTGGGTGACTTTAGCATTCGACATGTTTTACGGGAAGTTAATGGGGTTGCGGATCGTCTAGCGGCGGTGGCACATGTCCATCATCATCATATGGTTTATTTGCTTGCTAGAGATCTTCCGGAGGAGGTTATAGAGGCTTTGAGATTTGATAACTACGGATGTTATGTGGTTCGTAATTGAGTCGGGTCGGTTTTGGCCTTGAAGGGAGTTTGGTTTTACGCAAATATTTGATATTTGGATTGTTGGCTGTTTGGTGGCTGCTTTGGTTGGATGTTTGGTAGTTGTTTGTTGGCTGCTTGGTGGAGTGCAAGTACTGGTGTCAAAGCATAGCAGTGAGTTTGCTGAAGTTTCAAGGATTTTTGGTTGCATGGGTTTTAAGCTGTTTGAGAGTTGCATGGATTTTTTCATCGATGTGCGCAAGCGGTGCCATGGGCATTGCACGCCCGTGCATTTGTTCTTGGGCGGACGCCCTTGTTTTTCGGCCAGACTTGGGCGGCCGCCCTTGGTGCTGGATTGGGCCTAAGTTGTTTTGGGCTTGGCTGATTTGGGGAACTTTTTTGGTTTTTTTTACTGGGCTATATTTTTGTTTAATTTTTTGGAGATAGAGTTGGGTTATATTCCCACTCATTTTTGTATTCTTTTTAATTTCCATTAATAAAATTTCAGTGTCGTCCCTGGTTTTAAAAAAAAAAAAAAAAAAAAAAAAAAAAAAAAAACCCTATACCTTAAGCCCTAAACCCTAAACCCTATACCCTATACCCTAACCAAGGAGCATCAGTTCAGTTGGCCGGAGAGCTGCATGCCGGCGGCGGATCTTCAGGGGGAGAATCCTCCTGTGTTGGGGGATGGAGGGGATCAGTTGTTTCATCAAAATCAGAAGTTGTTAGGGCAGATTTCTGCCGTTTTGGTTGCTCATCAGCCGCATGCACAAGGGGTTCTACCTGGGGTGGCGGCTGGTATTGGGGGCAATACCCATGGAAGGGAAGCTATTAGGGATGAGGTATTACAAGCTAATGAGGGGGAGAGGAGGCAGAATAACGTTGTTTTGCAGAGGTCTGTTTCGAATTTGCATGGGGGTGGGGGCGAAATTCCTAGTGCTTCCAGCGTGAACTTTGCGGGCTCGTGAAGGGGGATAGAGGGGTTGATGGAACTTTCATCAACCCATTTGCAGGCTTAAAAGCTCCTCCACGATCAGTTGCAAAGATTGACGGAGCCCCGACAGTAATTCTAACAGAAAGAGAGGTCCAAGCTGCCGCGGACAGATTGAAATTCACGTTGGTTTTGAAATTCACGGCTGGACGACCTCAGTTAAAGGTAATTTATGATCATATTTACCAAGTTTAGGGGCTGAAAAATAAGTTTAATATTGGTTTACTTGATCCACGGCACGTGCTTGTTTATCTTACAAGTGAGGAGGATTTCACTAGAGCCTTAGCCAGGGATTATAACGTGATTGCAAACAGTAATTTCGGATGTTTTAGGTGGACACCTGAATTTGACTTCACCGTAGATAACCCTTGTATTGCGGTATGGATTCGTTTGCCAAATTTACCATTGCACTGGTATGCATTTTTGGAAAATATTGGGAATTCAATGGGGACTTTTGTGAAGGCGGATGATCGAACGACTGGGTTTACTCATCATGGATATGCTCGAATATGTGTGGAGATTGATGTTTCTAAACCGTTACCTAGTCATGTGAATTTGGGTACTTCGAAAGAAATCTTTTTCGAACAGGAAGTGGAATTTGAAGGGAATATTGCCTTTTGTGATGGCTGCGGTTTATTGGGTCATACAAAAGGTGACTGTAGGAAGGGTAAGATGCGTCCAAGGAACATTCGGGTAAGACAAAGAAATATAAATACGGATTTGGGGCAGAAAACTGAAATTAAGGCTCCGAATATTGGTGATGGGCAGCGGATGCAACAGAAGGAATGGCAAGTTAAGGGGAAAGGAAAGGCAGTAGGTGATCATAAGCAAGATGGGGTTCGAAAGGAGGATGTTGGTCCGTTCACTGAGCATGTTGTTGCCAAGGTTAGTTCTAAAACATTGACTTTTGGTGGGGTAACTATTTTAAAGAATGGGGAGAATAATGATAAAACTATGGATGCCAATAAGGTTCATGTTTCGAATGCTTTTTCAGTATTAAATGATTTAGTTGAGGAGGATGAGGGAGACAGAGGTGGAATAACTGGGGAATTATGTCAATTAAATAAGGAGGCGTCCTTGACTTCCAGTTTGGTGAAGGGTTCTTCGAGTTCGACTTCTAAGGATGAAGAGGGGAATAGGGGGGATAATAATTGAGGGTCGAGTAAACCGATGGGGGATATCATAATGGTGGAGGATGATGAGCTTAAAGAGTCAGAGAAAACACATTTTTCACCTATGAATGGGGCAGACAATGCTGAAGTATGCGTCGAACAGGGGGAAAAAACAGGGGCATTGAAGGAGCCAACGGAGGATCTAGGCTTTTGCTATATGGGAGGTGTTGATCTTTCGAATGATCCTGTTGAGCGGGAAGAAAAGGGTGTTGTTAGAATTCCTGCAGGGGAGTTGGTTCCGATACAGAATTCTGAGGTGGATACTTGTTCGGAGGATGAATCTAACTCGAATGATTCTTCCTTTGCTGAGGAGATTGAAGGACAAAAGGGTAATAAAGACGTGCAGCAACAAGTGTCTCCTAGGAGGACTCGGAGTAAGCGTAAAGGGGTGTCATCTAATTCCAAAGTTTCCAAATGACGGTCATAATATGGAATGCGAGGGGGGTAGGGAATGTAGGAAAAATGGATGCGTTAAAGCTCTTGGTATCTCAGAATAAGCCGTGGTGCTTAGCAATTTTAGAACCCAAAATATTGGGGGATAGACTTGCTAAGATTGCGAGGCAGCTGGGTTTTGGACATTATTTGCATGGGAACCCGGTTAATACTCACATTTGGATTATGTGGAGTTCGGGTTTTGATATGAGTTTGGTGTCTTGTACTAATCAACAGATTACTGTCCGGGTTACGGCTGGTGGTGAAGCTTGTGGGTTATTTTCTTTTGTATATGCTAGTTGTGATCGGGTGGACAGGCAGCCGTTATGGGCAGAGTTGACACAGCTTTCTGTTCAATATGATGAGCCTTGGTTGGTGGGTGGTGATTTCAATATTATTGCTCAGCCTTCAGAAAAGTTGGGAGGTAATGGTTGGGATTTTGCGAGTATGGATGATTTTAATCGTTGTTCTGTTGCTGCTGGTCTTTCCGAGATTGATTTTGAAGGAAGCATTTACACTTGGTGTAATGGCCATGAAGGGGCTAGGAGGATTTGGGAGCGTTTGGACCGGGTTTTTGTTAATGGATCTTTCTTTTCCAAACATGGTAACGTGACTGTTACTCACCTTCCTCGGGATAAGTCGGACCACTCTCCGTTGAAGGTAAACTTTTTGTCGATATCAAAACCGGTTCATGTTTTTAAATTTCAGCGCATGTGGCTTGACCATGTGGATTTTCAAGGTTTTGTTGCTGAGATTTGGAACAAGTGGTATAGTGGGAATGCTTTAGAGAGATTTCATAGAAAACTATATGCTCTTCGTAAGGCTCTTCGTATATGGAATTGGGAGGTTTTTGGGGACATTTTTCGCAAAATTAATAAGCTTCAGGATGAGATCATGGCCTTAGATGTTCAGTTACAACAAGGATGGGATGTTTCCATTGATCAGTCGATTAAACAGAAAAGGGTTGATTTAGCTCAGGTGCTGCGGTGGGAGAATGAATTGAAGCAGCAACAATCGAGGCAGTTATGGGTTAAAGATGGGGACAGAAACTCTGCATTCTTTCATGCTAGCATCAAGGAACGGAGGCGGATGAACTCTTTGCGGTTTCAATTGCCAGATGGATCTTGGTGTGACAATGAGAAGGTGTTGGGGAGTTTGGGTGCAGATCACTTTGCTGATATGTTTCGCTCTCGTCCTCATGCCATTGATGATAGTCTTTTTGTGAGCATTGAGGAGGCGTTGACAGAGGATGATAACTTGGCTATTACTGTTGTTCCGGATGAGAAGGAAATTTGGGAGGCAATCAAATCCTTGAATGCGGACAGCGCTCCGGGTGTTGATGGGTTCACGGGTCATTTTTTCAGGGGCTGCTGGTCTATTATAAAGGAGGATGTTGTGGCTGCTGTCCAATCTTTTTATAATGGGACGGAATTGCCTAGGGGGTTATCGTCTAATGTGCTTGTGTTGATTCCGAAGGTGGATAAGCCGAAGGATTTTAAGGATTTGAGACCGATAAGCTTGTCCACTTTCATGAACAAGGTTATTTCGAAAATCCTTACTATCCGGCTGGCTTTGGTGATTTCGAAGGTGATTTCTCAGGAGCAATCTGGCTTTGTTAAGGGTAGGGGTATTCAGGAGAATATTGCTTTGGCCCATGAGTTGGTGCACAGGATTGATCAGAAAGTAACGGAGGTAATGTTTTATTTAAACTTGATATGTCCAAGGCATATGATCGTTTGGAGTGGGACTTCCTGTTTCTTGCGTTGGTCTCGTTTGGGTTCAGTGATAGGAGCAGGGACTTGATATGGAGGTTGGTCCAAGGTAACTGGTATTCGGTCCGGATGGGGGGTATTTCTCATGGTTTCTTTGCTTCATCTCGTGGGGTTAAGCAAGGAGACCCTCTATCTCCTCTTCTGTTCATTATTGCTCAGGAGGTGTTATCTCGGGCGTTGCATCGGGCTGTGGAGGACGGAATCTTCCTTCCGTATACTCATGGTAGGAGGGGGTTTACAATTTCTCATTTATTATATGCGGATGACATGCTGATTTTCTGTAATGGGAGGAGGAACTCGATTGAAGGATTAAGGGGTGTTTTATCCAAGTATGAGATGGCTTCAGGTCAGTTGATCAATCTTGAGAAGAGTGGTTTCTATGTAGGAAACCGGATGAGAAATTTCGAGGTGGATAACATTAGGCGTTGGTCGGGTTGTACACATCAACAATTCCCTTTAAAGTATCTTGGTATTCCTTTGTTCAAAGGGAGAACGCAGCGGGTTCACTTTGCGGAGCTGGAGCAGAAGGTGATGAAGAGGATAAATGGTTGGAAGGCAAGGCTGCTATCTTTTGGAGGTAAACTGATTTTAATAAAGTCAGTTCTTAGTAGTATTCCTATTTATTCTATGGGGGTTCTAAAGGTACCTAAGGGGGTGATAAAAAAGATTGAGGGGATGTTGGCAAATTTCCTGTGGAGTAGTGGTGGTGAGAAACGTCCCCAATGGGTGGCTTGGGATAAGGTTTGTAAACCTATTCAATAAGGAGGTTTGGGGGTGCGTTCGATGGGGGAAGTCAACAGAGCTTTATTGGCCAAGTTGGCATGGGTTGCTAAGCATGGCTCTTCCTTGTGGTCTCGTTTCATTAGGGAGAAGTATGGGCTGCGATGTGCGGAGTCCAGTTCACATGCTTGGAAGGCTGCTTCTTCTCTATTGCCACAGTTGGAGGAATGTTCAAGATGGATCATTGGTAAAGGGGATGCTCGCTTCTGGGTGGATAATTGGTGTGGGGATAGTATAGGGGGCCCAATCCAGGTGGATCATACACTTACGGTTCGGGATGGCTTTGCTTTATTATTAATGATTTATGGGATATGATTAGGTCATTTGCATGATAGTATTCGAGAGGGTCCGTATTGATATGGATAGGGAGGATAGAGTGGTTTTTACTTTGACGAAATCGGGTATGTTCGAGACTTACGCTTGGTGGGATAATTATCGTGTCCAGGAGTCCTTTAGTAGATTGGGGTGCTAAGATATGGCATAAACATATCCCGACAAAGGTGAGTGGTTTTACGGTGGCGATTGAGGCATAATGGCCTTAGGTAGATGCGAAGGCTGGAAGAGAGGGGTTTCAATATCCCTCCGCGATGTGTTTGCTGTCCTTTGGGTGGTAACAGAGAAACTCTAGAGCATTTGTTTTTACATTCTAAGATGGCTCTCACTTTATGGCAGCATTGGTCCTCGTTCTTTGGGATTGGGTATCAATATATGGATTTCCAGAATTTATGGGATAGGCGGGTGCGGGGGCAATCCGTGAGGTCGCAAATTGGATTGGTGCGTATGGGAATCATGATGCTTGTTTGCTGGGGTTTATGGAAGGCTAGATGTAAAATGGTGTTTGATGGCAAACAGATGGAGTGTGGTGCTATCATTGATGGGATTCATCATGCGTTATTGGATATGTGTTCTACTTTGGTTCCTAAAGGAAAGCCAACAGCGGAGGCTCGAAATATCTTATCTGCTTTGGGTTTAAGGGTGGCGGAGGTAAAGCGGAGGAAATCTAGAACGTTGAAATGGGAGCCTGCGCGAGATTACTTTTATACACTTAACACGGACGGGTCATCGGTGCATGGAGAGTGCTCGGGGGGAGGTATAATTCGTGATTGGAGGGGCGGATTCATTTGTGCTTTCTCCAATTATTATGGTTTGGGCACCAATATGCAGGCGGAGATTTATGCTTTGAGGGATGGTTTACGTTTGTGTCGGGAGCTTCTTTTGTCTTCGGTTCTAGCGGAGTCTGATTCTTTGGTGGCAGTTGGGATTTTACAAGGTAGATTTTCGGGCCCGTGGCGATGTACTTATGAGCTTCGGGAATGCAATCGATTATTAGGTGGTTTTGGTATCCGACATGTGTTAAGGGAGGCAAATGGCGTAGCGGATAGATTGGCTGCAGTTGCGCATGGGCATAGGCAACATTTGAGGTATGTTACGGTTAGTGTAATGCCGGGGGAGGTGATAAATGCTTTGAGATTTGATGATTTGGGTGTGTATGTGGAACGAAGTTGATATGGGTAATTTTGTGGGGTTTATGTGTTTTTCTGGTGTATTTCTGATGGTTACCGGTGGAATAATGGTATGGAGGGATCAGCTATGCGACACTCTTGGTCTTGGCAGATTGGGATTCGCGATTGGGGCTGGTACAAGGCGGATGGGGATGATTTTTTGGGTTATAATGGCTGGTTTTTATGGGTTTATTGCTTTTGAAAACCAGTTTTGGTGCAATGGTTCCTGGTGTTTGGCTTGCTGCTTATTAGAGTCTTTGTCATTGCTGGTGGAATTGATGGTTTGTTGGTGGATTGCCTTTGCTGAGGTTTTGATGTGGTATTGTTGTGGTTAGGGCCATCATAGGAATATTTGGGGCCAAATATTTTTGGTTTGGCCGAGGGATGAAATGGATCATATTTTAATTATGTTGGATTTATGGTTTTGCTGAATATTTGTGTTTGCAGATGCCCATTTGCTGCAAATAATGTGGGCAATTATAATGTGGATAGTAATTATTAGACGAAAGAGTTATGGCTATTGGTACAGGGCATGGCTTTGTGTGAAAATCAGCAGCATGGTCTACGCACGCCCATGCTCTAATTGGGACTCGGCCGTGCCTTTTCAGTTTTTTCAATGTTGGGTTTTTTGCTTTTGGGGAGCGTCCTCTCCCATTGTTATGGAGCATCCGCTCCCATGCGGATTGGGCTGGATTGGCTGGAAGTTTTGGGCTAGGATTGGGCCAGGTAAGGTGATGCCATCTTGGGCCAAATGTGGGCTTTTTGGGATTATAGTTTATGGAATGGTTCATTTTAGTGGGCTGTTCCTATATTTTCAGTTAGGATTTAGATTAGATTTTAATATTTAATCTTTGGTTCTAGATTCGGATTTTATTCCCGATCGTTGATGTATTTTATTTTATCATCAATAAAATTTCCCAGGTGTCGTCCTGATTTTCTGAAAAAAAAAAAAAATACCCTATACCCTAAACCATAAATCCTAAACCCTATACCCTAAACCCTATGCCCTATACCCTAAACCCTAAATCCTAAACCCTATACCCTATAACCTAAACCCTATACCCTATACCCTAAACCCTAAACCCTAAACCCTAAACCCTAACCCCTAAACCCTAAACCTATACCCTATACCCTAAACTCTAAATCCTAAACCCTATATACCCTATACCCTAAACCCTATATTTATTTTTTATTTTATTTTTAATTAATTATTGACTAGAAAACAATATTTTAGCCTTTGTTATTTAGTGGTTTTTTAGAAAAAGTTATATAAAAAAAGATAGAAAAAAAACTAAACAAATGAAAGTATATAAAAGAAAAGTCAAAAGAGGGACGGACTACCCTATGTTTATTTTTTATTTTTTTAAAAAATTTTTATTGACTATAAAACTATAGTTTAGCCTTTATTAATTAGTGTTTTTTTTTAGAAAAAGTTATATAAAAAAAAGATAGAAAAAAACTAAACATATGAAAGTATATAGAAGAAAAGTCAAAAGAGGGACGGAATACCCTATATTTATTTTTTATTTTTTTAAAAAAATTTTATTGACTAGAAAACTATATTTTAGCCTTTGTTAATTAGTGATTTTTTTTAGAAAAAGTTATATAAAAAAGATAGAAAAAAACTAAACAAATGAAAGTATATAGAAGAAAAGTCAAAAGAGGGATGGACTACCCTATATTTATTTTTTATTTTTTTTTAAAATTTTTTATTGACTAGAAAATAATATTTTAGCCTTTGTTAATTATTGGTTTTTTAAGAAAAAGTTATATAAAAAAAGATAGAAAAAAACTAAACAAATGAAAGTATATAGAAGAAAAGTCAAAAGAGGGACGGACTACCCTATATTTATTTTTCATATTTTTAAATAAATTTTATTGACTAGAAAAATATATTTTAGCCTTTATTAATTAGTGGTTTTTTTAGAAAAAGTTATATAAAAAAAGATTAAAAAAACTAAACAAATGAAAGTATATAGAAGAAAAGTCAAAAGAGGGACGGAATACCCTATATTTATTTTTTATTTTTTTTAAAAAAAAATTATTTACTAGAAAATAATATTTTAGCCTTTGTTAATTAGTGGTTTTTTTAGAAAAAGTTATATAAAAAAAGATAGAAAAAAACTAAACAAATGAAAGTATATAGAAGAAAAGTCAAAAGAGGGACGGAATACCCTATATTTATTTTTTATTTCTTTACAAAATTTTAATTGACTAGAAAACTATATTTTAGCATTTGTTAATTAGTGGTTTTTTTTAGAAAAAATTATATAAAAAAAGATAGAAAAAAACTAACAAATGAAAGTATATAGAAGAAAAGTGAAAAGAGGGACGGACTACCCTATATTTATTTTTTATGTTTTTTTAAAAAAAAATTTGACTAGAAAACAATATTTTAGCCTTTGTTAATTAGTGATTTTTTTTAGAAAAAGTTATATAAAAAAAGATAGAAAAAAACTAAACAAATGAAAGTATATAGAAGAAAAGTCAAAAGAGGGACGGACTACCCTATATTTATTTTTTATTTTTTTAAAAAAATTTTATTGACTATAAAACTATATTTTAGCCTTTGTTAATTAGTGGTTTTTTTTTATAAAAAGTTATATAAAAAAAGATAGAAAAAAACTAAACAAATGAAATTATATAGAAGAAAAGTCAAAAGATGGACGGAATACCCTATATTTATTTTTTATTTTTTAGAAAAATTTAATTGACTAGAAAACTATATTTTAGCCTTTGTTAATTAGTGGTTTTTTTTAGAAAAAGTTATATAAAAAAAGATAGAAAAAAACTAAACAAATGAAAGTATATAGAAGAAAAGTCAAAAGAGGGACGGAATGCCCTATATTTATTTATTATTTTTTTAAAAAAAAATTATTGACTAGAAAATTATATTTTAGCCTTTGTTAATTAGTGGTTTTTTTTAGAAAAAGTTATATAAAAAAAGATAGAAAAAAACTAAACAAATGAAAGTATATAGAAGAAAAGTCAAAAGAGGGACGGAATATCCTATATTTATTTTTTATTTTTTAAAAAAAAATTTATTGACTAGAAAACTATATTTTAGCCTTTGTTAATTAGTGGTTTTTTTTTAGAAAAAGTTATATAAAAAAAGATAGAAAAAAACTAAACAAATGAAAGTATATAGAAGAAAAGTCAAAAGAGGGACGGAATACCCTATATTTATTTTTTATTTTTTTAAAAAAAAATTATTGACTAGAAAACAATATTTTAGCCTTTGTTAATTAGTGCTTTTTTTTTAGAAAAAGTTATATAAAAAAAGATAGAAAAAAACTAAACAAATGAAAGTATATAGAAGAAAAGTCAAAAGAGAGACAGACTATCCTATATTTATTTTTTATTTTTTTTTAAATTTTTATTGACTAGAAAACAATATTTTAGCCTTTGTTAATTAGTGGTTTTTTTTAGAAAAAGTTATATAAAAAAAGATAGAAAAAAACTAAACAAATGAAAGTATATAGAAGAAAAGTCAAATTTAGAGACGGATACTAAATCTGTCTCTAAATTTTAGAGATAGATGTTGAATTTGTCACTAAATTAGAAACGGATTTAAAAATCTGTCTCTAAATTAGAGACGGGTTAAAATCTGTCTCTAAAGTTTAGAGACGGATTCTGAATCTGTCTCTAATTTAGAGACGTATTCTGAATCTGTCTCTAATTTAGAGACGGATTATGAATCTGTCTCAAATTTGGAGACGGATTCTGAATCTGTCTCTATTTTAGAGACAGATACAAAACCCGTCTCTAAAATATAGAGACGGAATCTGAATCCGTCTCTAAATTAGAGACGGAATCGGATTCCGTCTCTAAATTAGAGACGGATTCGGATTCCGTCTCTAAATTAGAGACGGATTCTGAATCCGTCTCTAATTTAGAGACGGAATCCGAATTCGTCTCTGATTTTTGGTTCTGTCTCTAATCTGTCGCCAAATTAGCTACAGACTCCATCCGTCTCTAATTTTCCGTCTCTAAATCCGGTTTTCCTTGTAGTGCATGACACATGAAACATCTGCAATAAAGCATTCCTATGATTCCTTGCAATTCCGCATTCGCCTTCTTCCTCCAAGCCCACTTTCCTCGCAATGCCTTTACATGAAAAATGGTCTCCCCTTGTCTCTTGCATCGATTACTCGTGGTTTTCCTACGCTCTCTGTTAGGTACCATGACTTGTTCTCCTTGCTGCGCATCTATGAGTAACCATCCCCCCCCCCCAACATGCCGTTTATTGATGGTTCTTATTTTTCCACTAAAGGGTCCTTCGACTTGACTTATGGCTCCCTCCGGAAGACTTTTGATGTTGTTGTGGGTATTATATAACACCTTCTCCTCTCTACAATAGCTTACTACCAATTGCTACTCCGACGTTCTTCAAGAAGTTCTCCTC
Source organism: Adenophora triphylla var. japonica (assembly GCA_022495995.1). NCBI lineage: Eukaryota > Viridiplantae > Streptophyta > Magnoliopsida > Asterales > Campanulaceae > Adenophora > Adenophora triphylla. Next base: position 231,754 of record JAFEMH010002718.1, read on the forward strand.
TTCACGTGGTCAACCAGCTTATGCCACTCTCTTCATGCTATTACAAAACAGTCTCTTATGTGTCTTGACTCGCATGTCTCCTCTCTTTGCGACTATTCACCGATTTGCTATTTCGAAATTGCCTTGAAAATATGAATCTAACACTCATGAACACTACAAGGAAATTCACCGATTTGCTATTTCGAAATCGCCTTGAAAATATGAATCTAACACTCATGAACACTACAAGGATAATCTGTTTTAGAGACGACAAAATCTGTAGCCAAAATGCAAATTTTGTCTCTAAATTACAATTAGTGATAAATTACAATTAGCGATAGACGAATTCTGTAACTAATTTGTAGCCAGATGTTTGTCGCTAATATATCTGTCGGTTTCTGTAGCCGAATTATAGACAAAATTGTGTATATATATATATATATATATATATATATATATATATATATATATATATATATATATATATATATATATATATATATATATATATATATATATATATATATACCACTATGAAAATGTTATTCACAGCCATAAAATTTCCTAAATTAAATTTTTAAAATCAATTACATTTACAAATGGGTTCAATTATAAAATCAATTAGAATTTACTAAACCACCACTACCAACCAACTGCCAATTGCCATTACTAGCTGCTGCCGCCGCCAACAACCATTTGCTGCCACCAGCCGTGTCCAACTTCAATGCTGCAAAACAAATGGAAACAACACACATTGGTTAACAAACACACACAACCCAGATCTGGGCACACACAAACACAATCACGCACAAACACATAAGATCTACATAGGTTTGTAGATTCATCTATCCAGCAAAAAAGCAGATCGATCGAGAGAGAGAGAGAGAGAGAGAGAGAGAGAGAGAGAGAGATAAAGAGATAAAGAGAGGGAAAGTGTTACCTGAAGTTGAAGGGGACGACGGTGATGGCGGTGTCTCTTTCGTGGATGGCTGTGGAGGAGGTGAGACGATAAAAGAGAAATAGAATGGGTGTGGGGAGACAACGTAGGGATTTTGGGTGGCAAGTGGGGCGAGATGAGGGGGTGGATGACAGCAGGGCCAATCCTATTAAATTTGAGGCCTAAGGCCAATTTTTTTTAAGAAATAATTAATACGAAACTAGTATGTAAGAATATTTTATTCCAAATAAAGCTACAATATACTAATTTAAAATGTTCCTTCTAGCACTTTTAGAATCAAAATCATGAATCAAAATTGAATAATCAACTTTATCAACCATATTCTTCTCGATCGATATCATAGCAAGCCCATTTAGTCGTTATTGAGACATTGTGATACGAAGATAATTTTTTATCAATTTCAATTTCGAAAAACTTCTTTCCCCAGAGGCAACTGTAACCAGAATAGTCAACAAGATTCCATAAGTAATTTCCAAGTTAGGAAAGAAACCATTGTTTCGCATCAAATAGTTCAACACTTGAATTGGTCTTATGACATCCGATGGCAAAACATGTTTAACAAGTTGCAACTCCATATACAAATCATCACCATCAATATCAAATTGTCCATTATGTGTCAAAATGGCTGAAAGATTTTTGCGCGAACTCTTTAAATTTTCATTTGTGCACTTCTTCAAATCAAATAAGAGCCGATTTTTTTTTAATACTCACAAAATTGCTTGAATCTTTCATCAAATGAAGTAAGAGCTTTGTCAACAATGTACATGAAATACTCTAACCTAAAACTCTCTTTCACAGAAAACATTACTTCCCCACTTGAAACTTCATCACATTGTCTTTTTATTTGAACATGTCTTTTTTCCTGAAAAATTGGCTCAATACTCATTTTTGTAGCAGTTCTTCGGCTTCAGTTAAAGCGTCATTGAAACCATGATCTCTATAGTGAAAAAAATAAAAAACAAATGCCTTTAGTTGATTTATAGCAACATCAATATGCATATCCTCATTCTGAAAAATCTTGCTCACGTTATTGATAGCAAATAGAACTTTATACCAAATCATTGTGCTAACCAAGAACTCAAAAATTCCAAATTAATGTATAGCTAGGGATTCGGCTTCACTTGATGTTTTGGGATCTTCACTTGAGCTAGTTAAATCAACCAAAGCATCTCTGATTTTCATGGCATAAAGTTTGATAGGTTTAACACTTTCAATGTGTCTCTCCCAACGTGTTTGAGATAAATGTTTAAGTGTAAGACCATCCACATGCCTTCTAATAATATCCCAACGTTTTGTTGAAGAAGAGAAAAGTGTATAAATACGCTGAACCACACCAAAATAACTTTTCGCCTTTGTAGATGATTTTTCCATATCACACAAAGCGAGATTCAAACTATGACATCCAAAAGGTGTGTATAAAACGCTCTAGGATTATCTTTGAAAAGTCTACTTTGTACACCTTTCTGATACCTTACATATTGGCACCATTATCGTATCCTTGCCCTCGAATGTATCAATCTTCAGGTCTAAATCAGATAAAAATGTTTCCTACTTTGAGAAAAGACCTAATTCTGTTGTGTCATCAACCTTTATAAATTCCATAAAAAATTCTTCAACTGTAACATGTATAGATGTGGCATCTACACAACGAAATATTAAGGACATTTGTTCATCATGGCTAACATCAAGTGTACAATCAAGTATAACATAAAAGTATTTTGCTATCTTTATCTTTTTAAGGATTGCACTTTTCACCTCATTAGTCAACATTTGAATCAAATCATTCTGAATTTTGTGATTTAGGTAATGATATTTCATTTGATTGCTTTAAATACGCCGTAATTGCTCCTGAATCACCGGATCAAACTCTGCAATCATCTGAATCAGGCTTAAGAAATTTCCATTATCTTCCTCATATATCTTCTCCTTGCTCCCTCCAAATGCCAAATTATTTTTTGCAAGACTTTTGACAAGAGAAATCACTCGTATCAAAACTTGTCTCTTGTGTTCTTTCTCTATCATAATTTGCTCTTACACATTTTTATCTATAGTCTGTTTATGCATTAATCTCATCTCAATTTCACCCCACTTTTACATGCATATAATGTGCTCGTTGCTACATTCATGTAACTTGATGCCTCGTCCAATATTGTGTCAATTTCTAAATCCCATTTTAGCCAATTGAGAATCTCTTTCTTTGCTATTAAAAAGTTTACAGCAAAAGCAGAATAGTTTATCAGAAGATTTATAAGTAACGAGTATAATGTACATTTGCAAAATGTCGTTTTGCATCATCCCTTGAATATTTAGAGTCGTTCATTTCAACTCTTACAGGCCCTTATCAACCAACAAGTATATGAGATTCTGATTAATTGACTTTCAATTATTTGAATCATACAATTCTAGAGATTCAATTTGCTCATCATGATCCACAACAATATTATTATTGAAATCTCTTTTTTCCTCATGATCAACACTATTAATTGGTTCGCAACCAATACATCTAGTGGTTTTTCGCTCACCACATTTTTAACAGAAATTTTACTAAATGTAAAATATTTGTTGAGCGAGCCACTTATTTGAGTTAATTGGTCTTCCCTTTTCTTCTTCATCTTTTTCTTATGCACGCAAGGATATTTTCGTGACGACATTTTTTAAATTCTAGAATTAATAACAATCAAATAAATCAACCTAGCAAATTTAAAAATTACTTTTCTCCAATTTTAAAATTAAATGGGGGATATGTAAGACAATGGGACAAACTTTACAAATATCCCTATACTATTATTTTTAAACAAAAAAAAATAAAAATTACGACAAAAATATAAAAAAAAAAAAAGACGGAAAAACTGGCGTTTGCAATCGACGACGGCACGGCAGAGATTGCTAAGGTTTTGTCCCTCTATTCACAATTTTTTTTTGTTTGCGTGATGGTTCTGTTGGAGGCAAAGGGCCAAAGGCAAAAGAGAAACTAGGGCAGAATTGTTTTGCGGAGAGGGGAGTTTTGGTTTCCATTCTTTTGTAAAAAAAAATCTTCGTTCTTCTGTAAGTAATTTACTCATGTAAGTTTAATCAGATTTTTTTATTTATAAAACTGGTTTTCTAATTACAATTAGGATTAGAAAAAATAATGAGCCGACATTTCTTTTGAGTTTGGGCATGTTGCATTTGATATATGAGCTTAAAATTAGTAATTATGATTAAAATGGACTTAATTTATACATACATAAGAGAATTTTTTTTTTTTTGGACGAAAAGGGCAAAGCCCCCTAAATTTTATTAAAAAATAAGAATAAAAATTACAAAAAATCAAAGAAAAACCATAAAAAAAAAAGTTCAATCGAATTGCCTTTTAGGAAATCAAGGCCTTTTAGGCTTGATGTTTTTTGATTTAGCTTTCGATCCAGATTTTCCTCGTTTTCCTTTAACCTTTTTGAAAGTCATCTTCTTCATCGTAATATTCTTCAAAATTATCGCAGTCAGCCATTGGAGCCGATGGGTCAACATGTACTCCTCCAATAATACCCCCATAATTGCGAGCATCATGATATGCCGAAGGAGAAATATCAGAAACACCACCTTCCGGTTCTGAATCACATTTTTCCCGAATAATAAGAGCTTCTTTTAGATTTTTTGGGTTTATAAATTTGGGATTAAAATATTTAGGATTTGGCATACGAACGGTAGAGGGACGAAGGTTAGGAGCTGAAGATGAGGCTTGATATTGCCGAACCTTTTCCCGAATTAAATTAAATTTTTCATCCCTAATTAAATCCAATTCAGATTGCAACTCAATCCCATTATCTTGAATGTTGATTTGATCATTTCCAAGATTTTGGGCCAAATTCAAATTTGACTTAGAGAAAATATTCCCAAAATTTTCGCCATTTCCCAAAAAATCATTATCTTGAACATGGCTTTGAACAACAGCTGCTTCATTTTCGTGAGGAACCAAAGAAGCTCCAAGATTTTCGCCATTACCCATAACAACAGCTATTTCATTTTCGGAAGTTTGAGGAACCAAAGAAACTCCAAAATTTTGTGCCAAATTCAAGTTTGAATTAGATAAATCATCCCCAGGTTTTTTGGCATTACCTAAAATGGATTCCGAAAATTGCTCACTCATTGCCAAGTCTGAGCATTCCTCCTCGATAATGCTTTCAATGTTAGGATTTACCGAATCCGGGTTAACCCGAGAGACCCCCTCAAAAACCGGGTCAACCATTTCTTGAGTTGCCTTTGGATCTCCATCACCGTTCACTGTGCCTTCTTCCACCACCACCGGCGATTCCGTCGACTTCTCTTTGGATAAAGATGGTTCTTTAGGAACCCAAATCCCTTGCTCTTTAACCACACCCTTATCCACATTCTTTGCTGTATCCGAAGCAGCTCCTACATTTTGATCTACCTTAGACGTCTCTTCACCTCTATTTTGCTTCAACGCACCATCAATACCACCTTTAGATTTGTGAGCAAACCTACAATCAGCCAACGAATGTCCAACCTTAAAACAATGTTTGCAATACATTGGGAGGTTATCATATTCAATATATTGAAAAAAACCTTCATCATCACCACATTCAATAAAAACCCTAGAAGACAACTTCTTCAATAGATCAACTTGAACCAAAACTTTCGCCATGCTAGGTCTAGACAGATTTGCTGTTGCATTCTCAATACCCAATGGTTCCCCAAACACCTTAACAATGGAGAATAAACTCATCTTGTTGAAAAGATGAATAGGTAAGCCCGGAAGACCCACCCAAACAGGGAATAACGAAGATTCCTGATCGGGTCTCCAACTAGGGGTCCAACAGAAAACTCTCATGATGAAACGCCCTACATGCCAAACTTCCTTTGCCCACAATCTAGTGAAATCTGCCTCATGAGATACCCGAATCAGAATATGTTTGGCATCAATATGCCCAAGCTGGAAATCTGCCTTTAAACCAAACTTAAGAAAGCATTGTCTAGTTTCCTCCATGTTCGGCCTGCCTTTGGAGAATTTACCAACCAACGTGTAAAGAAAAGGTTTTGCAAGAACATTGATCACTTTCTTAGGGAATTTAATGGCTGGCTCACCGTAATGCGAGGAAGCAGCAATCATAGGAATCACAGATGGATTAGGGGAGGAGTCTTTGAAAAGGCTTGCAAAGGATTTTGCCTTTGAAGGAGATGGCGGCTGCCCAAAATGAGACGGCGCCTCCACCCTAGGAGAAGCCGAACTGAACGGAGGGCCTTGGGCCATTAAAGGCGGATCAAGACCAGAAGAAGAAGAGGCCATATGGCCGGGAAACAGCCGGCGGCCAAACCCCTAATTAGGGTTTCGCCCCAAAGCTAGAGAGAAAATAAATTTACTGCGTGTGTGTGTTAGATCCCCACTTCTCTTGATAAGAGAAAATTAGGGGGCCATTAGTAATTATGATTAAAATGGACTTAATTTATACATACATAAGAGAAAAATTAGGGGGCCCTAAAAATTGCCTTTTTTTTGGTGGGGGGGGGGGGGGGCTAAGGTGTTGGGTCGGGCCTGGATAATAGTGAAGGGGAGATGGGATGATTAAGAAAGAGAGAGAGAGAGAGAGAAATGAAGGAGGCAGCTAGAATGAGAGAAAAAAATAATGTGGTAGGGTTTTGTTATGAAATGGTTGAATTAACAGGCTCGAAGGGTTCATCTGAAAGTTTGAAAATTACAATGTGGTAATATTGTCTAATTTGGTGTTTATGAACTTTAGTGTTGTTTTCAGCTGGCTTAGACCATCCCCATCAGTGACCCTGACCCAACCCTACCTCAAATAAAATATTAATTTCTCTCATCCAACCCAACCCAACCCAACCTTATATAATTTATACTTCCATCAGTGACTTCGACCCAACCCAACCCATCCCAAACTTTTAAAAATAAAATTAATATATAAAATATATTAATTTTAAAAATATATTTATATAAATACAAAATCAAAATAATTTGATCAAAAAAAAAAAAAAGAAAAGATGCAAATTGTGACCCTACAGGGTCAACCGGCGGGCAATTGGCCAACCTAGTTGTATGTTTCCGTGACTTTCTTTGAATTTTTCTTTTCTTTTTTTTTTTTTTGCAGTGACTCTCTCATGAGAGTCACTAATGGGAGTGGCCTTAGGCATATAATTAATTTGGGGCCTATTGTTCAATACAAGGGACACTTTTATCCCAAGTCTTTTCAATGCAAAATTTAATATAAATGCTCTCTCTCTTTAATTTCATGCACTTCCAATTTTATTTTTTTCAATTTTGTGCATCTTATTATTATGGAAATCTTTTTTTTTTTTTATCAAAATGCTCATTCAAATTTATGAGTATTTGATTATAGACGTGCCGAATACTTAGTTAGGAAAAACAGTTGTTGTGGTCTAATTAATCTCTGGGCTTCGTAACCTATTACCCTCATCCAGTCAAATCAAAAAAAAATAAAAATAATAATAATAATAAAAAAAATAAAAAAATAAAAAAATTACCTAAGTGGCTTTGGCCCAGCGGTATCTTGGTGGCTTTCCGTAGGGGAGGTCACCGGTTCGATTCTCCTCAAGGGGAATCTTTGTGGTTTAATTCCTACCTTGGGTTTGGTCCCCAGAGGCCCCTGACACATCCGCTGCGGTTAAGGAAGACGGCCTGGCCAGAACCTCAGTGTGGGGAGTTCAAATCTTGGCAGGGAGCATTAAGGCAGCCATTTGGTGTTGTAAAAGTGATGTAATTGCCTCGCAAAGCATTTGGAGCAGCCATTTGGTGTTCTAAGAGTGTGAATGCCTTGTAGGAGGGCTCCCCGGGACACATCCGTGCAGTTAAGGAAGCAGCACTGCTGGGCTTGGAACCTCTGTGTGGGGAGTTCAAATCTTGGCAGGAGCATTGGAGCAGCCATTTGAGCAGTCATTTGGTGTTGTAAGAGTGTGAATGCCTTGTAGGAGGGCTCCCTTGGGGCCAGAAGTATAAGGGGTGCTGCCACCCTGGCTGCATAGGGCACATCCCGCGATTTACCTCCGCCAGCTTACTGAGGGGCCGATACCTGGTGGTCTAGGATTGATCCGGCGAAGCTGGGGAACCTGGGTAATCAAAAAAAAAAATTCATAAAAATTAATGATATATTTGAAAATTTCATATCAAGTCTATGTGGTTCGACCCTTACTTTTATACACTGCTACTTCGATACTTGTATACTTGCAAGGTTTTATTACACAGTGAAATTTTATCCATCAAGTTTTTGACGCCGTTGCCGGGGACTTGTTGTGAATTACAAGTTGATTTGGTTAGAGTATTGTAAATAATTTTTTTTTCTTATTTTCTTTGTAGTGTAAATAGTTTTCTTTCATTATTTTTCTTGTTTAGTTGTTTAAAATTAATGTGTGAGATACTCTTTGAGGATGTATGGAATGAATACATATAATGTGTTTTGACGTCGTTGTCGGGGACTTGTTGTGAATTACAAGTTGATTTGGTTAGAGTATTGTAAATAATTTTTTTTTTCTTATTTTCTTTGTAGTGTAAATAGTTTTCTTTCATTATTTTTCTTGTTTAGTTGTTTAAAATTAATGTGTGAGATACTCTTTGAGGATGTATGGAATGAACACATATAATGTGTTTTATGCTAATTGTGGTGGTTATTATCATACTACTATTAATTGTCCGTCTAGAGCATATTTTCTTGAGTATTCTCCACAGGTACAAGAGATAAGTCCGTTCCAGCCATGGCAACAACAATATAATTATTTCCCTAATTGTGATACACAAGGGTGGAGAAATCATTCAAACCATGCATGGAACAATTATGAGCCACAACAGCCTAAAACGCAATCAAGGAATGAGGATCTGACAAGATGGAAGGAGGAAAATCGTCAACAACAACAACAATTAGATGCAACTATGGATAGGATAGATGCACATATTACTAAATTATTAGAGGCATTGAGAGGTCGGGGGCAAGATTCAATTTCGGTCCCTCCTGAACAATATGAATGGGAGGATGATTCTAATTTTGATGAACTTCTAACTCTCTCTCCGCCTGCTGCTAGTGATAATGTGGTTGTTGTCGATGATAAATTAAGTGGGCCGACTGAGGAGGTAGAGAAAACATGGCATGAAGAAATTTATGATGAATTTGAGTTAGCCCTATATGGGGTGGAAGAGAAATATGAAGATGATGAGGGCGTTAATGTTGATGAAGTTGGGCCCGATCAAATTGACAAACAATGCCTCAATGAAGATCTTCTCCATCCTATTGAAAGCGTGAAAGCCTCCATCATTCTTGTACCTCCCCCTGTTTTTGAGGGAGGTAAAAGAAGCCCAAGAAGTTGAAACGTCAAAAATTCCATTGGGCACAAAACAATATCAAAGCTCGAGGAATTTACATGGGGCATGAACTGAACATAAGGACCCGCGAAACCATAAAGTGGGCCAAAAGGACGGAAGGTGAAGTCCAAACGCGGGCAACGGTCGGGCTAACGACCTTAACCAAATGCGCTAATTGGGAGGCAACCCAAGTAGGTATGTTTTTTTTTTTTTTTGCTTTATTTATTTGCTTTGTTGTGTCATATATGCCTTTGAACCCAAGGCATGTTTTTGTTCTCTTCGCTATGAGTACATATCATGTTTTGAGTTTGGGGGTAGATATTTCTCCGAATTTGTGGGTTTATAGGGGAGTGTATATAGTGTCACCCTAAAAAAATAGAAAAATTTAAAAAATTGTTCTCATTATATGTTAGGAAGTTGGCCAATGTCGGTGATGATTTGAGGGATTGTGATTGATTTGTGATAGTTTATGCCAATTTGAATTTGGTTATTAGAATTGCATTAATACATGTAAAACACAATTGCACCACCATTCACTTTCATCATATTTTTTGATCTTGATCATTAATTTAGGTGTCCTTTATGGGTTCACTTTGACATTCTCGGGGGTCCTAGAACATGATTGCACGCTTGTCAATAACAAATCAATAGATTACTTGATATTTATGGCTTTTATTTCTTTGACAATGCTCTTGTGAGCCTTCGACTTTCTCGTCACTGTTTATATATAAATTGTCACTTGATCCCGTTTTGAGCCTTTTTAGAAAGAATGAAATATCTAGACCACCATTCGCCTTCATTTGACGCCAACTCCCTAGCCCTTGACACCTAGAATAGGTTTATCCTACCTTTGCAAGAATGTGTAATTGGAAAAGTTCAAGTTTGGGGGTTACATAGGGAAATTATGAAAATGAGTGAGGTCAAGGTCAAAAATTGTGAAGTTGATGTGTATTGTATAAAAGGGGGCAAGAACCAAAAAAATAGTTCAAGTTCAAGTTAAAAAAAAAAAAAAAAAAAAAAAGAAACAGCTTGCCCCCCTAATGTTGTGAAGTATATTTTGAAAGAGGGAATGCTTTCAACCCCAAGTGTATAAAGTATGAACAAAGTTCTAGTTTGGGAGTTGAAGCATTGAGGAAACAAAGGTGAGTGGAAAAGCTGAAATTTCGGAAGGTGTATTATGCAATGGAAGGCTTTTAATTTCACATTCTTGTGTTTGTATGTCCATTCCTTCGTTTGTACTCGTGAACCTAGCCCCACAATTGTTGTGGTTTTAATTTTGAGCCATATTTTTGTTCAATACTGAGTAATCGGGTTGACAAGTGCGTAATCATGCATATGAGTATCCTTGTATATGGAATCGTTTGTTATCTGTGATGTAGGACATGTCTTAGTGAACCCATAAACAATCTTATCTTATTGATCATGATCTCCCATATTTCGTTCATCATTCAGGTCGAGGTGGAAAATTGTGGGTTAAATGCATTAATGTAATTGTAATTGCATATTCTTATTGGCACTTGTTTAGCATATTATGTGAGAATTTGAGACTTCTTTGACCGACAACCTTGTATATATTGAGAACATATCAAAAATATTTTCTGTTGATTGTTTTTATTTGTTAGGGTAGTTTTGTTTTTGTTTAATTTTGTTTTACTCGAGGACGAGCAAAAGGTAAGTTTGGGGGTATTAGATGGATGTGGTTTTACCCATCCAAAGGATATGTTCTTAAGCTTATTTTCTGCTCGAAACCTTGAAATTTTAATGCGTTTTGTAGTGTTTTATAAGTACAGGGGCTGATGAGCAAATAAGCTGAAAACGAAGGATATAAGCCTATTTTGGAAGTACAGGGACCTAATTGCAAATTTGGAAAATTGGGAAAAAATTGGTTTTCTAAAGTTCAGGGGCAAAGCGAAAATATGGAAAGTTCAAGGACAAGGTGCAAAAGAAATTTTTATAATGACCAAAGTGCGACTGTACCATTGCCGCGAGACGGATCCAAGGTGGTCCTCCAAACCAAGGCTGCACAAAAATGAGGCCATGGCCGAGAGAAGTAGAAGGATGGGCCGGCCAAACAACAAGGCAATGGCCGAGGCAAAGAAGCAAATGGGGCCAAGGAATACACGGCTGAAGCTGCATTGATCAGAAAGACTTGGCTGAGTTGTCACGACTCGTGTTCACGAGTTGGCGTTTGGGCTTGGTGTTGGGCCTATTTTGCACGATTGTTTCACAAGCAATTTCAACCTAGGTTTCTATAAATTTGAGCAGTTGGTTTTTGAAAAAAGGCATTCATGCTGTGGCTCATCACTATTCCAGGAAGAACAACTTCATTGAACCATTCTTCCAATTATTATTACGATTTTTTTCAGGTTTTATTTTATTTTATTTCTGTAATTTTTATTATGAGTAGCTAATTTCTATTTCATGGATTGGATGTAGTGGTTGTTAAATTTCTATGCTAAAACAATTTTAATTCTTTCAAACATTCTCGCTCTTATTTGATGAATTATTTAGCATTCAATTGATTTGTTTTAGATTGTTGCACTACCGTGGATAATTTATATAAAGAACACTATTTCATCAATTAGGTAAAATTGTTGACCTATCGGAATTCAAGAAAACCTAGATTCATTGATTTCTTATTTGCTTAATGAGTTTCTTGAATATTGTTTTGACCTACCGGAATTTACAATACGATAGAAATATTGGGGTTGCAATTCGAACACCAAACGTCTCAACCCTTAGTCAAGTGAAAGAATCTTTGAACGAGATTGTTATTTTTATTATCTATTAAACCCTAGCATAGAAAGGAGACAACTATGAAATCCAATCCATGAATTCTTTTAATCTGGTTAAACCCTTGTTAATTGTTTGCTTGTTTTCTTTAGTTTCAATAATTATTTTAGTTTATTGTTTTAGTAGTTTAATTAATAAATCAAAACAAAAACCCTATTTGGTTACTTTTGCATTAATTAAATCAACTTGTTAAACAAGCAAGTCTCTGTGTTTTGACCCTTACTTTTATACACTGCTACTTCGGTACTTGTATACTTGCAAGGTTTTATTACACAATGAAATTTTATCCATCAACTAACACTGGCACTTTTTTACACTGACACTTTGTTACACTAACACTGACACTTTTTTACACTGGCACTTAATATATATCCACTGACACTTTTTTACATTGACACTTTGTTACACTAACACTGACACTTTTTACACTGAGACTTTTTTACATTGACACTTTTTTACATTGACACTTTGTTACACTAACACTTTTTTACACTGGCACTTTGTTACACTAACACTAACACTTGTTTACACTGACACTTTGTTACACTAGCACTGGCATAGCGGGGGAAACACACGTTTTTTCTAAGCTTAAGAAAAAACGCATTTTTTTGTAAGATCTTGGCGTAAAAGAGTTGTGTTTATTTTTTTTTTAAAAATATCTTTTCTTTTAAAAAAAAAGTGAAAAAAAATATATTATTGTATACTTAGGGGCCGTTTGGTAGGGAATATAAACGTCGGATAACAATGAGCGAGATAATTAAAAATAATTATCATGTATTTGATTGATAACATGACACTAGTATTAATTATGTAAAACAATGGGATTATGACCTTATCCCTTCACTAATAATCCTGACTAAATTGTGGTATTATTTATTTCATCTAACTGAATAATTTAACTACAAGATTTATTTCTATTATTTCCTTCCTTATTAAACCCTATCATTCACTACATTCTTAATCAATCTCTCTCACTCTCTCTTTGTTGAGTTCTTGTTCTTCTTCTTCGTCAATGAAAGTAACGTCTCAATCTTTTTTCGAAGAACAACCAAATAAAAACATAATTGTGAGAATCAGATATTTATGTGCCGTTCTCCTCCTTCTCACCCCCCGGTCCCCCCCCTCCGCCCACCCCAACCAGGCTGCTCGAGATGGAAATCAACTACCTGGGGTGATTAGTCCTGCCAATCCAGTAGACTTCTTCTTCTTCTTTGTTATCTTTTTCAATTAAAGAGTTAGATTGAGATTTGGGGATTTGGCAGAAACAAAATAATTCCTCGGGTGATTTCTTCCGTTTGCATGTCCGAATAATCATATTCTTCTTTTCTCTTTTGTGCAATTAAAAGTTTGATTTGAAATTATGGAGTATATCACGGAGAATTGGTGCTATAGCAATTAATCGGCAGACTCAATCTCGCTATTGCAATGGGTATACCATTTCAAATTGGTCTTTTCAAACTGATGTTGGAATTTGAATCCACTAAAGTTTCATTCCAAATTCTTTTTTCAAACTGATGTTGGAATTTGAATCCACTAAAGTTTCATTCCAAATTCTTTTTTCAAACTATTGTTGGTATTTGAATCCACTAAAGTTCCATTCCAAATTCTTTTTTCAAACTATTGTTGGTATTTGAAGTCAGAGCCTCGTGCAAATGTCGAAAAAAGAAAGATACTCCCTCCGTCTCATGTGAATGTAAATTATTTTGGTGGGCACAATAACTAAGAAATGATATTAAGATAATGAAAATGTGTGGTAGGAAATGAAGAGAGGGAATGAGTGGAGTTAATAGTAGGTTGGTTGAATAAATTGTATGGTGGAAAATGAAGAAAGAGAATGAGTGGGTGGGGTAGGGTGAATATAAAATAATAAATTTGTTTCCATTTGGATAGTTTGCATTTACATGAGACGGACCAAAATAGAAATAAATTTGCATTCACGCGGGACGGAGGGAGTATGAGATATCTAAACGATAGGGGTATTATTGAGAAAACAAATACTCCCTCCGTCCCACGTGAATGCAAACTTATTTCTATTTTGGTCCGTCCCACGTAAATGCAAACTTCCCAAAATGGAAATAAATAATTCACTTTTACACTCACAACATTCTCTCTCCTCACTATTCCTCCCACTCATTCTCTCTCTTATTTAATTTTTCATACTCACAACATTTAACTTTTTCTCTTTCTTACATCATTTTTCCTTAATTCTCACACCCAAAAAGTTGGTTCACATTCACGTGGGACGGAGGAAGTATAGCATTGTGCAAACCCGGATGCTACCAAACCAAGTGTTCTTATCGGCAATGTGATTATTAATCCGAAACATTTTTAGGTCATCTCCAACACTGCACCAAAACCTCACGCCATCGCCAAATTGGCATAAAAACGATTTCCAACAATGACGCCAAATCCAACTCCATTTTGGCGAGGCCTCTTGGATGCGCCATATTTGGCGCATGAATTTCTCTTGCGCTATTCGTTATTTCTTTTTTTGTTTTTTGTTTTTGTTTTTGTTGAAATCGTTTTCAGTTACGGAAGTAGAAGGTGAAGGGGAAGGGGAAGAGGCAAGTACATTGCGCAGCGGCGGCGAGGTCCGGTGGTGGCGGCGGCAGCGAGGGCAAGGTCCGGGCAAAATCCCTTTCTCTATTGGGCGTCGTCCTCGTCTCAATTCCAGTTCCAATTGGTAAAGTGGAGTAATATTATTATTTTATATTTATATGGAATTTTTTTTTTTTTCATTTAAGCAAAATTGTCTAATTTGCTACATTAATTTTTTAAACAAAATTAATTTGAATAATATTAAATAAGATTAATATTATTCAAATTAATTTAAGCAAAATTGTCTAATTTTCTGCTGAAATTGTATTTTTAAGCATTTTTTTTAATTATCTATTTTAATGTTTTTTTTAATAAATTTTTATTTTAAATTTATTTATTTATAGTTATTAATTGTCTTATTTAAGTTTTATGGCATACTATTTAATATAATGTAATTTGAATAATATTAAATAAGATTAATGAAAAAACCTTTTAATAATAAATTTTGATTTGGGCCATGGGTTTATGTGATATTAGTAAATTATGTGTGTTTTTATAGATTTTAATTTTGGCTGATGAGGAGGCGTTAAAAAATTAAACATTAATCTGAAGAGACAAGTGGTTGGTTGGAGATGATTTTGTGGGACATTACTAAAAGGTAAAACAATAATTGGTGAATATTTAATTAGGAGTTTAAACCCACTTGTTTTTCAATTATTAATTAGTGTCAAGTGCTTTAACGGGTTGATGTTTTTGTGCAAAACTTTCTGGCGAAAGCGCAGTTGGCCCAAAAAGTAGCTTGGTTGTACTCTCCCTCCCCTCTTCATTTTGGGATGAGGGGGCATGTTGTTATTTGACAATGTGGCCAAATATGAGTCGTACTCAGATACACCGGAGCAAAAGCTTCGATGAGCAATTTTAGGTTCGTTTTTTACTCCCCAGTCCCAATACGAATATCATTTTTTTTAAAGAAACAAATGTCTAAATTTGAAAAATTTTAATAGGGTTGTTTTCAGTTAGTCTCTTTGATACGATAGAGTGGAATTTAACAATAAAAACAACACATTAGAACATTATTTTAAAATTTCTGAATTAAAATAAAAAACATCGTAAATTTTTTGACCCTTTTTATAGTAATTCTAAATGGCCAAACCGTTTCTCTTTTAAACTCAAACTTGCTCACTCTAATCCGCATTCCTCAATCTCTCGGGAAACATTGATAATTAATGGTCGCTCAAAAAATCCTCATCTAAAATCTGATGGAACGGCTGATTGGTCCTTGAAAAATTCCATGATTCTTTCGACCTACTTCTGACCTTGTTTTTTTTCTTATTTCTGATTGATCTTGGAGCACGTGGAGGGCACCTATAATGCTCAAATCGAAATGAATAGTTGAGTCGCCTGACCACAAAATTAAGAGGACTGAAAATCTAGGACGAGTTTTTTTTTTTTTTTTTTTTATACTCGGGTTAGAACTTCGGGACTAGCCTGGACCACCAGCCACCGGTTCCTCAGTGACTGGCGGAGGTAAACCGCGGGATATGTTCAAGATAGTCAGGGTGACAGCACCCCTTATACTTCTGACCCCAAAAAAACCCTCCTTACATAAGCATGTATGCCCCTTTCGTGAGACACTTTTGAATGATGATAAACAATGAGCCATTTCGGCATGATCCTTTCAATTAAGATCCCGCCTGATCTGCGGATCGATCAGATCTGTGCATTTTGAGCTTGCTGGCTAATCCCGGCTCAGCTCACCGGGTGTGCCATGATTTGGCCCGCCCCGTTTGCCCGTAGTCCTATCAAACGAGGTAGTGGGGTGTAGAACTTGGACCATTTACAATGAAGGCAAGAAATTTACCACTCTATCAGTGACTTTTACGTGCTATATTTCGTAACAGTTAATATTAATTAAAAAAATAATTGAGAATTTGCATATGGCGGGCTAGGCGGTGGCGGGCTGGACAGGCCCTAAAAGCCCACGGGCTTGACCCGGCCCGTGGCCTATATTTCAGATCCGACCTGCCTATTTTACACGGGCTGGACTTGATGGGCTCGATGGCAGATTGGACTGACGGGCGACAAATGGCGGGTTCATGGGCCAACCCACGGATTCGGGGACTAAGTGTTCATCTTCACTGTTAAATCATATTTAAGTCTCAACTTGTGTTTGGCATCACTAGATTGGAACAAGTTTCATGGCTTTGTTGTGAAGTGCTCATTCCGTCTCATAATAATAATTACTTCTTTTTCATTTATGCGTCTAATGAAAGAAGGGGAAGTCACCGGTTCGAGTCTCTCCCCGAGAAGATTCTTTGGGGCTTTATTTCCTACCTTGGTTTCAGGGTCCTTAGGAGCCCCTCGGGGCACATCCGTGCAGTTAAGGAAGCAGCATTGCTGATATTGTATCCTCAGTGTGGAGAGTTCAAATCTTGAAAGGTGCAAAGCTGGAGCAGCCATTTGGTGTTGTAAGAGTGATGTAATTGCCTCTTTGGCAGGAGCAGCTGGAGCAGCCATTTGGTGATGTAAGAGTGATGTAAATGCCTTGTAGGAGGGCTCCCTTGGGGCTCTGGAGTATAAGGGGTGTTGTCACCCTGGCTGCATAGGACACATCCCGCGATTTACCTCCGCCAGCATACTGAGGGGCCGGTACCTGGTGGTCCATGATTAGTCCGGCGAAACTGAAAACCTGAGTATCAAAAAAAAAAAAATGCTACTATTTCAAAATGTCAATATCCCCACTTGATACACTCACAACAAAAATCTTTTTATCTTACTTTCTCTTCTAATTCACTTTTTATACTTATAACCCTTTACTTTTTTTTTTTTCCTTAATTCTCGCCTAACCAATATTATGAAGGGAAGGAGTATGTTTCCAGGTAATATGAATGTACACTAATCTTATTGCTTGCCAAATTGCATTTAGAAAAATTAAAAGAGGAATTTAATAATTTTATACTCAATTATAAACAAATAAAAATGAATGTATTTAAATTTGAACATTTAAGAAATTGAGTATTAATTGCGAAAAATTGAGAGATGAATTTACCAGTATTATATTCAATTATTAACAAATAAGAAATGAATATCTCAGTTTTAAGCAATCAAAACTTGAATTTATTAGTAATAATTTGATTTTTCAACTGTTTATAACATCGCACAACTGAAAAATACACAGATGTGAAATAACACAACCGTAAAATCAATTTATTATTTTTAAGATTATTTGACAACAAATTCATCTCATTTATATAAATGGAAGGGGACAACACACTTATCTTTAAATTAAATATATGAGAAACTGATTTCTCATTTGTATAAAGGGTATTCGAAAACCTATCCATCTTTAAATTAAAAAATCTGAAAATTTGAGTACCAATTGTGAAAAAATGAGAGAATGATTTATCAGTTTATATACTCAATTGTGCACAAATGAGAAATTACTGTCTCAATTTTTAAATTTAAACATCTGAGAAATTGAGTATAAATTGTAAAAATTTGAGAGGTGAATTTATTAGTTTTTATACTCAATTAATAACAAATGAGAAATAATATCTCAATTTTTAAATTTAAACATCAAAAAAATTGAGTATCAATTGTGATAAATTGATTTCTCAACTGTTTAAAGGGCATATAACGTTACACAACTGTGAAATCACATAATCGTTAAATCAATTTATCTATATTATTATTAAGATTATGTGATAATAAATTCATCTTTACTATTAAACAACCGAGAAACTTAGTCATCAATTATGAAAAATTGAGAGATGCATTTATCACTTTTCATACTCAATTATAAACAAATGAGAAATGAATGTTTCAGTTTTTACACTTAGGTGTGAACAAATGAAAAATGATTATCATATTTTTACAAGCGAAAATTGAAATATTTATTTCTAAATTATGAATCATATGATAAGTGTATTAGTTAGATTACGATTAAAAGGTGTGTTCAAATTATTTTTTTGATTTTTACACTTGGAGCACGTGATGAAAACCAGAAAACTGCTAAAAAGGCCGAGGTGAAGGTAGACATGCCAGAAGAAAATCTAAAAATCTCTAAGTCTATAAAGACTACCAGCACCAGTTCTAGGCTTCATCTGATTTTCGAAGCCGAAGATGAGGAACACATGATATTGGACATTAAAGAAGATAACAGTGACAACATAGTTCTATCCGTCCCAGATATAGCCCCTCATCTCGTTATCGGCCAGAACTCGAGAGCCAACCCTGACTTGAGACAAGGAGAACTACAGGATGTAGACGAACTGGTGGAAATGGAGGAACTAGACATAGATGGTGATGAAGGTAGTAGACTTAGAGAAATAATAATTGAAATATTGAAGTTTTGGGACGGTCCAGAAATGGAGCTCGTGGACGAATTGGAAGAAACTGAACTCAACCCCGACTATCGAGAGCAAAGAATAAAAATTGGGGGCCACTCTCCCCATAAGAAAGGGAGGAGATCATTACTCTTCTGAAAAATAACCTAGATGTCTTTGCCTGAAAGGTCGAGGATATAAGAGGAATCAGGGAAGAAGTGGCTGTCCACAAGCTGTAAGTCGACCTGTCCGCTAAACATATCTAGCAGATAAGGAGAATTTTCGCAAACGATAAATAAGATGCAATCAAGGAGGAAGTGCAAAAACTCCTAAGTGCATGAATTATCAGGGAAACAACTTATCCTATTTGGTTGGCCAATATTGTGATGGTTAAGAAATCGAACGGGAAATGGCGAATGTGTGTGGATTTTATAAATCTGAACAAAGCATGCCCGAAAGACAATTATCCTCTCCCCAGAATTGACAAACTGGTAGACTCTATTTCCGGACACAAGAATCTTAGCTTCCTAGACTCCTACTCTGGTTATCACCAGATAAAAATGGTCGAGAAAGATATTGAGAAAACAGCTTTCCAGGCAGCGGGAGGAATTTATTGCTATACCATGATGCCCTTCGGGCTTAAAAATGATGGCGCAACCTACCAACGCATGGTCAACAAAGTATTTGGGGAGCAGATAGGCCGTAACATGGAAGCCTACATCGATAACATGGTCATTAAGATTAGAAATGGCAGTCATGCCCTGGACCTAGAAGAAATGTTTGTCAACTTGTGGGAAAATAGTATGAAATTGAATCCAAGTAAATGTGTGTTTGGGGTGACGGCCGGGAAGGTCCTAGGCTTTATGGTATCACATCGAGGGATAGAGGCGAATCCAGAGAAAATGAAAGCCTTGATCGAAATGAAAGATCCTACCAGCATCAAGGAGGTTCAAAGGATGAACAGAAGAATAACAGCCCTTGGTAGGTTTATTGCAAAGTCTGCGGAGAAATCACTACCCTTCTTCAAAGTTTAGAAGGGGACCAATAGCTTCTCATGTAGATCTGAATGTTCAGAATCATTCAAACAGTTATAGGAGTAATTGGGATCCCGTCCTTTGCTAAACAACCCTATTATGGAAGAAATGATATACGTCTTCCTACCAGCTACCGACCAAGCTATAGCTGCGGTACTAGTCAAGAATGAAGGAACCAATCAGAAACCTATATATTATGTCAGCAAGGCAGTATCAGATGTGGAGAGTAGATACTTTAATGGAGAAAAAATAGCATGCACGCTAGTCAAAGTGGCAAGAAATCTACGAGCATACTTTTCTGTATACCCCATAATTGTGTATACGAATGCGCCCCTCAAGAAAATATTGCATAAGTTGGACTGCTAAGTACATATCCTTAATTGATCTATCGAACTCACTGAGTTTGATATCAGATACCAGCCTAGGAAGACACTCCTAGTACAGTCTCTGGTCGATTTTATGTTTGAAACAGCCTTCACAGGTGAGCACGACCCCACCTCCCGTAAGCGCAAAAAACCTGCGGGGGGAAGAACCGACCATCGAGCTCCCACCTAACGGCTAGGTCATATACACAGATGGTTCAGACACTAAGGAAAGAAGCGGAGCTGGAGTTGTACTAGCAAGTCCCGATGAGGAGCATACCATCCAGGACATAATCAGATTCAAATTCCCTCCTTCCAATAATCAAGCGGAGTACGAGGCTCTAATATTTGGCATAAAGTTGGCATCCTTCTACGGAGCAACCAAAATTGCTACCTTCTGTGACTCCCAGCTCGTAGTCAAGCAGATAAAAGGGGAGTACAACACTTCTAAATAATTCATATAGGACGAGAAGATAAACAAGTGACGGATGTCCTATCTAAACTGGAAATTAATTACGTGGCAGATCCAGATTTTAACCCACTCACAGTATTCGCCGAAGAACCTGCCAACGAAAGACTACGAGTACTGCTCCTAGATGGGAAGGAGAAGTGCTGGATAAATGAATACATGGACTATATTGAAAGGGACCAACTACCAGATGACGAAGCACGTGCTAGGCTCATCAAGAATAAATCAGTGAGGTTCACAGTGTGGAACGGGATACTTTACATAAGATCATTCAAAAAGCCCCTACTGAGAAGAGTCTACCCCAAAGAAACAGAAAATATTTGGCAGAAGTCCACAAAGACATCTGTGGCGGTCACCCGGAGGCCAGAACCTTAGCGAACAAAATCATCACGCTAGGTTATTACAGGCCAAACCTGAGAGATGATGCACGAGCCTACGTAAGAAAGTGTGACAAGTGACATAGTTATGCTGATACTCCCAGACTCCCATCAATGGAACAGACTCTCATAATACCCACTTGGCCATTCGACATGTGGGGAATCGACATCATCGGACCCCACCCCCCTGTGAATGTGTGCCCAAATTTTGTAGATTCACGCGAGTTTGAAGACATCCGGTTTAATTTGAAAAACGGAGTCGCCACGCCATTTTGATTTCCTCAAAACTTTGAAAAAAAGGATTTATGGGTTCGGAGGTTAAGTTACCCCTTGGGAAGAACGGATCGTCGTTCACCCAAGGTGCCTTGCCGTAGCAAGTCTCCCTATATTCCGTTTATCTTGCTTGCTTGCGTGCTTTCTTGTGTGCATGTGTTTGAATAAAAGGGGAGGGAATGTCCCAAGTTGTCTTCCGGACGTACAAACCATTTATTGGTTGTCGCTCGGGATTTCTTGGATTTTATGTATTCGGGATTTTGATCCCGTCCTCACTTTGGACTTGTGATCATCGCATTTTGACCTTGGGACTTGCGTGATCGAGAGAAGGACTCTCTTTTATAGTCCAAAATGAGGTTCTTTAGGAAGGAGTGACCTTAGCCCATCAATCCTACACCTTAAGACGATTGAGCTTATATGGATGCTTCATGCTCGTCTTAAGTGATAATCGGAGATATAGGTTCAAGGTCGTCCCTTTCTAAAGAGATTGTGGCACCTTTTAATGGAAGAAACGGTGTAAAGATAGGATCTTTACACTGGTCCGTTCCAAGGTTGCTAATGGGGACATGGGGGAATGCATATAAAAATGACATTTTTAGTGAAAAGATGACATTTTTGGTTTGCAAAGGATGCTTTTGATTTGCAAAGGATGCTATTTATGTAAAGAAATGATTTTAATGCAAAGGATGCAACTTTATATGGAAAAATAGTATTTTAAGTACAAATAATGCATAAAGATGTTAAAAGGATGCCACTTTGACGTGAAGAAATGATTTTGAATGCGAATGATGCATTTTTATGTATGAAAATGAGTTTTTGGGTGCAAAGGATGCATTTTTAATGCAAAAGATGCCCTTTTGATGAAAAGAATGTTCTTTTGATGCAAATGATACCACTTTGTATGCAAATATGCTATTTTAAATGCAAATGTCCTAGTTTAAATGCAGATTGACATCTTGGAAAAGGTAAAAATCAGATTACTAACTGAGAAGATGAAGGTTCTGCAAACTGGCCAATGTTGTCGCGTGACATAGGTTGCCTATGTCGCGTGACATACTTAGCCACTTGCAGAGTCTTCAACAACTGGGATCTACAGAGGTAACAAGGCATTAATATAGCCAAGTTACTTCACACATAGATCTCAGAGAGCAAGTATTTCAATAGTGAACACTTCAAGAAGGTGTGGATATGAAGGATCCACACTCATCTTGAGTGTTCATGCAAGAAACAATGCCAAGACGGAGCTTTTACATGAAATGGTATGCAATCAGATGTGGATCTAGGCAATATGATACTAAAGCATGCAACTTTAATCAGGATATATCATTATTAACACATTTAGCATATAGATCTCATGTATAATGAAGATAGGGAAAGAAAAAGGGTAGAAAATCGTTACCCTTGAAGACCACGACTTCCTATATCAAGTTAGATATAGGAGCCTTCGAACAGCAACCTCCGGGGACTGAGATCAAGCCTTGGTTAAATGAGAACCTTTGGTTCTTGATGTGTGTGGGAAGTGTGTGTGGGATTGGTTGTATGGTGGGTGATTTGGGAGGATTAGTGTGGTTTTGGGTATATATGGGAAGAGGGAGTAGGCTTCTGGGCGTATTCTCTGTAGAGGGGCACTGAGGAGTGAAGGAGAGGTGCCCAAAATGAGAGGTGAAGGCCTCTATTTATAGGCTGCATGCATGGGCTTAGTATGTCGCACGACATAACAAGCCATAACCGTTTTACTTCTAGAAACATGCAAGGTGGCAAGCTTCTAGAAGTCTTCTTGGCAAGTTATGTCGCACGACATAACAAGCCCC
This sequence comes from Adenophora triphylla var. japonica, assembly GCA_022495995.1. Lineage (NCBI taxonomy): Eukaryota > Viridiplantae > Streptophyta > Magnoliopsida > Asterales > Campanulaceae > Adenophora > Adenophora triphylla. The sequence continues at coordinate 254,993 of JAFEMH010002718.1, forward strand.
TTCCAGTTCCTTCTAGAAACATGCAAGGTGGCAGTCTTCTAGAAGGGAATTCTGCATAAAAGAAAAACGTGTTTCTTTAGCTCCAAGCAGTCCCTTCTCCCCTTAGAAGGTTTGGAACATTTCCGGAATTGCTCCGGAACTCTAGAAAAGTCTGGGGAATTGCCGGAAAACTTGCCGGAATTGCCGGGAAACTTGCCGGAATTGCCGGGGAACTTAACCGGAAGGCATTAGCCGGAATTGCCGGGGAACTTATTCCTTCAATCTGGAATAACGGAGATCGCGAGAGATATCGAAATGTTATTCCTTCAACTTGGAATAACGGAGATCGAAAGAGATATCGAAATGTTATTCCTTCAACTTGGAATAACGGAGATCGAAAGAGAGCGAAATGTTATTCCTTCAATCTGGAATAACGGAGATCGCGAGAGAGCGAAATGTTATTCCTTCAATCTGGAATAACGGAGATCGCGAGAGAGGTCGAAATGTTATTCCTTCACCTTGGAATAACGGAGATCGAAAGAGAGCAAAATGTTATTCCTTCAATCTTAAATAACGGAAATCGCGAGAGAGGTCGAAATGTTATTCCTTCACCTTGTAATAACGGAGATCGAAAGAGAGCGAAATGTTATTCCTTCATCCTAGAATAACGGAGATCGCGAGAGAGAGCGAAATGTTATTCCTTCACCTTGGAATAACGGAGATCGAAAGAGAGCGAAATGTTATTCCTTCATCCTGGAATAACGGAGATCGCGAGAGAGAGCGAAATGTTATTCCTTCACCTTGGAATAACGGAGATCGAAAGAGAGCGAAATGTTATTCCTTCAATCTGGAATAACGGAGATCGCGAGAGAGGTCGAAATGTTATTCCTTCACCTTGGATTAACGGAGATCGAAAGAGAGCGAAATGTTATTCCCTCATCCTGGAATAACGGAGATCGCGAGAGAGAGCGAAATGTTATTCCTTCGTCCTGGAATAACGAAGATCGCGAGAAAAAATGGATTTTGTAAAGAAGTAGGAAGGACTCAATAATTTTTGTAAAGAAAGTGGGACGTACCCTGATAATTTTTGCAAAGAAAAGTGGGACATACCCGATAATTTTTATAAAGAAAGTGGGACGTACCCTGATATTTAAAGAAAGTGGGACGTACCCTGATAATTTTTGTAAAGAAACGGGACGTACCCTGATAATTTTTCTGTAAAGAAAAGTGGGACGTACCTGTAAGTACCCAAATCTGGTTCATGCCTTCCGGTTAAATTTCTCAGCAATTTCGGTAAGTTTCCCGGTAATTCCCCGGACCTTCCTAGTATTCCGGAAATATTCCGGAACTGTTCCAAATTAATTAGGGACTGAAAGGGAAGCTTCCCAATTAAGAAACACGTTTTTCTTAATTGGGAGGAAACTTCTAGAATTTGCCACCTTGCATGTTTCTAGAAATGCTGAGTCACAAGGGATAATGCCGCACGGCTGCATTAGCTCAAGGTCTCTGGCCGCACGGCTTCATTAGCCTTATCCAGACTGCCTATAAATAGAGCCCTCCTCTACCCATTTTAATCATCAACAAAAAGCATAATACTCTCATAATACGAAGAAGATCCTCCCAAGAGCTGCTGGAAGTCCAAGAAGGTGAAGAAGAAGGCCAAGAAGCTACCTCCCTCCTCCTTGAAGATCCCAAGATCAATTCCTCCTCCTAGCTCCATCCAAAGAAGAAGAGGAAGCCATTGGTAACCTCGCACGCCCTAAACTTGCATTCTAAATTGCTTTATGTGATCCTAATTGCTCATTGCATTTCATACATTGCTATTATCTTGCTTGGGACTTGGTAGATTAAAGATCATATCTTTATACCCCCTTTCCCCCTTTGCAAGCATTAGACATCCTTTGCCATTAAAGATGTAATCTTTTGAATCAAAGGTGCATCCTTTGCACCTAAAAACCCATTTTTTCAATAAAAACATCATCTTCATGCATCCTTTGCATATAAAAATCCAATATTTATGATAAAAATGCATCCTTTGCATATGAAATCCTTTTTCAAGCATCCTATGCATTAAAGATCATATCTTTATCCCAAATTAGCATCCTATGCTTTTCAAAATACAATCTTCATGCATCCTTTGCATAATCAAATTCCAATTTCTTCATAAATGCATCATTTGCATAAAAATCATGTCTTTATGCATCATTTGCAAATAAAGATCATTTCTTTAACTCAAATGCATCATTTGCAACCCAAAAATGTCATTTTTTCATTAAAAATATCATTTTTACATGCATTCCCCCATGTCCCCATTAGCAACCTTGGAACGGACCGGTGTAAAAGATCCTATCTTTACATCGTTCCTCCCATAAAAGGTTTCATAATTTCTTTAGAAAGGGACAACCTTGAACCCTATATCTCCAATTATCACTTAAGATGAGTATGAAGCATCTATATGAGCTCGACCGTCTTAAAGTGTAGGATTGATGGGCTAAGGACCCTCCTTTTCTAAAGAACCTCATCTTTGACTATAAAGGGAGTCATTCTCTCGATCACGAGTGTCCCGAGGTCCAAAAATGCGATGATCACAAGTCCAAGATGAGGACGGGATCATAATCCCGAATACATAAAATCCAAGAAATCCTGAGCGACAATCAACAAATGGTTTGTACGTCCGGAAGACGACTTGGGACATTCCCTCCCCTTTATTTTCAACACATGCACACAAGAAAGCACGCAAGCAAGCACGATTAATGAGATCTTGGGAGACTTGCTCCGGCAAGGCACCTTGGGTGAACGACGATCCGTTCTTTCCAAGGGGTAACTTAACCTCCGAACCCATAAAACCCTTTTTTCAAAGTTTTGAGGTAATCAAAATGGCGTGGCGACTCCGTTTTTCAAATTAAACCGGATGTCTTCAAACTCGCGTGAATTTCCAAAATAAACAAAAATTTGGGACACACATTCACAGTTTGGCGACTCCGCTGGGGAAATCCCAAAGGAGAAAAGCTTTTATTTTCAAAATAAAAAATCGATACTCGGTATATAGGTGGAAACCACTTACCCTTCCTGTACACTCCCTGATGTGGGAGTTGGGATAACCGGTGGTTTAACAAAATTTTTTTTTTATTTTAAAAAAAAAATTTGAAATACAAAAAATTTTGACAAACACAATTTTGAATTTTTTTTTTGGAATCTGTGCATACTTTGAACGGGAAACAACCCGAAAAATAGCAAAGGAGTGGAACCCGGAAAATTGATCCATGCGCCGTACGGCTCAATCCTCCTTGGATTCTCGACCGGCGACCTCGTGGCAATTCCACCAGAAAAATCATGGTTAATTTGGCGCCCTAGCAGCTTGGGGCTACTCACTCCATGATCGACTGGGCTCCTTAAAATTTACGTGCTTACGTGTTGCATTTTCCCCGTCCCAAAATCATTCCTTTAAAACACATTTATGAAAATCTCGTTTTTAACTCAAAAGGAACATTTTTAGGAGACCGCACACTACGTGCACCTCGATATATCCCGTACACTTTGCACGCACGTCCTTCAAACTCGAGGGTGGTTCCACTGCAGCCACGGGACAGCCTTACGATGCTCCCGGCGCGCACGGAATCATCCCAACCTCCCCATGGCAGCCTGTCGACCAATGCACAAACCCGTGTCACACGTTTCAAAAACCGTGACTTTTTGGTTGGTTTTTGGTCTAGTCCGTGTCATATAGCCCAGTTGCATACCCTCGTAAAGGTCAAGCCTTAGTTCATAACGGAAGCCAAGATTTTCGCTCAAGCGAAACTCTGCCAAAATTCCGACAAGGAAAAATTGGCGAGATCTTGACTCTGACATTGACTTTGACCTTGACCCGCACGGAATGCGTAAGAGTCAAGACCGAGTCTTTGCCAACAAATCAAAAGATCTTTCGCTCAAGCAAAGCTCTGCCAAAATTCCGACAAGGAAAAATTGGCAAGATCTTGACCCGGCATTGACTTCGATTCTAACTCACGCCCGGCGTATGCAACGAAGTTCAATGTGACACTGTGTCATCCGACTTTTGCCGCCCGACCCATGCCTATTATCTTCTCGGACATTACCGAAAGTCAAAACGTCATTCGCTCAAGCGAAATTCTGCCAAAATTCTATCAAGGCAGAAAGACGAGACTTTCCCGGTATTGCCTTGACTATAATCCGCATCGCTCGTGCATTGAAAGTTCCTATGACCCACTAGACCCGTTAGGAGCGTTCTTTACTCTCGGTCGGTGGGATCCGCGTGCCCTATAGGACCCTCGCCCGGGCCGTCCACCCCGGGAGGTCGAAATACGTGTGGAATACGAGGGGCTTATAGACGTAGTGACGGAACCCACCGATCCAGATCTAGAGTAGTTGCGAAAAAGAAGGGCAAAATCCCTTTTCCAACCAAATAGATATTAATAAAAGACATCTTTTTAGTAAACCGGAAGATTCTAATTTGCATATTGCCCGAGCCTTCAAACCTAAACACCTACCCCGAGTCTAAACCTTTCCTATCCCTTTCCCGCAATGAGAAAGAAGTGGGTGAGAACACCGGGCCGCCGACTTGTTAGCGCAGAATTCTCGCACGCCCGCCGTAATCCTCGCCTTGGTCACCCGTAGAGTCGAATGTCCGATTCGACAGAGAGCAAGACCGGTTTGGGTAACCAGATGACTAGGGAAGAAGAGCTAGCCTTAGCCCCGGAAAACGATCGTAAGGCCCATGAGGAGCAAAGCAGCCATGCTCATTGATACGCTACGCCGTCATGGGGTCCAGATAGTGGTAGAGCCCAATCGGTTCCTTGGTTATGGTAGAAGATGAAACTCCGTAAGTAACCATCTCACTTCCTAGCTTATAACTAGTGCCCTCCTCCATCCATCCACATATGAGCCTTTGCCAAAGACTGTCCCTTTTCGCCTTTTCCAAGATTCCAAGCCATTAGGGTCCCGACACCCTCTCCTCCTCGTATAAGACCCAGCCTTTGTTCCCTACCAATAGAGAACAAACGCCACAGCCTATTCCCCGCAACGCAGCCCTCTCGCACTACCCTACGGGACTCACTCCCTCTCCCCAAGTATGGGCCGTCCTGCACAACTTCCAGCCCCGTAATCAATCAAGTGACCTTTTCAACTCCCCGCCCCCGCCACGCAGATCTTCCACCCCCAACCTTGCCAATGGGATCCCACGAGGCTCCTTTTTCCTACTTTTGCAACTATGAGCCTAATTCCTATGCCTCCGGTCACCTCGTGGAAACACAGACTGTGCCAAGTTTACACCTATTTCCCTTCCAAAGACTCCCAAGCCGCGGTACCGCCTACCACCGTGCCACCCACGCCCCGCCACTCAAATCTCGACAATCCCGCTTCGGGAATCGAAAACCGTCCCCGACCCCAACATGACTTGGTTGATGGAACAAGTTAAGTCCATGCAAGAGAGGTTCTGAGAACCGAATACCAAAAAGTCGGCATACCAGACATCGACCCCAAAGAAATTGTCCCTCTTCCTCCAAAATTCCGAATGCCGTAAATTGAAAAGTTCAACGGCACCGATTGTCCCCTGACTCATATTGAAAGCTACCTTCTTGCCATGAGAGCCAAGGACTGTACACATCAACAAATGGCCGACCATTTTCACCGTCATTAAAGGGTTCACTTCTTAGATGGTTCTTGCATGTAAAACCAGAGGCCCGAGCCACCCGGGACCAAATTAAGGAAGCATTTCTCGGAGAAGTATAAGGCTAACTTGAATTGGGAAACCAGCAGAATGACCTACAAGGCACTCTACAGCCGCCGCACGAGCCAAATGAGTGAATTTTACAGAGATGGAACTGGAAGCTCATGAAATGATGACCCCGCCGAATGAAGAAGAACAGATGGAGATCTTCCAATCCCGCTTAAAGCCTCAACTAAGGGTTCAAATTGGCAATTACTATTATCCCGACCTTCGGGCAATGGTAAATGCCGGTACTAAGTTTGAAAATGCCTTCAACATGGCCCCGCCACAGTGAGCAAACCCAATTCCCACCGCTACAAAGCACCGCCCAAATGCCGCACTGTCACTATAAAAGGAAAAGAAACGGCCGACGCCGTCAATTACATCCGTAATGAGAGGGTTGGACAAAATTCAAGCCAAGTAATTGCAAAGCCAAGACCTCGCTTCTATACCGCGAAGATTTTGGAATGCCACCGGAGAAGGTCTTTGACGGTTTGGTAGCCGAAGGACTCATCGACCTTGGAAAACCGGAAACCCAAAAACCCTAGTATCGTAATGGACGAAACCAAGCATTGCCGCTTCCACAAATATCATGGGCATAACACCAATGATTGCACCTACCCGAAGCTCCCGATCTCTCGCCTAATTGAAGAAGGCAAGCCGGAACCACCTCGTGGTCCTAATGTGGTCAAGAACCCTCTTCCCGCTAACAATCAGTCAACATGATCAAGTTCGGGAGACAAATACAGCCAACTTTGGAAATCCAGATTATAGACATTCTCAAATTCAATGTTCCTTATGCCGAATTACAAGGAAAGTGGAAAGATTTGATTAATGCCGCCGCCATGGAAGGACAAGCTTGGGCCCATAGTCGGAACCGATTTCGTTAATGTTGTCGAGCTCTACTTTTCTATGATATCGAACCAAGAACCATGGTCAAGATTACGTAAGAAAGGCTCACTTATGAAGACTGCGAGTTTGAAGTGAAACAAGCCATGTTAATGAAAGTTTCTTCGTGTAGCCCTTCATTACCCATGATGAGCATAATGTATTTGTAATGGCTATTACTACTCCCGAGGATCGCCCCACTCGTTTGGGAAAAGGTGGAAAGAAGAATGAACCAAATGAGGACTTTGGGATGAAGAAAGCCGTATCTCGTATGCCGAAAGCACAACCGGTCCTACCGCCCCGCAGGTACGCATGCATAAAATTAAGTTCGTAAAGGAGATTCCGCCGTATCGGTCGTGTATTGCCCATGGAAATGGTGTCAACAAAGGCAATTATGATCCACAGATGCACAAACAAAAGGGAACGCCGACAAGACTCGTTACTCCCTGTGGCAACAAAGAAGAAGGAGTGAGATCCCGGCCCAACCCTTGTCACAAATGCCCTCGAGTCAATAAGTAGTGTAGGGTCCAGAGTCGCAGCGTCTATTCGCCGAGTCAGAATCTTTGAATTCCAGTCCTTCCGAGTCATCCGAAGGCCTCACGCCCGAGGACTATCAAAATGTAATCGATGTCATCTTTCCCCTTATTTTGAATGAAATGACAGATCTTTCGAGTATCCTCTTATTGCCAACTTAACAAATGATAAATTAACTCAAAACTTAACAATGCTTAATAATGAATCATTTGAACAAGATGCAAACACACTAAATGAACAATACATTAAAGAAATCTTTAAGGTGTTTCGTAAAAGAGGAAAACCGGGCCCAAGCCGCCGAGGAGGTTTTGACAAGTGTGAACTTGGGTACCGTCGAGGAACCTAAAGAGACACAGACGGAAACTTCTTCCGTGGGGTTGAACGGGACAGACCGATCGATCCGCTCGTAGAATACGTCGACGTGTTTGCATGGTCATACAGTGGATATGCCGGCTAGACAGCTCGATAGTAGAGCACGTAATCCCTCTAGCACCGATGCTAAGCCGCAGCGTAAATTGAGGAAGATCAAGCCGTAATGGTCTCTACAGTCAAAGAAGAGATTGAGAAACTACCGCGGGTAGGATTCATCGTAGTCATCGAATATCCGACATGGTTATCCAATATTGTGACCGTTACCAAGGCCAATGGGAAGGTGCGCCGCCGTGTGGATTTCCGAGATCCGAACAAGGCCACCCCAAGGACGATTACCCTTTGCCAAACATAGACATCCCGGTGGACTCCACGCCAACTACGAAGTCAAATCCTTCGTTGATGGCTTTCTGTGCTACAACCTGCATCAAGATGGCCGAGGAAGACCAAGAAAAGATGCCTTCACCACACCGCTGGGAACTTATCGTTATACAAAGTGATGCCATTTGGGCTTAAGAACGCCGGCTACTTACCAAAGGGCACGACCGCGCTTTTTCATGACATGATCCACAAGTAGATTGAGGTCTATGTAGACGACATGATAATCCACTCCAAAGGCGAGGATGGGCAGCACTTTGTCGACCTGCGGAAGTTCTTTAAGAGGCTGAGACAACATTCCATGAGACTAAACCCTGTCAAATGCACCTTCGGAGTGACAAGGGGAAAAGTGCTTGGGTATATGGTCACGGAGCAAGGTATTGAAGCTGACCCCCAAAAAATCAAAGCCATTATGGATATGAGGCCACCTCAAACCCGCATTTAAGTCAAGAGCTTTATGGGAAAACCGCAAAGACATCGGCCCGTTTCGTCAATCGCCTGACCACTATGTGCGAGCCCATCTTCAAGCTCATGAAGAAGAAAGTAGACACGTAATGGACCGAAGAATGCCAGGATGCTTTTGACCGCATTAAGGCATACTTGGTACATCCTCCAAAGGCTATGCCCCCACATAGACGTAAACCTCTTCGCTCTATCTCACCGTCACCGATACGGCAAGCTTGGGGCTATGCTTGCTCAGAAAAGAAAGACTCTCGGGTAGAGAATGCCATTTACTTTGTCACCTAAGCTGCAGGAAGTGAGCTCAATTACTCGCCGTGTGAAAAGACTCCGTGCAGATTGGTCTCGGGTAGTCGCAAGTTGAAGCATTATATGCAAGCCCACCCTGTGAATTTGGTCTCAAAAATGGACCCCATCAAATACATCTTTGATAAGCCTTCCCTCTCGATGCGTCTAGCAAAGTGGTCCTTCTTCTTAGCGGAATACGACATCAACTATGTGACCGTAAAGGCCATCAAGGGTCAAGCGTTGTCGACCACCCGGCAAACTTCCCCGCAATGAGGACAGAGGGCCCGAACCCCAATTCCTGCATGAAGGGATCTTCGCAGTCGAGCCTGAAAACCGATGGCAATTATTCTTTGACGGAGCCGCTAACAAAAGAGGAAACGACATCGGGATGCTACTGGTCGATCCGAAAGATGAGCATACACCCATAGCCCTCAAATTGAACTTCCCTGCCATGAGAAATGTTGCCGAGTACGAAGCCTGCATTGCTGGTTTGGAAGCTGCCTTAGAAAGGAATGTCAAGGAGCTCGAAGTTTACGGAGACTCGCCCCGATCATCAACCAGGTTTCCAACAAATGGAAGATCATGGACCCTAATCTGCAGCGGTATCATGCCCATATGGAGGAGTTGACTGGATAGTTCAGAGAAGTGACCTTCCACTACTTGCCAAGGGAAAAGAACAGATTCGCAGATGCCCTAGCTACTCTAGCCTCATTGGTAGAGATCCCTGAGGGAAAAGCCATAAAACCCTTCAGAGTGGGTAGAAGAGAAGCCCCACCCTTCGTCAGGAAGTAGACACTGGGACCCGAGCCTATAAAGGAACCCTGGTACTATCAAATTTACCAGTTCCTCAAAGATGGAGAGTCAGCTTTCAAAGACGAAGAAGGTAGACCGAAAGAAGGTGTCAGAGCCAAGAGCTTGCAAGCCTTGAAAAGGTTGGCCTCCCATTATGTCATTCTAGGAGGCAACCTGTACAAGAAGCGGTACCAAGGACCACTCCTCTTGTGCGTCACTAAAGAAAGGGCCAAAGAGTTGATGACCGAAGTCCACAATGGTCCCCGCGGCCCTCATATGAATGCCGAGCCCCGATGCAAGTGATCCTCGAATGGGTTACTACCGGATTTCCATGGAAATGCATCGTGTCCAAAGACGTCCGAACAGGTGACAAGTGCCAGCGGTTTTCCAACCTCAACCATCTCCCGCCTCATGACCTATACTGCATGACGACTCCTTGGCCATTTGTAACTTGGGGTATTGACGTGACAGGGAAAATAGCCCCGGCAGGAAGCAATGGACACGAATTCGTGCTAGTAGCCATCGACTACTTCACCAAGTGGGTAGAGGCCAAGTCCTACAAGGTCCTCACTTCCAGAAAAGTGGCCCAATTCATCAAAGAAAACATAATGTGCAGATATGGGGTGCCCAACGAGATCATTTCCGATAATGGTTCGCACTTTGAAGGGGACTGCGATAGGTTGCTGTCAGAATTCAGAATCACTCGCCACAAGTCATCTCCGTACGCACCTCGTACTAATGGAGCCGTGGAAGCCGCTAATAAGACGCTCGAATGGATCATTCGTAAAATGGCCACCCGTGGTCGTGATTGGCCCGAAAAGCCGCACTTGGCACTCGGGCTGCGTAACGTCTGTCAGAACAGCTACAGGAGAAACTCCTTTTGCCCTAACCTACGGGATGGAAGCAGTGTTACCAGTGGAGTTGGAAATCCCGTCATTAAGGGTCCTCCTGGAAAACAGTGTCAATGAAGTAGAATGGTTGCGCAGCCGGCATGATGAGTTGGCTTTGCTTAATGAGAGAAGGCTGAAAGCCATGGAACACACCCGAGCCTACTAGAGGTGAATGGCCAGAGCGTTTGACAAAAAGGTTAAGGCCAGAGACATCAAAGAGGGTGACTTAGTGTTGAAAGTGAAGCCCCCTACCAGAGACACCCCCCTGGGAAAATGGGAACCCGTTTGGATCGGCCCTTATGTGGTGCAGAAGATACTATCGGGAGGAGCCATGAAGCTTGCAGACCTGGAAGACAATCCCTTTGTCCACCCGGTCAACGGTGATAAGCTCAGAAGATACTATGTCTAAAAAAAAAAAAAATCTTAGTGCAAAAAGAGTAATACCGAGCTAGGCTGAAAATCCCAAAAAGGGCGGTCTAGGCAAAAGACAGGGTTGCACATAAAAAAAGAAATCTTAGTGCAAAAAGAGTAATGCCCAGCTAGGCTGAAAACCCTAAAAAGGGCGGTCTAGGCAAAAACCAGGGCTGCACATAAAAAAAAACATAGTTCACCAGAATGAACTACGAAGACCTGAGCCCCTTAGTCTTTCTTGTAAAAGGGTAACGTAGGCAGCCATATATGGTTCGGTATAAACAATAAAAAAGGGCAATCAAGCTTCCATGAAGTGCGTCCTAAAAAATAAAGGGTATTTCAGTTTTCATAAAGCGGGTCCCAATCAATAAGACATTTGAATTTCCATGAAATGTGTCTTGATTAATTTCTAAGATAATATTTCTTGTTCATTACAAGTTAAAAATTTCTTGATGAGTTCAAGCACGGTCTACTCTTGTCTCTGCTAACCTGCTACAAAGATCTAAAATACAAAAAAAATGCCTAAATAAACTAATGTGTTTGGAAAATGGCAATAAGGGAATCCTAAGAAAAGATCCGGGCCGTCATTCGCTGAGTCTTCTTTGGTCTTCTTCCCTTTACCTCGACCCCGTCGAGTTTTCTTTCTCTTCTTCTCTATAAGGTCGGTATCCCTCATCCCGATCTCCGGTATCCTCACTGGAGCCTCCACCAAACCCGTGTCAATAAGTGCCCTCTCTACACGAGCACGAGTCCGCACTTCCTTCCTCTGAGCCTCAGTCAAAGGAGCGACCTCGGACAATCTCTTGTATCGGGCCTCCATATCTCTCGATCGTGTCAACCGACCGGGTTATGGCGACTTGCCTTAGCCTCGCCTCCCTCGTAGTCCTACTCGAGTCACGCCGGCCCCCAATAAAGCGACGTCTCTCCCGCAGTGACCCGAGTCGCTCCCATTTCCCTCTCGTACTGTCCAAGTAGACGGTGGTCAAGATGGTGCTCTTCCCGCTCCCGAAGATAGCCCCGGGTGGGAAAGCAAGTGTAAGTCCAAGCCCTCGAAAAGAATGAAAAGCCGGCCGGATCTCTCATATCCAATGGCATCACCTCCATGGTCCGGATGTCCTCCCAATCGCTCAATGGCTCATGTAAAGCCCCAAACCGCCCGGATACCATGCAGGAATGTAGAAGGACGACCAGTAACCCCGGAACCCTCACAAAGCATAAGACTCCCGAAATATCCTCCCCGGTCTCCGCAACCTCCAAAGCCGAGGTATCCACCAACGGATGTCCGAAGTGGATAGCCTAGCCATCGTCGCCTCCCAGCCTACCCTGGTCCCGTTGCCTTGGTGCACCTCTCCGAGAAATCACCCAAGGGCACCGAGCCGGCAAAGCCCCCGGCAAAGCCCCGAGCCTCTCCTGCAGCCCACAAAGTCGCACACTGGACTTTCTGCACTCATGAAATGGTCTCCCTAGCCATCCCGTCAATGCCATGAAGGGTCTCACCCAAAACCAAGTGGGACAATGTCCTTCCCAGCTCTGCGCCTCGACCATGTCCAAGAGAACACCATGACAGATCCCCACGGACTCGCCGGTGAACAAAGCGAGAAAATATGCAGAGAATGAAGGCATCCATAGCCACCGTGGTCGCAGCCATAGCCGAAGACCCAAACCCGCCCGGGATATCGAAAGGTCAATCCCGTCCGGCTATCATCATCCCTCACCCTCTCCGCAGAAATCTGCAGAAAAGATGCAAGCTTTGCCGCCACCGGCACGTCTCCGATCAGCGGAATAGATATAGCCTCAATTTCTGGACCCCCAATCAAGGCTCGGAAGTCTTCATGCGTTGGGACAATCTCATTGTAAGAAAAGCAGTAAACATGTCTCCGGACGTCCCAAAACCTTGCTGCTGCTCTCAAAAGGACCCAATCGGGCGGGAGATCCCTCAAATGCCATAAAGACTTGATCTTGAAGGAAGAATCAAGCAGTCCCTTGTGAAATTGGAAGTTGTGCTTCACCCAAGACTGAAGATCGGACAGAAAATGGTCTCGCTTCCCCCTTTGCAATCTGACGGGCTTCTCCATCGCAAAATGACCAAAGATGGTGTCTTTAAGTCCAAAATGTGCTCTGGGAACAATTGGGACAAGTCTAAGTTGAAAATGAAATGAAATGGCCAAGCCTTGCTTTTATTCAGAAAATAACCGCCCGTACAGAACTGTGAGCCGCACGGCTTCATTTGCCCTCAGGACCAAACCGCACGGCCTCATTCGCCATCTGCAGAAAAAAATCTGCAGCAACTAAAAGTTGCTGCCCAAGGGAGTTTTCACCCCACTTTCTCAACCAAGACCTGTGCAAAAACATGTCCAGAAGCCATTCAAGCATTTATATATCATCATAAATCGTTTTGGCCCAGTTTCAGCCCCAATTCCAAGCAAAAAAACTGCCCCGAGGCTCAGATAATATGCAAATTTAAAAAGCATAAATTAGAAAAGTAAATAAAGCATTACTACAATGTCTTCACCCCATCGGCGCCCAAATAAAGCAAAAAAAATAAATAAAGTGTGCATAAATTTTGTCCATTGTTTGTTTTGTTCCTAAATCCACTCTAGAGACCTCCTAGGCCTCCGATTCTTCTTCTTCTTCATCACTGCTTAGCTCATAGACGCTAGCCTCCCTCATCAAGTCCTCCTGGTCGCTCACGTCAGACAAATGGACATTATCGTGCCCGTACTCAGCCAGCTGCTCCAGAATGTCAGCATTGGGTCCCCGCCCCCGAGGCATGGCACTGGAAGAGTACCCCGAGGCCGATGAGGTAGACGCTGTGCCCCTGACATGCCTTCTCTTGCGCCCGGGCTCCTGTGCGTCCGCTGCCGCCTTTGAAGCGCAGCGCCTTCCTCGAAGGGACCGGCACATGTCTTTCCAGCCCTGTTCGCCCGACCAATCATAGGTGCGAGCCGGAACCCGAGAAAAAGAAGGAGAAAAATCTCGAAAATCTCGAAAATCTCGTAATTGCAAAAAGCAAAGAAATCTGAAAAAGGGAAAGACCCTAAAAGTGTACTTACAGGTCTCAGGCGGCAGGTATACCGGGGCTCCCTAGTGTCGGGGACAGAATCCTCATCCTCCTCGGTACTCCGTGGACCACATAAGACAAAGCAGAGGGATCGGTGGGTCAAGAGGCTCATCCTCCCCATATCCCCGAGTGACCGCCGCCTTCATCGCCTCGTGGCGTCCTCAGCGCCGCTCCACAAACACAGCGTAGGGGTATCCATGTCAAAGTACTCCTCGGCGGCCACGCCTGCACAGTACCTAGCAATCTCATCTCGCCCGCCAATCCACGGGCCGTAGCATCCGTCTTTGGAGGATCATGGGGAGTAATGGCGTCCAATGGAGGGACATGGCCATGCTGCCTCGAGAAACGGTCCCCCAAATAAATGACATCACATGTCAGCCCAGTCAGCCATCTCCTCTGCCTCGTCGTCTCAATGGCCTCTCCTAGCAAAATCTCCGGATACCTGCCCCAAGGGTAGAAGTCCACTCCGTCGTGTCCATCCCTGTTGATGACCGGCCTCACCATCTTATAATCAAAAGTAATCCGGGTCTTTCCCGTGAACTTATCCCTCGCATCTCCCCTCCAGCGGATCATAGCGGGAAAGATAGTGACATCACTCTGTTGGTTCCACGGAAAGAACCTGATCACCTCACAGAACCATTCCACGGAAAGAACCTGATCACCTCACAGAACCAGACCTGCATGTTCAAAACATCAAAAAGGTCATTTTTCTATCATAAAAGTCTCAAGACAAGAAAAGAAAGAGAAAAGAAAGAGGGACTACCTCGAGAGCAAAGGAAAAGCATTCCATGGAAGCAGCTTTGTTCCGACTGTACATATCCAGAGAGAAGTAGAGCTCTGCCAATCCGGCCTCTCCCCAAGAGACCGTCCCTATCCCATCTACATCCTCCAGAGAGTCGAGGAGGCAAGTCATGGCCAGCGTCCCAGAATTAGCAAAAATAGTGACCGACAGCATCAACCACACGAAAGCTCTAGCAAGCTGGTGGGCGGTCACATCGCTAACGACAAAGTCCCGTATGCAGTTCTGGACTGCCACCTCGACATTCCGCGTTGCCATCCCTAGCCCCTTGGGAATCAACTCAAACCCGACCAAAGCTCGGAACTCCTCAGCTGTGATGTGATCCCTCCAAGTCACGGGCCTCCCTGTGAACTGTAGACCAGTGATAGCCGTAAAATCAGCGGGAGTCACTGTCAACTCTCCCCAGCTCAGATGGAAGCTATGAGTGCTATCCCACCAAAACTCAGATAGGGCCTGGACCAAGCCCTTGCTCTTAGAGGTGATATGAATCCCCCTGCCGATAGCCTCAATGAATGAATCTAGGCCGGTAGCCCGCACCAGCTGCTTGGGGTTCGCCCCATTCTTCTCGAAATCTGGCATCCTCTGCCAAAGTCTGACTGCTATCTCAGATGGACCTATAGACTTGTTCTCCTGTAGACAAGCACAACAAAAGAAATGCGTCAGTCCTTCAGTCCATTCCAAAAGCATGCATATATTCAAAAAGTGCACATGTTTTCAAAAGAAGAGCATTCATAAAAAAATTTCTAGCATCCTTGCATAGAAAACACGTCTTTCATCACTTGAAACACATCATGTCAAGTCCCATTGCTTTCCTAAAGCACAAAATCACAATTTTCAAAATTCCTTGCACATAAGCATTATTCTTTCAAAAAGTGGCATGCATGAATCCTTTTCATCTTCCAAAATCTTGTTTTCTCATTGATAATCAAAATTTTGACCTAGTTCTAGCACATGCAAGAACTCCGTCTCACTTTAGACAATTATCATTCTTACTTTATTTTCGAGAAAAAAAGTGGGTCATTCTCATTATTTTTATCAAATAAATTGCACATGCATGTTCTTAGCCTCATAGGTTAATCATCAATGTCTCAAAATCATTCAAAAAATCCTAGGAAAATCCTAGAAAATTCTTAAAATTCGGGTCAAGCCCTAAATCAATAAAAATTCAATTAAAATCGACGGAATCGAGCCAAATAAGAACGCTTACCCCAACCGATCGCGGGTTCGTCGATTTGTGCTCTCTTCTCCCCGGATAAAGCTCCGAAGGAGGCGTAAGAAAGTCATACTTTCTCTCCGTTCGAACGAGCTCTTTCCTCCTCCTCCGAGCGGCCGCGGAGATGTTTCTTCTTGCTTGCCTTGGTATAGGATTCCCCTTCGGATCCATTTCAATCGGTAGAAGCAAAGGAAATTGGAGAATTTTGAAGAAATTCTCTCCCTCCTCTCTCTCTTCCTAGGCTGGAATGGGCGGCAGTAATGCCCAATTGCCCGTTCAAATCTGTTTTAAATAATCTGGAAAAAACAGACTTCTAGCCGTACGGCTTCTTTTTCCTCCATCTCATGCCGGGCGGCCTCATTCGCTCTGAGCAGAAATTATAATTTTGCCCCTGGACTTTCCACTTGGGCCTCCAATTCCCGTTATCCTTTAACTAAGATAACACCCTTTTCAGAAGATGTCCCTTATATCCTAAGCAATTAAGCTTTCTTCCTAATCGCCTCCGTTAATTCCGTTATAACGGGATAACGCTAGGTGACAACCTCCGAATTGTCAAAACTCTAAACTAAGCTTACCTCTATCCCGGATAGTGACGTATGCTAAGTTCTCTAAACTTAAGCTACCTCTATCCCGGATAGTGACGTATGGTAAGTTCTCTAAACTTAAGCTACCTCTATCCCGGATAGTGACGTATGCTAAGTTCTCTAAACTTAAGCTACCTCTATCCCGAATAGTGAAGTATGCTTAAGTTCTCTCAACTTAAGCTACCTCTATCCCAGATAGTGACGTACGCTCAAGTTCTTCTAACTTAAGCTACCTCTATCACGAATAGTGAAGTATACTTAAGTTCTCTCAACTTTAGCTACCTGTAAGTACCCAAATCCGGATTGTCCAAATCCGTCAGAAAGTTAACCGAAATCCGTTAACTGGCCCGCTCCAGGTTAACCGGAACTCGTTAAACTCCTCGTTGCTGTGCCAACGAAACATCCCGGGACTGCCCCGTGCATCCCGACGTCGAACCGTACTTAACACGTGTCATCTCACGTAAAAGTATGGCTTTCCCTGAAAAATGCATTTTTCGGCACTTTCCGGGGGCGTTTCGGACATTTTCCGGACTGTTATTTTAAAAAACGGACAAAACCGGGACCGGGGGACAAAATCCCACATGGCTGGTGACTCAGAGGGACACTTGGCACGCATGCCACCTCCCTCTAGTCACCCTTCAATCAAATTCAAATGGAAAAGACTAAAATACCCCTGGTATACAGTCAAAGTCCGGCCGGACTCCCTGTGCACTTTTCCTGAAATTGCCAGCAAGTCCCCCAGATTAACAAAATACCCAAAAACCCCCTGGATTCAGTCCAAGTCCGTCCGGACTCCTACTGCAATTTTCACCCTATAAATAGAAGTTGCTGTCAAAGGCAAGGAAAAGGATTTTTAACACCAAAAATTCACTACCTCACGGCCCTAAGCAGTTTTCACCCCTTCCGAGCTCCCGTTTCGTCTCGATTCGCGTGAAACCTTCGTATTTCGATCAAATACGCACCTTACTACTTCGAAACAACCTTTCGAATCACTTTCCGTGTCCCGTACACACCTCCCGAGCCAAAGGAGTCAACCCTAGCCATAGGTATAACTCCCTCCCTCTAAATCTCTCGCTCCGTCTCGGTTTACGCGCCAGTCGCTACAACCGTTTCGAACTTCGTTATCGAAATGTAGACGTCTCCGTCTAACGGGGTCCGATACGTTTTAGCCCCTCGATCCTCTTCTCTTTCCGTAAGAGAAGTAATCACGGGTTAAAACGGCGTTCCGACCCCGTTCCGTTTACTTTTATGTCATTTACCAATTCCGGATCGATCGATCCGTTGATCGTTATTTAATTTCTGTCATTTACAAATCCGAGCCGTTTGGCCTCGTTGATCGTCATTTACAAATCCGAGCCGATTGGCCTCGTTGATCGTCATTTACGACTCCGGATCGTTTGATTCCGTTGACACTGCTTTAAATACTGTCATTTACAAGTCCGACCCGTTTGGATCGTGATAGTATTTACTTTTCAAAGTACGAGTCGCAACCCGATTCGTTGATCGCATATCATTTAATACGCATTTTTCCCGTAAAAATCGTTAACAATGTAATGCCCGGTTCAAAACCGGAGTTCGTCCGTCGAACTCTCTTTCAAAACGCGCGAAATGATGTTCGGCCTCCGAATGCTCATCTTCAAACTAAAAGCCGCCATTTGACACTCAAAATCATTTAAAACGCATTTTTCCCGTAAAAATCGTTAACAATGACTCGCCCGATTCAAAAAACCGGAGTTCGACCTTCGAACTCCTTTTCAACTCAAAGTCGACGTTTGCCACGCAAACGTTTATTTCAAACTCAAAATCGACGTTTGCCACGCAAACGCTCGTTTCAAACTCAAAATCGACGTTTGCCACGCAAACGCTCATTTCAAACTCAAAATCGATGTTTGCCACGCAAACGCTCATTTCAAACTCAAAACCGATGTTTGTCATTCAAACGCTCGTCTTTTCAAACAAAGTCACCTAATCAACGTTTGTCATTCAAACCAAGATTAAGCTTGTCATTCAAGCCCCCATTTCAAAAGACACACACACACACGTATTCGAGAAAGGTAGAAAGACTCGTCATGCGAGGCGTTTCGGGCGATCTCGTAATACTCTACCCGAAACGTAACTTGACCTCCGAACCTAACAATCTCTGATACAAAAAAGCTTTTTACTCGTTTTTGCTGCCAATAAAAATGATCCCCATTTTCAAAGCCTTTTCCTATGTTTTTGCTACCAATAAAAACGACACCTTTTCACAATAGCCGTTTCTCAACGTTTGGGCTCAAAATACAAAAACCGCGTGGCGACTCCTCATTTTTCCTTCCCATGAAGCGAGGTCTCAGACACCAAACCCTCCGCGAAAGACAACCGCCTTCGTTCGCGCGAATCCGGGTAATTTCACTACCTCTATCTCCACGATAGTGACGTAAGCTCTAGTTTCTTCAGGTGACAACCTCCATTAATTGTCAATCAGGTGACAACCTCCATTAATTGTCAACCAGGTTACAGCCTCCATTAATTGTCAAAACCTTCAAGGATCCTAGACATCGTTCCTAACTATCTAGTGATGCTTGAACTACGATCAAGGCTTGATTCCTCCGGGATACGTAGGTAGCCTTTCATAAAAGGTCCAGCCATCCGACCACTTTGGTCACCCTGTTTCTTTGTCACTCATCAGTGATGAAGTAACCCCTCATAGAGGTTCAGATATCTGACCACATCGGTCACTTCTAGCATATCCCCAGTAGGATCAATTGCTTGACCTCTTAGGTCATTTTCTCTTCTACTTCCCCAGCAAGAGACCAGTTTCTCTTCTCCATTCCTCAGCGGATCTTTTCCAAACTACGGCCTGGCTTGATTCCCACTCGGGATACGTAGGTAGCCTACCTTAGGTTCAGCCAACTCGTCACATAAGACACCCCATTCCCCAGCGAATCTTTTCCGAACTACGTCCTGGCTTGATTCCCACTCGGGATACGTAGGTAGCCTTCCAGAGGTTCAGCCACTCGACCACCTCGGTCTCTCAATCCGTCTCGGCATTCGCCAGATCGGATCCTTTTCTATCGACAACCCCACTCGCCTTGCAAGTGACGTTGCCGAGGGGCTTCTGTAAGTACCCAAATCTGGCTCATGCCTTCCGGTTAAATTTCCCGGCAATTTCGGTAAGTTTCCCGGTAATTCCCCGGACCTTCCTAGTGTTCCGGAAATATTCCGGAACTGTTCCAAATTAATTAGGGACTGAAAGGGAAGCTTCCCAATTAAGAAACACGTTTTTCTTAATTGGGAGGAAACTTCTAGAATTTCCCCATCTTGCATGTTTCTAGAAATGCTGAGTCACAAGGGATAATGCCGCACGGCTGCATTAGCTCAAGGTCTCTGGCCGCACGGCTTCATTAGCCTTATCCAGACTGCCTATAAATAGAGCCCTCCTCTACCCATTTTAATCATCAACAAAAAGCATAATACTCTCATAATACGAAGTAGATCCTCCCAAGAGCTGCTGGAAGTCCAAGAAGGTGAAGAAGAAGGCCAAGAAGCTACCTCCCTCCTCCTTGAAGATCCCAAGATCAATTCCTCCTCCTAGATCCATCCAAAGAAGAAGAGGAAGCCATTGGTAACCTCGCACGCCCTAAACTTGCATTCTAAATTGCTTTATGTGATCCTAATTGCTCATTGCATTTCATACATTGCTATTATCTTGCTTGGGACTTGTTAGATTAAAGATCATATCTTTATACCCCCTTTCCCCCTTTGCATGCATTAGGCATCCTTTGCCATTAAAGATGTAATCTTTTGAATCAAAGGTGCATCCTTTGCACCTAAAAACCCCATTTTTCAATAAAAACATCATCTTCATGCATCCTTTGCATATAAAAATCCAATCTTTATGATAAAAATGCATCCTTTGCATATGAAATCCTTTTTTAAGCATCCTATGCATTAAAGATCATATCTTTATCCCAAATTAGCATCCTATGCTTTTCAAAATACAATCTTCATGCATCCTTTGCATATTCAAATTCCAATTTCTTCATAAAATGCATCCTTTGCATAAAAATCATGTCTTTATGCATCATTTGCAAATAAAGATCATTTCTTTAACTCAAATGCATCCTTTGCAACCCAAAAATGTCATCTTTTCATTAAAAATGTCATTTTTACATGCATTCCCCCATGTCCCCATTAGCAACCTTGGAACGGACCGGTGTAAAAGATCCTATCTTTACATCGTTCCTTCCATAAAAGGTTTCATAATTTCTTTAGAAAGGGACAACCTTGAACCCTATATCTCCAATTATCAATTAAGATGAGTATAAAGCATCTATATGAGCTCGACCGTCTTAAAGTGTAGGATTGATGGGCTAAGGACCCTCCTTTTCTAAAGAGCCTCATCTTTGACTATAAAGGGAGTCATTCTCTTGATCACGCAAGTCCCGAGGTCCAAAAATGCGATGATCACAAGTCCAAGATGAGGACTGGATCATAATCCCGAATACATAAAATCCAAGAAATCCCGAGCGACAACCAACAAATGGTTTGTACGTTCGGAAGACGACTTGGGACATTCCCTCCCCTTTATTTTCAACACATGCACACAAGAAAGCACGCAAGCAAGCACGATTAATGGGATCTTGGGAGACTTGCTCCGGCAAGGCACCTTGGGTGAACGACGATCCGTTCTTCCCAAGGGGTAACTTAACCTCCGAACCCATAAAACTTTTTTTTCAAAGTTTTGAGGTAATCAAAATGGCGTGGCGACTCCGTTTTTCAAATTAAACCGGATGTCTTCAAACTACGTGAATTTCCAAAATAAACAAAAATTTGGGGCACACATTCACAGTACCCTAATAATTTTTGTAAAGAAACGGGACGTACCCTGATAATTTTATTATTTGAAAATTGAAAATGTTAAGGGCAAATAAAATGAGCCACAGGGGTAAATTTGTAAAATAGGCCACAGGGGCACTGGAGGGAAAACTGGATTGGGAATGATTGGAAATGCCAGGGGCACAAAGGGCAAAACAGGCCTATGGGGGACAAAATTTGTAAAATGAAGCCTTCAGTGGAAAAATTGTAAAACCAGCCACATGGGCTTAGTATGTCGCACGGCATAACGAGCCATGTGGACAAATTCATTAAAAATTCGCACAGTCGCCATTTGAAACTCAATTGAAATTGAAATTGGGAGGGAGACGACAACGAGGAGCAGGAGAGAGCAAACCATCGGAGAGAAATTGAGAGAAATCGAGAGAAATCAAACAACTTTAGTCCGATTCAATTGGAGAATGCCTCCTAGGTTGCGTCCGACCAAAAGGGCTCCTCAACACGCCGAGTTAGCTACTCGACGGAAAGGGGTGCAAAGGAACCAAAGGCCATTTCTTCCGAAAGCTCAAAGAGGAGATTTTTATCCACAACTCGATGAACATACCTCAGATGTCGGGAAGAAAGATGTGGTAAGTGACCTAGGTTTTTTTGAAAATTTTTGATTTGGGTGAAATTGGTTTGAACTGAATTTTCCAGACTGTGCTATGAATTGTCAAGAATTTGCATGAAATCATGGATTGAACTAGGAAATGTGATGCTAAAATGCATGCTCTTCAATGATAGGTTTTGACCTATTTTCATTTGAGATGATTTCTAGAAATAGCACGAAATATTCATACTTGTGCCATATTTTCTTGCAGAGATTACGCACCCGTGGTTCTCCAGAGGTGATTGGTAGGCTATGGCAGAGCTTTCCGGGTAGCCAGGAGCAGATACACTCGCCTAAGGGCATGATTTATGTCGTTGGGCTAGGGAGATTCTTTGAGATGGTGAAGGCCATTGGAGACACTCAGAGGAGTGTGGATTTGGTGAGGGCATTTAGAGAGTTTTGGTGGGAGACCACTCGTTCATTCCACTTCTCTTGGGGTGAGACGACAGTCACACCTTATGATTTCGCGGTCATCACGGGATTACCCTTTACAGCTGAGCCACTCTATATAGATGAGCCTGCACAGGGAGCTGAGCCCCAGCCTATTGCTGATGCTGATTTTATGAGTTTGCTTGGTTTCGTTCCCCAGATCAAGAAGGGGAATGGATATGAGTTGGGTGAGCTACACGGCTTGATTGGAGAGCAGAGTAGGGACTACATTGTGGTTGATGATCCTGTTGAGAGCCGGCTGAGAGCCAAGAGATTGGCGAGAGCCTTTGTATGGGTAGGCTTTTCTGACATGCTGTTTATCAACAGCGCATCTACTGCCCTGATCTCACTGCTGGAGCTTTTGAGAGCCTGGGATACTGTAGGGGATTTGTCCTGGGGTGAGGCCGGTTTAGCCGAGATGTACTTGGCTCTAGATGACGTCAGCAGAGGGAAGGCGAAGTATTTTACCTGCTGTCACTTGGCTTTCGAGGTATTCTCTCATCTTGACTTCTTTACTTTTGCACATTTTACTCTATCATTCTTTTCATGTTTTGACTTTTCCTTCTTATTCTTTTCAGGCTTGGGCCTTTGAGTATTTTGGATGTTATGCCTGGCAGATCCGAGATGAGTTTCCTGCCACCACTTTTCCTGCTCTCAGACGGTGGACGAAGAATGCCAGGAGACAGACCAGGACACCGGAGGGTTCGAGGTGCAGGATTACTGCTTCGTATCATGATACGCTGATGTGCTTGAGAGGGACTCCACAGAGGCTGAGTTTATTCCCCTGGACTGGCCGTTATGGCGATTTGGATTTAGATCATGCTGCACACTTGACAGAGTATCGCAAGCTGCTGGTGGGTTTGTCCGGAGACGCCTTGTACTTATCAGAGAGGGTGTACAGACAGCATGGGCCCAATATGCCTGCTCGGATCCCTGATGATCCTCCGGCTAGGATGTGGCTGCCTCGCCAGCTGGCGAACATAGATGCTTTGATTGTAAGCGTGGCGGCACATCTCTTTACACGGGATGGGGATTACACATTGTACGTGGCTAGGCATCTTCAGTCCCCACAGACCAGAGTTGGCTATGGTGCTCAGGGTGCGGGACCCTCGACTGGCCATGTGGCTAGACCTCCTTTGCCCCCGACTTTCATTGATTACCAGGGTGGCGGTCGTATGCGGCGAGCTCCTATTGATATGTCACAGACTCATCCTCATCTGGTGCTCCCACGAGGTTCTAGATCTGTAAGTACCGCTCTTTGCGTCTTTTGGATTGCTTGCATCTCTTTTTGTTATCAATAACTGCATTTTGACACTTATTATGTCTGCTTGTAACAGGTGTCGGCCCAGGCTTACAGGCATTTGACCAGGGCTTATACTGGCACTGTGAGCATGATTGGCAAGCTCCAGAAAGGCATGAGCTTTTGGAAGAATCAGTGCCGGTCACAGGGTTCGATCGATATCTCCCTACCTGGCCAACCGAGAAAGAAGAGGAGCCGCTCTGATGACGTGGGAACCAGCGGGGGTATTAGTCGACCGACGCCTCGGACAAAGAATCCAAATGTGCCTCTTCACAGACTAGTTGAGATTGATGATGATGATGATGATGATGAGGATGGTGGGGCTGAGACAGCCACAGACTATGAGCTTGATTCTACTGTTATCACTGAGCTGGATGACTATTATCGCATGGGGACCATAGCCTATGAGGCACCTTCTGACGATCCTGATGACGAGCGTGCGGAGGCTGAGGATGACGGCGAGGATGAAGATGATGGAGAAGATGATGGAGAGGATGATGGAGAGGATGATGGAGATGACTCAGAGTATCCCCCCTTCCCCCCTAGATTATTATGATTTTTTTGTTATTGTACCCTTTTAGGGAAAACATCATGTTATTTTTGCTATGCACATCTTTTGGACTTGGTCTCTTTTAGTTTGTATGTACATTGTTAGCCTTTTTATTGCACACATTTATGAAATGATGTTAGTATGGTAAATGGCTAGAATGGATGGCTTGAATGGATTTCCAGATGAATGCATGGGTGTACATGGGGTAAATGAACCCTCCCTCATGCATTTGAGAAGTGAATGACTGATATTTGCAGCTAATGACAAGTCGGGGAGTGCCCTGGGGAATGCAGCATACTGCTGATGTCTGATCTCTGATGTTGGCTTATTATGTCGCGCGACTTAGTAAGCCATATGGCCAGTTTTGTCGCATGACATACATAGCCTGAACTGTGCTTTTCATACCCTTTGGCATTGGACTGGAATTACCAACATAGTTTGGAATTAGGTGACCAAGGAGGTCACATACTTGATCCCACCAGGGCAATAGCAAAGAGATATTGGTCCCTTAATATAAGAATGGAAACGGGGTGACCTAGGAGGTCAAACGGCCAATCTTACTAGGAATGTGCCAAATAAAAGGGGTGACCAATATGGTCAGATAGTTATACTTTTATGAAAAGCTATCTTACCACGGAGGAAAGACGAAGGAAGAGGGGTGACCATTGCAGTCGAATGGCTATACCTTTGCGAAAAGCTTACGCCCTATTGAGGAATGGAGAAAGAAAAAGGTGACCAATGTGGTCGGATGGCTGGACCTTTATGAAAGGCTACCTACGTATCCCGAAGGAATCAATCCCTAGTCATAGTTCAAGCTTCATCTAGATAGTTAGGAACGATGTCTAGGATCCTTGAGGTTTTGACAATTAATGGAGGTTGTCACCTGAGGAAGCTAAAGCTTATGTCACTATCGAGTAGATAGAGGCAGCTATAGCTGGAAAACTTGAGCATACTTCTCAATCTGTGATAGAGGTAGCTAAAGTTGGATTTTTGACAATTAGGAAACTGTCACCTGGCGTTATCTCGTTATAACGGAAGTAACGGAGGCGCTTTTGGGAGAAAATGTTATCATTAGCAATCGGCACGTTACTTGAGCCTAGGGGTGATTTTTTTTTCTTGGAAACATGGTAGGGACTGGGTCTGGATGTACATATGGAATGTGTTTGGAAATTGTTTAAGACGGGTTTCAAGCAGGTGGGGTCGTATCCCTTGGGTGCGGACTGAACTGCTGTTGTTGCTGAGATGTTGTCAACGTGGACTAGAATTCCCTCTTGGGCTGAGACTGGGTTTAAACCTCGGGTCTCGATGAATGTTCCTTTCTCACACTCTGGCATTTGAAGTTGATGCTGACAGGCTTTTACCACCAAAGACTAAAGCAGATGTCGAAGTGACCAAACCTTTCTTCGAGGGGTGGATGCAACTTATCGAAGCCCCGGTCTAAGAAAAAACTTTCTGCGAAGCCCCATGCCTTATTAAAGCAAGGAAAGATCCTTTCATTGGCAAAGCCCCGGTTGGATGAACTGAGCAGGCGAAGTCTAGATTTTGAAGAAGTGACTTGGTAGAGCCCCAGTCTGGTGACCTAGCAAAAATCCCAACCTGGCTGGTACTGCGAAAGTGATCCTGAGGTTGATCTGACCAAGACTGAATCCATCTAGGGACCTAGTGAAGAACCCGATGCGAACCCCAAAAATGGCTAAAGAAGCCCCAGTTTAAAGGAATGCTTTGACAAAGTCCCAACCTTGAAGAGTTTCGAGGCAGCCCTAATGCGAATTGTAGCAGAAGAGGGAAAACCTATCCTTCTCTCTTTTTTTTATTTTCTTTAGTCAATCAGTCAACCTTAAGAAGATGTGAAAGAAAAGATTCTCAGAAATTTATACATGCAGGGGCATATTTTTCGAAAGGTGGGAATAGATCCCGATTTTGTGTTATTTCGATGGCCTTATTCGATGTAGGCACAAAACTCGCTTTGGGTTTGACTCTTTTGAGAGAGTATAAGCGTAGAAAGGTTTGTAAAAGTGTATGGAAGCCCTCGCCGACGTAAAATCGATGTTTAGCACTATTTTTCCTAAGATGTAGAAAAGGAAGACTTGTCAAGACATCTGAAAACTTGTTTTATTTACAATGATCACAAGATTGCTTAAAACCCTTTATTAATATTCGGGTTATTCAACCACTAATCTCGATATGAACTAACATTCTTATCAGTCACGAGGAGAAAGTCAACCGATGTCGCGGATCAAGGTTGGCTGGGTGTGAAAGAAAGGTTTTGTGCATAGGGAGGTCATTGATGAGATCGGGTTTTTTGGGATTTGACTGTGTTTATGGGAAAGGTCATTTGAGGAGACCGGGTTTTCGGGAATTTTTATATACTTATGACCAGACCATTTCTGGTTGCCTACGTTCCCCTCATTGTGAGGAGCTCAGGTCGCCGTAGTTCGGCTTTGGCCGGACTGCTTCAGGCTTTGAGATTTGTGGTTCCTTTAGTGAAATGGCTTAGGATGAGATGATGAGGCGTGGGCCTCGGGATGATTCCTTGACCAAGTCATTCTTGGACGGCTGCTTCTGATTGCTTCCTCTTTCATTGGGGAAGAAAGGATTCGTACGTGCCTGCAGGCTTATGAAATGCTTCTGGCTTTGCTTTGACTGCCCCATTGTTATCGACAACTTTCATTCTCTGAGCTTTGATTTTGCCTGTCCGTCAAGCTTTTGATTGGCGGTGCTGGGTCCTTGGCCTTATTTTCTTTTATGATTATTTTTTATATATATATGTGCAACCCTGTTTTTTGCCTAGACTGCCCCTTTTTTGGGATTTTCAGCCTAGCCGGGTATTACTCTTTTTGCACTGCATTTTTTTCTCTCTTTTTTTTATGTGCAACCCTGTTTTTTGCCTAGACTGCCCTTTTTTGGGATTTTCAGCCTAGCTGGGTATTACTCTTTTTTGCACTGCATTTTTTTTATTTTCTGAAGCACTTGAGGGCCAAGGCGAGCCCCTGCTTGAATTTTTCTTGACATCCTTGAGGTCGAAGGCAGGCTCCTAGGTCGTTGTCGACACGGGGTCAATCTTTCGAAGCTGAGTGGCCTTTTGTTGTCCGTTGAAAATGCCGCCGTCGTTGACTTGGTCAAGGTGATGGTGAGGACATGGTTTGGGAAGTGTATGGCTTGATGAAGGCATTTTGTGAGGTAAGGAGAGTGTATGGGGAAGGCATTAGTTGACTTTCTCACACTGATTAATCAGAACGTTAAATTATTTCGAGAGATTATTTGTTGAGCAATGCAAGTGATCATATAAAATAAAACCATTTCATTAAATGTAATGTAGGTGTGCAATTAATGTCTTAAGTCTAGCAAGAAAAGAAGAAGACTCTTTTATAGAAAATTGAAGATTAATTACAATGTCCGTGGAGGACTTGGTTGAAAGAGAAAAGTACTAGAACCTACGAAGGTTGACTGAGAGACTATACTTTTTTCTTAGTCTCACTTAAGGATAAGTAGACCCTAGTCTAGCTACTCTTCGCTGGTTGGACTGCCAGGGAGCTTTAGCTTTCCTTCGTAGATCAACCATTGAATTTCTTTCTTCAGATCCAAACACTTGTCTGTCACGTGACCATAATGCTTGTGGTACTCACAGAACTTGGTCCTGTCAACTTTACGTGGGTTTCTCGGCTTATAATTCTCGAGAGGTGTGAGAAGGCCTCGTTTCACCAAATCGTCAAAAACTTTGCTCATGGGCATCCCAACATCATGCTGACGTTTCTGACCTTGCACTTCCTGAATTGACCTCTTACCATAGCTTTCTGTTTTTGGCCCATGGAGGTTCTCGAGCTTCCCATCTTCTATCAATTTCTGGATACAATACCTCAAATAGCTGCAATCATCAGTGTCGTGCCCAGGGTATTGATGGAAAAGACAATACTTAGACTCATCCAACCGAGCGTTAGGGTTCTTGGGCTTCCAATTCTCCAGTGGCTTTATCAGCTTTTCTTTCATTAGCTCTTCCAGAATCTTGCTTAAAGGCATCTCCGCATTGTCAAAATGAAGGGAGCGGGGTCTTTGGGAGACATTGTTGTTCTCAAAACTTGGATTTCCATTGTCCAGTTGGTTCCATTGTTGGATTTGGCTGAAGGAGGCTACGACACTCTTTCCTTTATGAGGGACTGGTGCTGAGCCGGGTACGGTTGCTGTTTGGTGCTGGTGGCATTGGGTTATGCTTGGTGGAGTCATTTCCTTGCCTGGTTCGACATCTTGGGTCAAGGGAGTATTGATACTCGTCATGAGGTCAAGCTTCTCCTGCATTTGTTTCACTTGCTCCATCAATATTGCCACATGGGGGTCAACGGGGACTCTCGAGTTACTGGAAATCGCAACAGGATTCTTATCAGTAGAGGGAACCACAATAGCAAACTGGTGAAACTGATGGCTGGATTCATTAAGTTCGGTAGGTGACAGCTGAAAACTTGAATCATCCTTTGGCAACACATGATTGTATTCAGGTGGGTATAGTGGCTTCAGAACATAGCCACATAGCTCGAACTGATTATGTGAAGCTGGAGCATAAACTGGCAGGTATTGCTGAAACTGAGGGACAGGTGGGGTGAAGTTCAATCCGTTCTGAGGAGCTGAGGGCGATGGAGCCCTGATGAGCTGGGATGTTGGAAAGGACTGAGGAGGAGGAGTGGTCCTTGGCAAGGGATCGTATGTGGATGGAGGAAGGTATTGGCTGTAGGATGGAGGATATTGGTTATAGGATGAAGGGACTGAAATCACTGTTTCTGAAGTCTCATCTTCGACCACTACCAGAGAACCGTTTGTCTCAACTGTTACCTGAACTCCATGACGACGGAGTGCATCGATAAGCATGGCTTGCTGTTCCTCATGAACCTTATGGGCATTTTCCAAAGCCAGGACTAACTCTTCCTTCCTAACCATCTGATTTCCTGCACCCTCATTGTTTTTCGTCAAATCCGCCATTCGACTCTCTCGAGCCGACAAACCGACGATTCCGCCGAACCATGCTCGAACCTAAGGTTTTCTGCCCTGAAAAGCCGCTGACCCGGTATTCTCGCCCACTTCTTTCTCGCTGCGGGAAAGGGATAGGCAAAGTTTAGACTCGGGGATAGGTAAGGTTTAGACTTGAAGGTAAGTGTTTGGGCTGAAGGCTCAAGTAACATGCACTTATCGCTTGAGTTTTGCTTAAAACACATTTTCTCCTAATCCTAATTGATCGGAAAAGATGAGACCTTGAAAGGTCAAGATTGAAAATTGGGATCGGACCGAGGAGGTCTCGACTAGGGATTTAACCGCGTAAGGTCGAGATGGGAAGATCGGAGATCGGACCGAGGAGGTCTCGATTAGGGATTTGACCATGAAAGGTAGAGATAGGAAAATCGGAAATCGGACCGAGGAGGTCTCGATTAAGGATTTGACCATGAAAGGTCGATACAGGAAAATCGGAAATTAGACCGAGGAGGTCTCGATTAGGGGTTTGACCATGAAAGGTCGAGATGGAAAATCGGAAATCGGACCGAGGAGGTCTCGATTAGGGATTTGACCATGAAAGGTCGAGACAGGAAAATCGGAAATCGGACCGAGGAGGTCTCGATTAGGGATATCAGAGATAGGAAAATGCAATTATGATTCTATTAATTGTTCAAGTTTACTTAAAACAATGTCTTTTATTTATTCCTATTTTGTTGGAAAAGGGGGTTTGCCCTTCTTTTTCGCAACTACTCTAGATCCTGGATCAGTGGGTTCCGTCACTACGTCTATAAGCCCCTCGTATTCCACCTGTATTTCGACCTCCTGTGGTGGACAAACTGGCGAGGGTCCTATAGGGCAGCGGATCCCACCGACCGAGAGAAAAGAACGCTCCTAACGGGTCTAGCGGGTCATATGAACTTTTAACGCACGAGTGATGCGAATTATAGTCAAGGCAATACCGGGAAAGTCTCGTCTTTCAGCCTTAACAAAATTTCGGCAGAATTTCGCTTGCGCGAATGACGTTTTGACTTTTCGGTAATGTCCGAGAAGATAATAGGCATGGGTCGGGCGGTAAAAGCCGGATGACACAGTGTCACATTGAACTTCATTGCATACGCCGTGCATGAGTCAAAATCGAAGTCAATGCCAGGTTAAGATCTTGCCAATTTTTCCTTGTCGGAATTTTGACAGAGCTTCGCTTGAGCGAAAGATCTTTGGATTTTTTGGCAAAGACTCGGTCTCGACTCTTACACATTCCGTGCAGGTCAAGGTCAAAGTCGATGTCGGAGTCAAGATTCTACCGATTCTTTTCCTTGTCGGAATTTTGGCAGAGTTTCGCTTGAGCGAAAGATCTTGACTTCTGTTATGAACTAAGGCTTGACCTTTACGGGTATATGCAACTGGGCTATATGACACGGACTAGACCAAAAAACCAACCAAAAGTCACGGTTTTTTGAAACGTGTGACACGGACTGTGCATTGGTCGACACTGGCTGCCATGGGGAGTTTGGGATGATTCCGTACGCGCCCGGGAGCATCGTAAGGCTGTCCGTGACTGCAGCTGAAAAACCACCCCGGGTTTAAAGGGACGTGCGTGCAAAGTGTACAGGATATATAAGGTGCACGTAGTGTGGGGTCTCCTAAAAATGTTCCTTTTTGAGTTAAAACAGAGATTTTCATAAATGTGTTTTAAAGGAATGATTTTTGGGACGGGGAAAATGCAACAAATAAGCACGTAAATTTTCTGGGAGCCCCAGTCAGTCTTGGAACTGAATAGCCCCAAGCTGCCAAGGCTGCCAGATTAACTTCAATTTTTCCTGGTGGAATTGCCACTGAGGCCGTCCGGTCAGAATCCAAGGAGGATTGAGCCGTACGACTGCATGGATCAATTTTCCAGGTTCCACTCCTTTGCTATTTCGGGTTGTTTCCCGCTCAAAGTATGTACAAATCCCAAGATGCAAATGATACAATGCAAGGCAAAGAAAGCAAGCAAAATAAATGGAATCCGCGATGGGAGTCTAACCCGCTCAAAGGGAAAAGCTTTCTTTTACTTTTTTTTTTTCGAAAAGTGATACCGGTACGTGGGATTGTTAAACCACCGTTTATCCCAAGCCCCGGGTTAGGGAGCGATACAGGAAGGTTAGTGGTTTCCACCTATATACCAGGTATCGTTTATTTTAAAAATGAAAGCTTTTCTCCATTGGGATGTCCCCAGCGGAGTCGCCAAACTGTGAATGTGTGCCCAAATTTTGTGGATTCACGCGAGTTTGAAGACATCCGGTTTAATTTGAAAAACGGAGTCGCCACGCCATTTTGATTTCCTCAAAACTTTGAAAAAAAGGATTTATGGGTTCGGAGGTTAAGTTACCCCTTGGGAAGAACGGATCGTCGTTCACCCAAGGTGCCTTGCCGTAGCAAGTCTCCCTAGATTCCATTTATCTTGCTTGCTTACGTGCTTTCTTGTGTGCATGTGTTTGAATAAAAGGGGAGGGAATGTCCCAAGTTGTCTTCCGGACGTACAAACCATTTATTGGTTGTCGCTCGGGATTTCTTGGATTTTATGTATTCGGGATTTTGATCCCGTCCTCACTTTGGACTTGTGATCATCGCATTTTGACCTCGGGACTTGCGTGATCGAGAGAAGGACTCTCTTTTATAGTCCAAAATGAGGTTCTTTAGGAAGGAGTGACCTTAGCCCATCAATCCTACACCTTAAGACGATTGAGCTTATATGGATGCTTCATGCTCGTCTTAAGTGATAATCGGAGATATAGGTTCAAGGTCGTTCCTTTCTAAAGAGATTGTGGCACCTTTTAATGGAAGAAACGGTGTAAAGATAGGATCTTTACACTGGTCCGTTCCAAGGTTGCTAATGGGGACATGGGGGAATGCATGTAAAAATGACATTTTTAGTGAAAAGATGACATTTTTGGTTTGCAAAGGATGCTTTTGATTTGCAATTGATGCTATTTATGTAAAGAAATGATTTTAATGCAAAGGATGCAACTTTATGTGGAAAAATAGTATTTTAAGTACAAATAATGCATAAAGATGTTAAAAGGATGCCACTTTGATGTGAAGAAATGATTTTGAATGCGAAGGATGCATTTTTATGTATGAAAATGAGTTTTTGGGTGCAAAGGATGCATTTTTAATGCAAAAGATGCCCTTTTGATGAAAAGGATGTTCTTTTGATGCAAAGGATACTACTTTGTATGCAAATATGCTATTTTAAATGCAAATGTCCTAGTTTAAATGCAGATTGACATCTTGGAAAAGGTAAAAACCAGATTACAAACTGAGAAGATGAAGGTTCTGCAAACTGGCCAATGTTGTCGCATGACATAGGTTGCCTATGTCGCGTGACATACTTAGCCACTTGCAGAGTCTTCAACAACTGGGATCTACAGAGGTAACAAGGCATTAATATAGCCAAGTTACTTCACACATAGATCTCAGAGAGCAAGTATTTCAATAGTGAACACTTCAAGAAGGTGTGGATATGAGGGATCCACACTCATCTTGAGTGTTCATGCAAGAAACAATGCCAAGCCGGAGCTTTTACATGAAATGGTATGCAATCAGATGTGGATCTAGGCAATATGATACTAAAGCATGCAACTTTAATCATGATATATCATTATTAACACATTTAGCATATAGATCTCATGTATATTGAAGATAGGGAAAGGAAAAGGGTAGAAAATCGTTACCCTTGAAGACCACGACTTCCTATATCAAGTTAGATATAGGAGCCTTCAACAGCAACCTCTGGGACTGAGATCAAGCCTTGGCTCTGTGAGAACCGTTGGTTCTTGATGTGTGTGGGAAGTGTGTGTGAGATTGGTTGTATGGTGGGTGATTTGGGAGGATTAGTGTGGTTTTGGGTGTATATGGGAAGAGGGAGTAGGCTTCTGGGCGTATTCTCTGTAGAGGGGCACTGAGGAGTGAAGGAGAGGTGTCCAAAATGAGAGGTGAAGGCCTCTATTTATAGGCTGCATGCATGGGCTTAGTATGTCGCACGACATAACAAGCCATAACCGTTTTCCTTCTAGAAACATGCAAGGTGGCAAGCTTCTAGAAGTCTTCTTGGCAAGTTATGTCGCACGACATAACAAGCCCCTTCCAGTTCCTTCTAGAAACATGCAAGGTGGCAGTCTTCTAGAAGGGAATTCTGCATAAAAGAAAAACGTGTTTATTTAGCTCCAAGCAGTCCCTTCTCCCCTTAGAAGGTTTGGAACATTTCCGAAATTGCTCCGGAACTCTAGGAAAGTCTGGGGAATTGCCGGAAAACTTGCCGGAATTGCCGGGAAACTTGCCGGAATTGCCGGGGAACTTAACCGAAAGGCATGAGCCAGATTTGGGTACTTACACCCCCCCCCCCCGCTTGAGATAATTGCAAGTACATGATCGTGGCAGTCGACTACTTCTCAAAGTGATAGAAGCAAAAGCCTTAGCCAAAATCACAGAGGAGAACGCAATCAACTTCGTCCATGACTTCATCTGGTGTCGCTTCGGGGTCCCCCATACTATCATCTCAGATCATGGTCTCCAGTTCTCTAAGGCCTTTACATCAGAACTGAACAGATTAGGAGTCAGACACATCAAGTCATCAGTGAGCATACCTCAATGCAACGGACAAGCAAAACAGCTAACAAGTTAGAGCTAACATCCCTAACCATGAACCTAGAAGGAAGTGATGGTAGATGGTTAGACGAACTTCCCTTATCCTTGTGGGCGGTTCGCACAACCAACCGGGGGCCAACCGAGGAAACCTCATTTGCACTGACCTTTGGATCTGAGGCTATGGTACCAGTTGAGATGGCTATCCCTACAACAAGAAATTCAAACTACGATGAAGAAGTCAACAGGGTTAGTAGGCTGCTAGACCTAGACCTAGTAGATGAGAAAAGACTAGCTGCTCAGATGAGGATGGTAAACTACAAACAAAGAACTAAAGCCTACCACGATAATAAAGTCAACAAAAGAGTATTCTAAGTCGGAGACTGGGTACTTAGAAAGATTGAATCTAAAGGCAGAAAAGCAGAACAGAACAAGATCTCCCCAAACTGTGAAAGCCCCTACATCATCACTCAAGTCATTAGAGAGGGGACCTAAAGAATGAAGACCCCAGATGGACAAGAGCTGAAGCATCCGTGGAACTCTGATCATTTACGGATATACTATCATTAGTTTGTAGTTTGTTTTTCGATTTATCAAATAAGTCTTTGTTAGTATTTTTCCTTATTTTTAATAAAATAGGATTGTAGTTTGATGTAATCAGTTTCATTCAATAGAATTTCAGTTTTCATCAACAAGACAATGACTAGCAAGACAAGCTCAATAAGACGAGAAGCATACTCCTCTCACCTTAGGCAAAAATGCCTTAAGTCTTATGTACCTCCTCGACATGAAGGGATAAATTCCCCAAAACAAAGTGTTATTACCGAACGACCTCCTCGGCATAAAGGGATAAATTCCCAAAAAAAAAAGTGTTATGACCGAACGACCTACTCGAAATAAAGGGATGAATTCCCAAAAACAAAGTATTATGCCGAATGACCTTCCTCGGTGTAAGGGAAAGTCCCAAAAAATTATCTAAATCTTATGTCGAACGACCTTCCTCGGCTTAAGAAGATAAAATCTTAAAATTTATCAAAGTGTTAGGTTGAACCTTACTCGGCTTAATGGATAGAATTTTAAAATTTATCCAAGTGTTAAGCCGAACGACCTTACTCGGCTTAATTGATAAATTTCTAAAATTGCCTAAGTGTTAAGCCGAATGATCCTCCTCAGCTTAAAGGAATTAAGTCCTAAAATACAAATGTCGAATGACCCTCCTCGACATACAAAAGTTGGATACTTAGACAAAAATTCAACAATCATTCAACATACAAGCATTCAAGATGAAGCAGTTCAAGTAAAAGAAATAAATATAGAAGACAAATGTTGAAACAAAAGCATCATATTGATCAAAGATTCAAATATCATGGAAGAAATGTTCAAACGATTACATCAACAAAACAATAAAGCAATCAAGGCTGATCCCCATCCCTAAATAGATCATCTTGCTCGGCATCGGCTTCTGGGATGGTGACCTGCTCGGCTTGCCCTTCCTCACTATCATCTCCCACATTATCAGAAGCCTCCTCCTCCTGGAGCTTCTCGATAAAAATGTTGATATTTTGGGAATCAACATGGGGAGGAACCCAAATGGGACGACTTTCACGGGCATCAAGGGAGGCTATCACCTTAAAGGAATTTTTGGAGTAGGGCACGAGGGCATGGCCAGACCTGGCAGCTTTATCATAGGAGTCTTGGCAAATCAGTTGAGCTAGCATTCCCAAGTCGAAGTTCAAAGATGGGTCCACCTTGGCCCTTCTAGCCAAGTGAAGGTAGCCGTCAGAATACATTGTGGCGGTTTTCTCAGCTAGGGCTAGCCTTATACCGAGCAACTACATCAGCTTCCTTTGAAGGAATACTTGACTCCAGTGGCTGGTATCTGACTAAAGCCTCCTCGGCCTGCCTCTGCGTCTCGGCCCTTTATTTCTCCAGCTCCTCCTTAACGGCTATTGCCTCTTCCTCAGCCGTAGAACTTTCCTCTTGGGCCACTCTCTTAGCCTCTTCGGATTCTTCCTTAGCCATCTTCTGGTCATCGACCTCCTTCCTCATCAACTTCAGAACCTCCACAAATTTGGCCAGATCGTCTTTGTTCTTCTCGATCTGCCAATCAATCTTCTGTTCAAGTTCATCAGCAGCTCTGCTCCTGATGGCCTCATAGGCAGTAACAGTTGTAAACTATGCAAACAAAGAAAATTATCAGTACAAAAAATCACGAGTATAAAGAAGACGAGAAAATAAAAAGGCAAATAACAAGTAGGCATACCTCACTGAGGAGAAGGCCTTTCCTGTTGACCAAGTGCTCCCTGCTCGGCTTCGTGTTGATGAAATGGTCGAGCAAGTCCTTGGCTACCTACTCGGCTTCAACATACGTCTTTACGTGCCGAGCAGTTATTTCATCGGAGGAGGAATCAACAACAACCCTTTTCGAGGAGGACCCCTCCTGCACAGTTTCAGCCCTTGGCCTTTTATGGCCAGAAGAGCTCTGGGCGGCTTCTGGCTCCTCGATCTCAAATAGGTCGGCCTTCCTTGGGGTCTTCTCGATTTCAGGGGATATAACCTGGAAGCTTTGTCCCCCCTCGACACGGGCCTCTGACCCCTCATTTTCTTCCTCGATGGATGCTCCAGCTCCTCCTACCGGCTTTAGAGGCAAAGCACCATCCTCCTTAGTTGATAAAATGGCTTGACGGGCAATAACGTCATCCCGTCTTTTTTTCTTAGATGAGGACATGGAAGTCCTCCTCTTCAGCTTTAGGGCCTGGGGATCCAAAATATCCTCTTTCATCTTCTTTATTTGTTCCTCGATTAAATCTGTGAAATACGAGGAAGGCAAGTTAGTGAAAAGACGATGAGGTACAAAACAACAAGTAAAAATGCACAAGTATGAAAAGGCAAAAAGGAAGAAATTTACAGCCGGGCAAGTCGTCCATAGTTAAACACCGGTTCTCGTACAATTTGCAGATATCACACTCATCGTGAAAAACAAGACTGGGGTGCACCCTCCAGTCTGTAAATCTATTTCCTCTTACAACGGGGACGAGGGGCAC
Source organism: Adenophora triphylla var. japonica (assembly GCA_022495995.1). Lineage (NCBI taxonomy): Eukaryota > Viridiplantae > Streptophyta > Magnoliopsida > Asterales > Campanulaceae > Adenophora > Adenophora triphylla. The sequence continues at coordinate 291,747 of JAFEMH010002718.1, forward strand.
CAAACCGTCCAAGGGTCCAGCCATAATGCCAGCCTGTACATAATATCTCTGGTCGTTCTCCAAACTTGACCAACATAGAGTCCCAACCTGGGCAAATTGTTTCAACCTATCTATAAGGCGGTTACTCCACTCAGCCTTCTGAATGTACGCTCGCCGATTAAAAAAGTTTTAGGAGTAGCCACGCCATGTTTTAAGAGGTACATTTTGAAAAACCTTTTGAAAGACAAAAATGGGTTCGGGGGTCAGATTACATCTTGGGAAGAACCGAGAGTTCACCCAAGATGCCCCTATAAAAGGGTCTTTCTAATGTTCAACATCCAAGTAATTCAAAAAGTGTGTGCAAATGTGTGAGAAAGAAATTGTGTTTATATGCTTTATTTTTATTGCAAGAAGAACAGAGAAATACAATTTGTGAGCTATTTGAGGGGGAGCAAGAACCCCAATTGCAAAGAATTTTGAAAGGTACTTATAGTTGGAAATGACCTCTGTAAATGGCTTATAACGTCGCACGACACAGGACCTAGACTGGCTAGGTGTGTCGCCCGACAATACGTGCCATTTGCAGAGGTTTCACAAGAGAGAAATTACATGGAAAAACTGAGAGATGCAAAAAGAAACAGAACAACATCTATAGGTCACAGAGACCAGCTAGTTACTTACAACTGAAATTAACCTCTGCAGTATGGCTTAGTAAGTCGCACGACACAGGATCTGCAATGGCTAGATCCGTCGCACGACTAGACGTGCCAGCTTGCAGAAGCTTTACAAACTGCTTGCAACTGAAGATCAAAGGATAATTGGATATTGACTAAGGCTATAGCCAGGTCACAGAGACCTCACAAAGGACTAATAACATTCAGATGAGTATGAACATGGAAGATTCATACTCATCCTCATGTTTAAACCAACATCATATAGAAGAAATGAAGATCAACAAAGAACAAGCACATACACACAGATATTGAGACATTTAGAGACTAAAACATGGCATAGCTAATGACAAATCAGCAGATTAATTATAGCAATTACATTGAATGATGAAAAATAGAGAGAGAAAAAAAGGGGAATAAGGATGTTACCCTTGTAGATCCTCAATCCTTACACCAAGTTAGGTATAAAGATATTCTGCTTTCAGCTACAGAACCAACTTGAACTCAGAAGGGATAAAGGATCAATGATCTAAGTAGTGGTGTATGAATTGGTTTGGATTGAGAGAGAAAGAGAGAGAATTGTGAGGGATTTAGATGAATTGTGTGTGTTTTTAGGGTTGGTGTGTGTATCTGGAGTGATTTGGGCAGAGTAACAATAGGGAGTCAAAAGAGGGATCCTAAAATGAGAGGAGGAGGGTCTTATTTATAGCTGCATGGTGAGTGGCTTACTATGTCGCACGACATATCGAACCATAACTGTCTTCCTTCTAGAAACATGCAAGGTGGCAGACTGGAATGATCGACATGGCTGATTGTGTCGCACGACAGAAGGAGACATAACCGTTTTCCTTCTAGAAACATGCAAGGTGGCGAATTCTGTACCCTTTTTGGATAATTCCTTATAGGTCCAAACAGGATTAATACCCCAAAGGTCCTTCTGCATGGAAAAAAGACCGAAAGGCACTTCCTTAGCAAGAAACTTATAAAAAGCTCCCGGAAGCCTCGGAATGGACCAAAAATTTACCAAAACGCCGCCTAGTGTACTTTTATTGTGTAAAAGACACTTTTATTGGGTCGCGAGTTGGATTGGGGTACTCACAGAGCCCCTCAGCAACGTTACTTATAGAAGAAGTGGGGTTATCGATAAGAAGGATCCCAAGCCTAACGAGCGGCTGATGGGAGAAAGAAAGACCAGAGTGGTCAAATTGCTGGACCTGCTGGGGATATGGCAAATGAAGGAAAATGATTCCTACGTATCCCTAAGATAGAGGGAATCAAGTCAGATCGTAGTTCGAAGAAGTGTGAACTTGCGGTGCCTCAAACCGAAGAAAGACCGAAGTGGTCAAATGGATGGACCTTTGGAGAAAGGATTCCTACGTATCCCTAGGAGGGAATCAAGCCGGATCGTAGTTCGAACTTGTGAGAACTTGCGGTGTCTCAAACCGAAGAAAGACCGAAGCGGTCAAATGGCTGGACCTTTGGAGAAAGGATTCCTACGTATCCCTAGGAGGGAATCAAGCCAGATCGTAGTTCGAACTTGTGACTATTGGGGGGAAGTCGCCCGAAATTTGGCTATTAGGGGGAAGTTGCCCGAAATTTGACTGTAAGGGGGGGGGGGGTCACCCGAGATTTGACTGTAAGGGGGGTCACCCGAGATTTGAGTTTTTGGTATTTCCGTTAGAAAACTAACGAAAGCCTTCACATTCTTAACCTAAGCCTTAACTTTTCTAACAAAACCTAACTTTTCTAACAAAGCAAGGGTAAGTTGGGGATTGCTATTTGGAGTTAAACAAGTAAAGGAATCTCACAAATGTTGAATTTCCGAAACTGGAAGCTGCTGGAACAACAGCTGGTTGAATATTTTGAAAATATATTCCTCTTGTCCAAAGCCTGGAGCAGCATTTAATGAACAGTGCACGCTTACATACTAATTCGCGCGGATGGAAATGTAATTTTCAGAGGCCTATAAATTGAGCCCCTCAGTCTCAGAAAAACCAAAAATAAAAAAGGAACAAAGGAACAACAACATCACCTTAGCGAAAATATTGTAGAAAACAGTGGGAATTCCCTTGAATTGCCACCTTTTTCTTAATCATTTTCCCAAATCTCACTCACCAAATACTCACTAAATTCAAGTCTCAAACACAAACACAAAGAAGATAGGATACCACCATTGGTAAACCCTCCTTCTCCTTACCTTAAACCTCCCTCATCCATGCATGAATCTTACCTTTCAAAGATGTAACTTGTTTGTTATCCATCCCTTGCCCTAGATCCAAGAGGATCACCATGGAAGTTCGTCTCCATGGATGATCTTCTATAAGGATCAACATTCCTTCCAAATTGTTTTTACTTACATGAAAACATTTTCTTAACCTAAAAATCAATTTTCATACATAAAATCTTGATTTCAAGTTAAATCTCCCCTACCCAAGCAAACGAAGTGCTTTAAGTCCTAATATATCCTAAGGATGGCTTGATATAGTAGATCACCACTAAACATGTTTAGTGATCACTAATCAAAGCCTAAGGAAATGGGGACAAAGCATGGATGCAAACCCCCTTAAAATCACATTTTCCTTCTTGAGAATGTTGCTGTCCAGTAGCCTTTCTCTAAGACCTCTGTCCATTGTCTAATTTTTTGGACACAGAAAAACTTGGAATTTGGTGTCGACTACAAAATACTTTTTCTATCCAACATCCATAGGATTCCAGACATATTTTTACTTTATTTTTTACGTGAGTATAACTCCCTTTTTAAAATTATTTTCCAAAAGTCAGTTTAGCAGTCCCTGGAAATCCAGATTTCACATCTGTGATTTCCAGAAGATTTTGGTCCCTCAAATCATCTCCAATCATAAAATAATTTTTCAGTCACCTTATTTAAGACGTTTTGAACAACTTTCATTCTCTAACTTTCCTCATATTATGAATTTTTAAAACCCTTAAATCCATTTTAAAATCAAGTGTCCACTGTCTTTTTCATTCTGGCAGAATTGACTTTCAACTTCAAGGAGTCTTTTGAGTACCAAAACTCAACCCTAAATTCATACCAAAAATCCTGGGACTTGTTAAATGTCTTATAAAGAGTTCCCAATTTTTAGTTCTCTCAGTTTGCACTTATTTTAACTAAAATAAACACACACACACACACAAATGGTTTCAAATTAGAAAGACTCGTTTTACAAGGCATTCCGGGTGAACCCTAACGTTCTTCCCGGAGTGTAACGTGACCTCCGAACCCAAATCTCTTATCTCGGGCATTTTTCAAAGTTTTGGCCCTTAAAATAAAATGGCGTGGCGACTCCCGTTTTTTTTTAATGATTTTTCAAAAAGAAAAATCGCGGCGGGGCACATTCATCACAGTGCCGACTCCGCTGGGGAACTAAATAACCTTTATCTTTTTTTTAAAAAAAAAAAAAAATGGTATTTGATATATAGGTGGAAACCATTAAGTTTCCGGTACCGCTCCCTAACCCCGGGCTTGGGATAAATTATGATCTAACAAAGCCATGTACCGGTATCATTGTTTTTTTTTTTAAAAAGAGAAAAAAAAAAGCTTTTGTGGGTCAAACTTCCGTCCCGGCATTTGAAACCATTTGTACTGTGTGTGTGTGTGTGTGTTGGTTTTGCACATTTCGTGTTGTTTTGACTGTCCCGGAATAATCGGTATCTTGACTGTCGGAATCATTTTCTTGATTGTTTGAATTTTTGTGCCTATGTGCTTATGTGTTTATTTGCTTTCAAAAAAAAATTGAAAAAAAAAAATTTCAAAAAAAAAATTCAAAAAAAAAATTCAAAAAAAAAATTTCAAAAAATAAGATTTTCAAAAAAAAAAAAGGATTTTCAAAAAAAAAATCATTTTTGCATGCATCATACTTTTAAGACACATGTGAAAATTTCTGTTTTACTCAGAAAAAGAAGATAGACTGCTTACACACTACACGCACTTGGCCTTACAGTGCACACTACGTCCTTAACCCGGGGAAATCCCAGTAGCAGCCCGTTTGGCCTTATTACGCCTCTCGGTGCGAGCACGGGACTACCCAAACATCCCTTGGAGCCTCGTGTCGACCATGCACTTGTCCGTGACACACTTTGTCCGAGACCCGATTGGTTTTTAGTTTGGTCCGTGTCATGCCCGGTCTGTGTATACACCTTTCCTGTCAAGCCTTAGTCGGCATACCAAGTCAATATCTTTCGGGGACCCTAATCAGTCGAAGTCATGCCGGTTTTCCGCCGCAAACTTTGACCAGATATTGAGTCATCAAGGATTAATGATTATTCCATGTCTAATTACGGCCTAACTAACGACGGGTCAAGATCAATTATGGACGTTTATCAGTCCGAGCCATGCCGACTTTTCGTCGAGCCCTCCGGACATGATCTTGACCTTCGACGTCAGTTTTGTCCGTAATTTACATCGAATGCTCGTTAAGACTAGATTACCCGCCAGAATTTAGGATCGTTTTTCTTTTCGATCGGTGGGACCTGCTTGCCCTACGGAACCCTTGTTCGGGGTTACAGGTTGAGGGTCCGCAGGCGTAGTGATGGGGCCAACTGATCCAGGAATCAGAGAAGTTTGCGAAAAAGAAGAGCAATCTTTTCCAACCGATTAGGTTAATAAAATACGTTTTAAGTAAACAAGAACAAATAACTGCATGTTGCATGAGCCCTAAGCCCAAACACCTACCTTTCTCCACTCCCAAATATCTGAACCCTCGTGTCTTTCCCCCCGCAGCTCCTCACAAAGCTTGGTTTCGGGTGCCGGGTCACCATTTGATCAGTTGGGAAGAGTCAAGCGCATCATCAGCTTTACCATTTGTTCCGACTCCGGGTTTCAGAATGTCTGCATCAGCTGGTAATGATGGGGACAACATCACTCCGCCTCCCGGGACCCCTCAAAGCAGGCAGCGGTGGAATCAGTTAGCAGAACAGATGAGATTGCGACAGGAAGCACAGATTAATAGCCTTATGGAAGCCATTAGGAGCCATGGTTTGGCCGCCAGTCTCAATCCCGATGGTACCTTTACCGTGGAAGAAGAAGAGGACCCCAATCCCACTCTCAGTCGCCCTGATTACTCCAGGATGCCACCACCCACCTCCTATGGTACTACTACCAGAACCCATGCTCCTCGATCTTCGGGTCAGCCCGGCTCCCAGTGCAAACTCTTGGATCCATGCAACCTGACGGGGCAAACCAGTTCGCAGTTCCTCAGTGGGGACAAAATCAGTACGGAATGTCTTCTCACGGTTGGGGATATCTCGGAATGCCACAGCAAATTGGGATCCCGTCTCAGTTTGGAAACGACCAAGCCGGACCTTCACAACGGCGGTTCGGAGTACCGCGGCAACAGTTTGGGATGCCACCACAGTTTGGTTCGGGGCAACGGTCAGAGCCCCTCCTCGGAATGATGCCGGTTCGGGTTTGCTCCTAGCACGGCTCTTACAAACCCATTTCTCACTCGGGGACCAATGGGCCACCAAGCCCCTAATCCAGTTTCATCAGAATCCCTCGGACCGCAATACCCTCTCGGCTACACACCCTCGCCACAGCCTGGCATACAGTTCAACAACCAGGAACAACAGCCCGCACCTATGCCTACTTATGAATCTCAACTCGGAAAACCGAGCTACCCGGCTACATCAGGCCTGCCTCCGCCCACTCTGCCGGTTGAAAGTCAACAAGCCGCAAGGTTCTATCCCTACGCCCAGGCTCCTACTCACGCTCCCCAGGGTAATTCGGGCCAAGGATAGGTTTTTACCTATGTCTTCGGATCGGCCGTTCCCTCCACCAGTCTGCCGCCAGTGGTAGCTCCTCACTCTAGCTCAGTCACTGGTCTGAATGCCATGGCTCCACCACAAGACCCTAACCTGGCCTGGTTCATGGAGCAACATAAGGAAATGAAAGCACAGATTGCTGAATTGACCGCTAAAAAGTCTACCTTCTGGCCTACGGACCCGGACTCCATTGTTCCCTTGCCCCACAAGTTCGTGATGCCTAATTTGGACCTGTTTGATGGGACTGCATGCCCGAAAACTCATCTGGACACATATACCTTGGCAATGAAGGCCAAAGGATGCACCAATCAGCGATTAGGCGACTATTTCAGTCTCTCCTTGAAATCCAGCGCTCTAAAATGGTTCTTCCGCCTAAAACCCGAGGCCAGGGCTACATGGGATCAGATCACCAGTGCCTTTACAGAGAAGTACAAAGCTAATTTGGAATGGGAAACAAATAGAGTTGACTTGGTGCATAACCGTGCAGCGTCCCGATGAGAATGTCGGGGATTTCTACAAGCGGTGGAATCTGAAACTCAGTGAGATGGCCATCCCTCCTTCTGAAGAGGAACAGTTGGACATCTTCCAGTCATGCCTGAAGTCACATCTGAGAACCTCCCTCAGTCATTTCCCGTACTCAGACTTACGGGCCATGGTTAACTCCGCAGCTAAGTTTGAAAAGGCTTACAATCAACAGCCGGCTGCTGCACCCGCTTACAGATACAGAGCTCCTCCCTCCAACACGGTTCCGGCTCCTGCTAAAGGTAAAGAGATGATCAACTACGCAGGGCAGGAATGTAATAATGCAACTCCTTTTGCTCCCAGGAAACCAGCTGAGCCCAAGCCTCGGGTCATAAACCTCGAAAGCTTTGGAATGCCTCTGAACGACATCTTTAGAGGATTGGTGAAAGAAGGCTTGCTGCGGCCTTTGGAAAATTTCCAACCCAGAAATCCGAATGCTCCCGTGGATACTTCTAAGTTCTGCGCTTTTCATCAGGCCCACGGACATCTAACAGATAACTGCTTTACTCTGAAAAAGGCAATCCAGGGATTGATAGAGCAAGGGAAGTTGGAAGGCCCCGAGGGGCCTAATACAGTCAAAAATCCCTTCCCGAGAAATCAAAACCAGGTGAACATGATTGAAGCCGGAGAACCTTCGTATGTCCAGGAGGATGCGGAAACTGATGAAGACCTCTAAATACCCATGGCCAACCTTGTCGAGGATCCTGAATTTGGATTCCCCCTCAGCCTTGAGGATGGTGAACAAACCAACCCTCCTTGGTCTCATGTTAGAAATTTCTTGCAAGAATATGAGGCTCGCTATTTCTCGGAGGAAGGGACAGTTGATAATGGAGAGCTGGGGCTATTCCTGTCAAATCATGAGAAAACCATTTACACGAGATGGTTAAAGCAGTCAAGGAAGATTGAGCAAGAAAGCTTCAGACGGGCGCCTGTATTGGGGCTTATCAACAAGGAGGCCGAAGAACACCTGGATTTAGTACACTTCTGCAAGATGGTTTTGGGAGAAGCCAAATACGATCTCGAGGACAGTGAAAATGAAGAATCAGAGGAGGAGGAGGATTGCTTCTATATCCTTCCTGGAGTCAAGTACGTGCCGCCCCCTCTCACTCTCCCCCCACAATTTCTGGGAGGAGAAGCAGAGTCGCAATTGCTGCTTCCGGCAATGGGGGCATATGACAATTTCTGCGGCTGCACGCACCCATCCTCCCCTAACAGATTTGATCGGTGCTCTCTCTCAGCCGAAATCCCAGTAGTATGGGAAGATGATTCTGATGACAGTAATGATGATGATGACGACGAAAGTGAGGAGTCAACTGAGGCCCAAGATTCGGAATCAATCTGGAACAATCATGCCGGAAATGACATAATGGGAGCCGGACACAATGGTTGGTTGTCAGCAGGCGATGATGAAGGACCGCCAGAAAATGCGGGTCAGATACCGATGGGGACGGACCCCCACAAAGTGCTCCTCGTAAGATGCACTTGTGGTCAGTGCCTGGATACCTCAGAGGATGAAGGACAACAAAGCCCACTTACAGATCCATACATATCCAAAATCCTAGAGCAAAATGTTCCCTACAAGGACCTAGTGGGAGAATGGAGAAGGTTCATTGAAGCACTGGTTGAAGAGGGAGGTTTTCAGCAACCGGAAGACGATGAATTCGTAAACGTCATCGGTTCCTTTTTTTCCTTCCCTAAAACAGAATGCATCACAACAGTAAGGGTCACTGCCGAGCCGCTTGAACACACCGAGTGCATGGAGTCACTGAAAAGGGTTATTGATCTAAATGTCTCCCCAGTCGCGTTTATACCCATGGACCCACTTGACGCTTTCTTAATTGCTCCTGTACCCGACAGTAGACCCCGGGTACTCCTCATTTGGACCCAGATCTACCGAGCTGTTACTTCAAACTACGAAGGGGAGCGCTGATGTAAGTGCTCCAATTTGAGCTTGTTAGAATTTTCGTTAGAAAATTAACGAAAGTTATGACATTTCTAACATTTCCTAACAATCCTAACTTTTCTAACAAAGTGAGGGCAAAATGGGCATTGCTATTTAAAGATAAACCTTCAAAGGAATCTTAAAAAAGCAAAAGAAATGAAAAAAACCCGAAACAGCAAGTTGAAAAACATTTTCTGCTGGTATTTTTGAATTTTATTCCTTATGTCCAAAGCCTGGAGCAGCATTTAATGAACAGTGCACGCCACCGATCCTATCCGCGCGGATGACTTTGTATTTTTCAGAGGGCTATAAATTGAGCCCTCCAGTCACAAAAATAAGGAGGAACAAGAACACAACTCACATCATTTGGCGAAAATACTCGAGAAAATAGTGAGAATTCTCTAGAATTGTCACCTTTTTCTCTTGAATCTTCCCAACTTTCACTCACTCAAATCAAATCCAAACACTCTTGTATTCAAGCCTTCAAACACAAAGCACAAAGAAGATAGGTATAACCTCCCTCTTCTTACCCTAAATCTCTCATCCATGCATGCATTTTCAAACTACAAAATGTAGTTCATTCATCCTCTTGTCTTAAGATCCAAGAAGATCACCATGGAAGTTCATCTCCATGGATGATCTTCTACAAGGATCTACATTTTGTTCAAAGTGTTCCTACTTTCTTGCAAAGAAAACACATTTTCAAAACCCTAAGAACCATTTTCAAGCACCAAATCTTGATTTCAAAGGATAAAATTCTCCTTCCCAAGCAAATGAAGTGCTTAGTCCTAATGTACCCCAAGGATGGTTTGGTATATTTGATTCACCACTAAAATGTCAAGTGATCACTAACCAAAACCTAGGGAAATGGGGACAAGCATGGATGCAAAACCCCCCTTAAAATCATATTTTCTTTCTTGAGAAGTTGCTGTCCAGTAGCAATTTTCCAAGATCCCAGTCCATTGTCTTAATTTTTGGACACAGATAAACTTGGAATTTGGTGTTGACTACAAAACACTTTTTGTAGCCAACATCCATAGCTTTCCAGAAATATTTTTATTTTATTTTTTGGGTGAGTAAAACTCCTCTTTTCAAATTTTCTTTTAGAGGCCAGTTCATCAGCTTCTGGGAATCCAGATCTCATATCTGAGATTTCCAGAAGGTTTTGACCCCTCAAATATTCTCCAAAATGGAAAATTCCTTTGCAAAAATCTTATTTAAGGTGTCTGGAATAACTTTCATTCTCTGAGTTTATCCAGATTATGAAGTTTTAAGGCCCTTGAATCCATTTCAAAATCAAAGGTCCACTGCCTTTTTCATTCTGGCAGAAGTGACTCTCAACTTCAAAAGGTCTTTTGAGTACCAAATCTCAATCCAAAAATCTTTCAAAAAATCATGGGATCAGTTTAAGTCTTAAAAAGACATCCCAATTTTTACTTTTCTGATTTTCAAATTATTTTGGCCAAAACACACACACACACACACACACACAAATGATTTTCAGCTTGGAAGACTCGTTTTACGAGGCATTCCGGGTGCACACTAACGTCCTTCCCGGCGTGTAACATGACCTCCGAACCCAAATCTCTAATCTCGGGCATTTTTCAAAGTTTTGGCCCTTAAAACAAAAATGGCTTGGCAACTCCGTTCTTTTTCCGGGTTTTATTTGGTTTTTTCAAAGAAACGCAAAAATCGAATTTTTCCCCGCGAGAAATTTTAGGTGGGCACATCATCACAGTGGCGACTCCGCTGGGGATGGAATAAGCTTTTTTCTAAAAAAAAATGATATTTGGTATATTGGTGGAAACCATTAAACTTCCCGTTATCGCCTCCTAACACGAGTCGGGGATAAATTGTGGTTTAACAATCCCACGTACCGGTATCACCGTTTTCAAAAAAAAAAAGCTTTTGAGGGTCAAGCTTCCGTCCCGGCTTTAAAAATTATTTGTTGTGTGTGTTGATTTTTGCACATTTTCGTGTTGTTTTGGCCGCCTCGGAAAAAGTCAAAATTTTGACTGTCGGAATCATGTCCCTAACTGTCGGAATTTTTGTGCTTATGTGCTTATGTGCTCATTTCAAAAAAAAATCAAAAAAAATTCAAAAAAAAAAGAAAATTTTCAAAAAATCATGCATCATATTTTTAAGACACATAAAAATTTCTATTTTACTCGTAAAAGAAAATAGGCTGCTTGCACACTACGCGCACGTGACCTTACACCGCACACTACGTCCCTAACCCGGGGAAATCCTTGTCGCGGCCCGTTTGGTCTTATTACGCCTCTCGGTGCAAGCATAGGACTACCCAAACATCCCATGGAGCCTCGTGTCGACCATGCACTTGTCCGTGACACACTTTGTCCGAGACCCGGTTGGTTTTTAGTTTGGTGCGTGTCATGCCCTGTACGTGTATAGACCTTTCTTTTCAAGCCTTTGTCGGCATACCGACTCAATATCTTTCGGGGACCCTAATCGGTCGAAGTTACGCCGGTTTTGCCGCGGACTTTGACCAAGATATTGACCGGCGCCTTGACTTCGGCTCGGCGGCACAAATTATACACTGACTCTCAGCATGACACTGAGTCATCAAGGAGTAATGATTATTCCATGCCTAATTACGGCCTAACTGACGACAAGTCAAGATCAATTGTGGACACTTATCAGTCCAAATCATGCCGACTTTACTGTCGAGCTCTCGGACATGATCTTGACTTTGACGTCAGCTTTGTCCGTAATTTGCATCGAATGCTCATTAAGACTCGATTACCCGCCAGACTTTTAGGATCGTTTTTCTTTCGGTCGGTGGGAACCGCTTGCCCTATAGGACCCTCGCACAGGGGCCCACCCGGGAGGTCGAAATACGGGTGGAATACGAGGGCTTATAGACGTAGTGACGGGGCCCACTGATCCAGGATCCAGAGTAGTTTGCGAAAAAGAAGAGCAATCTTTTCCAACCGATTAGGTTAATAAAACATGTTTTAAGTAAACGTGAACAAATAACTGCATGTTGCATGAGCCCAAAGCCCAAACACTTACCCTCCTTCAATTCCCAGACATCTGAACCCTCGTACCTTTTTCCCGCAGCTCCTCACAAAGGTTGGTTCCGGACACCGGGTCATCGTTTGATTAGTTGGGAAGAGTCAAGCGCGTCATCAGCTTCACCGTTTGTTCCGACTCCGGGTTTCAGAATGTCTACATCAGCCGGTAATGATGGGGATAACGTCACTCCGCCTCCCGGGACCCCTCAGACAGAACAACAGTGGAATAAGTTAGCAGAACAGATGAGATTACGACAGGAAGCACAGCTAAACAGTCTTATGGAGGCTATTAAGAGCCATGGTGCGGCCGCCAGCCTCAATCCCGATGGCACCTTCACCGTGGAAGAAGACGAGGATGCCAACCCCACTCTCAGTCGCCCTGACTACACCAGGATGCCACCACCTACCTCCTATGGTGCCACTACCAGAACCCATGCTCCTCGATCTTCGGGTCAGCCAGCTCCCCAACCACAGATCAACCCGACGGCACAAATCAGTTCACCATCCCTCAGTGGGGACAAAGTCAATACGGAATGTCTTCTCATGGTTGGGGTTATCTCGGAATGCCCCAACAAATTGGAGTGCCACCTCAGTTCGGAACCGATCAATCCGGACCTTCACGGCCAACGGCCACGGTTCGGAATACCGCCACAACTTGGTTGCAGGCCACAATCAGAGCCCCTCCTCGGAATAGTACTAGTTCATTTGCTTCTCACACAAATCCGTTCCTCACTCGAGACTTCTATGGGTTACCAAGCCTCCATCCGGTGTCATCCGAATCACCGGGACCGCAGCACCCCGGGTTATACACCCTCGCCTCGGCCCGGCCATGCAATTCAACGATCGAGGGACGGCCGCACCCAAGCCTACTTACGGGCCCCACTCTGGAAATCCAAGTTATCCGGCTACATCGGGGCTGCCTCCACCTACTTTGCCAGTTGAAAATCAACAGCAGGCCGCAAGGTTCTATCCCTTCGCCCAGGCTCCTACTCATGCTCCCCCGGGCAATTTGGGCCAAGGACAGGTCTTCACCTACGTCCCCGGATCGGCCGTTCCCTCCACCAGTCTGCCGCCAGTGGTAGCTCCTCTCTCTAGCTCAGCCACTAGCTTGAATGCCCTGGCTCCGTCACAAGACCCTCATCTGGCCTGGTTCATGGAACAACACAAGGAGATGAAAGCGCAGATCGCCGAGTTGACCGCTAAGAAATCTGCCTTCCGGCCTACGGACCCGGACTCCATTGTTCCTCTGCCCCACAAATTCGTGATGCCTAACTTGGACCTCTTTGATGGTACCGCATGCCCGAAAACTCATCTGGACACATATACCTTGGCAATGAAGGCCAAAGGGTGCACCAATCAGCAGTTAGCTGACTATTTCAGTCTATCTTTGAAGTCCAGTGCCTTAAAGTGGTTCTTCCATTTGAAACCTGAAGCCAGGGCTACATGGGACCAGATTACCAATGCCTTCACAGAGAAATATAAGGCCAACTTGGAGTGGGAAACAAATAGGGTTGACCTACAAACAACAGTGCAGCGTCCCGATGAGAATGTTGGGGACTTTTACAAGCGGTGGAATCTGAAACTCAGCGAAATGGCCATCCCTCCTTCCGAAGAGGAACAACTGGACATCTTCCAGTCATGTCTGAAACCGCATCTGAGAGCCTCCCTCAGTCACTTCCCGTACTCAGACTTACGGGCCATGGTTAACTCTGCAGCTAAGTTTGAAAAAGCTTACAATCAGCAACCGGCAGGCTCCACTGCCTACGATATCGGGCTCCTCCCGCAAACATCGCTTGCTCACCTCGCCAAAGGCAAAGAAATGATTAACTATGAGGGACGGGAATGTAATAACACAACTCCTTTTGCTCCCGAGAAAACCCGGTAGAGCCTGGACCACGGGTCATGAACCTCGAAAACTTTGGAATGCCTCTGAATGACATCTTTAGGGGACTGGTGAAAGAAGGCTTGCTGCGGCCTTTGGAGAATTTCCAACCCAGAAATCCGAATGCTCCCGTGGATACTACAAAATATTGTGCTTTTCATCAAGCTCACGGACATCTAACTGACAATTGCTTCACTTTGAAAAAGGCGATCCAAGGCCTCATAGAGCAGGGAAAGTTGGAAGGCCCCGAAGGGCCTAATACAGTCAAAAATCCTCTGCCAAGGAACCATAATCAGGTAAACATGATTGAATGCGGAGAATCTTCGCATGCCCAGGAAGATGCTGATGAAGGTCCCCAAATACCCGTGGCCAACCTCGTCGAGGATCACAGAGGTCGGATTCCCCCTCAGCCTTGAGGATATCGAACGAATCGACCCATCTTGGTCTCATGTCAGAGACTCCTTGCAAGAATATGAGGCCCGCTATTTCTCGGATGAAGGGAAAGCCGATACTGGAGAACTGGGACTGTTCCGGTCAAAACATGAAAGAACCATTTACACAAGATGGTTAGAGCAGTCAAGAAAGATTGAACAAGAAAGCTTCAGCGGGCGCATCTTGGGGCTTATCGGCAAAGAGGCCGAAGAGCACTGGAGCTAGTACACTTCGGCAAGCGGCTATTGGAGAAGTCGAATACGATCCCGAAGGCAAGAAATCAAGAATCGAGAGGAGGAAGAATCCTTCTACATTACGCACGGTGTCAAATACGTGCCACCCCTCTCACTCTTCCCCCACGGTTTACGGGAGGAGAGAAGCCGAGTCACAATTACCACTTAGGGAATGGGAGCATATGACAATTTCTGCGGTGCACGCACCCATATTCCCCTAACGGGTTTGATCGGCGTTCCCTCTCAGCCGAAATCCCGGTAGTATGGGAAGATGATTCCGACGACAGCGACGACAATGATGATGACGAGAGTGAAGAGTCAACTGAGGCCCCAGATCCGGAAACAATCTGGAACAATCATGCCGGAAATGAGCCCATGGGAGCCAGGCACAACGGTTGGTTGTCAGCAAGCGACGACGAAGACACTTCGGAAGACGAATATGAAACCGAAGACATGAAGGCCATGAAGTTTCCTGGATCTGAGCACGTGGATGTCTTAGAATTCAACACTGCCTACCATGCTTTGGGAGAAGGGTTTTCAGGCGTCCGATCCAGGTTGATAGTTGA
This sequence comes from Adenophora triphylla var. japonica, assembly GCA_022495995.1. Taxonomy (NCBI): domain Eukaryota; kingdom Viridiplantae; phylum Streptophyta; class Magnoliopsida; order Asterales; family Campanulaceae; genus Adenophora; species Adenophora triphylla. The sequence continues at coordinate 306,790 of JAFEMH010002718.1, forward strand.
AGATCTGATAGAGAGAGGGAAGCTAACTCCCATCCGCCCAAATGAGAAAATAACCATGGTTAGATCAAATTCACCCCAAAACAAAGTAACATTCCTTGTCAGGGTTGCCCAAGAAGAGGTCACCTTCCCCGAATGTATGTCAGCTTTCAGAGAAGTCCTGGAAACCGGCATGATACCGGATGCACCTCCCACACAGAATGCTATAATCATCTCCAACTCTGAGTATTACAGAAAGGAACCAGAATGGCTGCACTATACTGGGAATGAAATCGAAAAGCCGCCGAGCCCCGACAATAGCGACTCTTGTTGTATGATAACTATGAGCAAGGCAGACTATGGGAGCGAATCGGAGGACGCCCTAGCTCTGTGGGCCATCCAAGGGGCAACAACACAACCCCAGACTCAAAAGCCTGTGACTTGGGAAGCAGTTATAAGGGCCGCCCAGGAAGGGGCCAGTACAGCTCAGCCCCTCACTATCGCTAGGCTCCGTCAGAACCAGTGGCCGATAGCCAAAAAGGCTCCCCCATTGACCCTAGCAGCACTCAAGAAATCCAGCCAAGAAGCAACTGATGAGGAAGTTAACCTGTTGACCCGATCCGGACAAATCTTCCAAGGGAATCCCAAGGCAGATAAGAAGGCCACGGACCAAGCACCGAAAGAAGATCGCCGCCCCTATGCTAAGACAGCTGAAACTCCAGACCCCGAAAAAGAGGATCCCGTGCTCACCCAGTTGAAGCAGACACAGGCCAACATTTCCCTCTGGTCTCTACTCACTTCGTCCTATCCCCATAAGCTGAAGCTGGAAGAAAGCCCTGCTCTCACTCTAGTGCCTATTGATGCTACTCCCGACGACGTGGTACGGTTGATTGGAAACATCCACTACGGGAACATAATCACTTTCACGAGATCTCGACCTCCCTCAATTTGGAGGCTGATCATAACGAGCCTCTCTTCATCACGAGTCAATTGGATGAACGACGCCTTCCTCGGGTCCTGGTTGATAATGGGTCCGGAATGAACATTCTTCCGGCAAAGATCATGAGCACGCTTGATATCAAGACTACGAGACTTGAAGCCTTCCTCCCTCACGGTCAAAGCTTACGACTCAACATCTCAAGCGAGTCCTTGGAGTCGCTACCTTGGACCTCTGGTTTGGCGAAATTGATACTGTGGAATTCCGGGTCATTGACATCCCGATCACTTTCAATGCCTTATTGGGAAGACCTTGGCGCATCGGGTCAAGGGGTCACCTCAAGCCTCCACCGGTGTGTGAAATTCGTCTCGAATGGGGACCCGACGACCATCTATGGGGATTTAGTCACCTTGGAGGGCACGGATACGGGCGGAATACCTATTACGGAAATCAAACATGACGAGGAAGGTCTCATGCTAACGGGCTTCACGGTCGAGCCTCCCAAGGCCCAAGTGTGCAACATAGATCTGACAATCACCCGGGATAAAATCCCCCCGGTCTTGAAAATGATGAGAAAGATGAGCTATCTACCTGGCCTCGGTGCAGGGAAGCACCAACAAGGAACTCACAAACTCATCGAGGTGAAAGGACGAGAAAACTCGCCACGGCACAGGATACGAGGCCTCCTCGGTGGACACTGCAAAAGGAAAAAGATTTGAAGCTATCACGGGAAGGGTCCCGGTCAACGACCCTAAATCTCTCCCTTTCGAGTCCTAATTTGGTGACTACTTCGTAAAGGGTCCCACACAACCGGGTAACATCACGTAACCCACTCCTACGTAAGAATGGCTAAAGCTACAGGATAGCCTCAACAAGTTCAGGGGAGCCAAAGCTAACCCGGTCCGCAGAACGTTCCTGGACCTACCCAAGATATCCGGGGCTACCACTACCGTGAGAAGTGAGTACACTTTCAAAGGCGTGCCAAGCCTAGTGGAACAGTTTGAGAAGCTCATAACCACAATTCCTCGCCCATGATGGTCCGAAACACGAGTTCAAATTGACCGTGCCGAAAGCCAAAGCCACGAAGTCTTTTCGAGATGATTGGGATGGCCCATTCATGCGGCAGGTTGTTCGGGAAGAGATCCAGTGCCGGACACGATTGATTTCGGCTCGATCAAAGAAATGGTAGCAATGATCGAGGGAGGAGAACAGAATGAGACACGGCCCCCGAGTCATGAGGCCACCGGCAAAGAATGCCGTTAAAGAATCGGGAAACTCTCTCAGGCCCGTCCGTGGCCAAAGAGCAAATGATCACCAAGCCTGGATTGGTCTCCCATCCCTTTGTCTCAATCTAGGACAAGTCCTCCCAGTCTCTCATTGTTAAGGTCAAGTCTCTAGGGTCGTCCGGTGGCCTTACGCCTGAAGACTACGAGTCTGTAGCAAGCGCTGTATTCCTTTTCGTTTTCAATGAAATGACGAACCTTTCTGAGTATCCCTTGATTGCCACTTTAACTAATGATGAATTAATTAATAAAAAAAAACACTTAATAATAACTCATTAGATAAAGAAAGCGAGACACATTAAACAAAAAAATCAAACAAAAAATCTTTAAGCGGGTTGCCGAAAAGAGGAAAATCGAGCCCAAGTGCCGAAGAGATTTTGACGAGTGTGAATTTGGGAACTGCGGAAGAGCCTAAAGAGACGCAGATTGGTGATTTCTTCGAAGGAACTGGAAAGGATGCCTTACGAAATCCTACAAAATCCTCAACTCAAGAAAAGTAGCCCTCTTCATCAAAGAGAACATCATATGCGAATACGGGTTGCCGGTAGAAATCATCTCGAGATAATGGATCCCACTTCGAAGGGGAATGCGACAGTGGCGCGAGAATTCCGAATAACCCGTCACAAGTCATCTCCTTACAGGCCCCAAACCAACGGAGCCGTCGAGGCAGCAAACAAGACTTTGGAAAACATCATCCGGAAAATGGCTGTCTAAGGCAGAGATTGGCCCGAGAAGCTACACCTGGCACTTTGGGGCTACATAACATCAGTCAGAACGGCAACTGGGGAAACACCGTTTGCCCTCACATACGGAATGGAAGCCGTACTCCCAATCGAGCTAGAAATCCCCTCACTCCGTATGCTGTTGGAAAGCCAGATCAACGAGGTCGAATGGCTCCAGAGTCGCCATGATGAATTGGCCCTGCTAGATGAACGCCGATTGAAAGCAATGGAACACATCCGAGCCTACCAAGGAAGAATGGCCAGAGCCTTTGACATGAAAGTAAAGCATCGGGAGATCCGAGAAGGTGATCTCGTCTTAAAAGAGAAGCCCCCAGTCCGTATCAACCCCCTCGGCAAATGGGAGCCTGTCTGGGTCGGGCCATACGTCGTCCGAGAAGATCTTCTCGGAGGAGCCATGCAACTTGCGGACCTCGACGGAAATCCCTTTGTACACCCAGTGAATGGTGACAAGGCTGCGCGATACTACGCGTAAAAAAAACGCCGAGTCAAAAAAAAAGAAGAAGAGAAAAAAAAAAAAAAAGAGTGCTAAAAGAGTAATACCCAACTAGGTTGAAAATCCGAAAAGGGCGGCCTAGGTAAAAAACGGGGTTGCACCAAAAAAAAAAAAAAAAAAAAAAAAAAAAAACAACAAAAAAAAACAACAAAAAAAAAACAAAAAAATCGGGTTGAACTACGAAGACCCGAGCTCCTCAAAATGAGGGGAACGTAGGCGGCGGAAACGGTTTGGTCTAAAGCACAAATAAAAGTCATACTCGACATCAATACAATTGATCGACCATGAAAGCGTCTCGAAAAACTCAAGCAATTCAAATATTCATTACAAGTTAAAAACTTTTTGATGAGTCTAAGCCCGATTCATTCCTACAACCGGTAACCCGCTAAAAGAAATTAAGATACATAATCAAACTAATGTGTCTGCCATGACAAGAAAGGGATACTCGGAAACCTCGTAGTCACCTGTGCCACTCGAACCGGCCTCTCCCCTCTTCTTCCCCTTCGAGTCTTCTTCTTGAACCAGAAAAATATCGGTCTTCCTCCTACCAAGCTGCGTATAGGAACAGGATCTATCGAGACCGGCCTCTGTCGGGGCCTTAGTAGCCCTAATGTCATCTCTCATCTCCTGTAGCCTAGGCGGTAGCATAGGAGTCCTCCTCTCCCGCTCTTGACATAAGCCTCATAGTCGGTCCACGGCGTCTCCGCTCTGTCATGAGGATTGGCCCTCGCCTCGGCCCTCCTCCTCTCGGGAGCTGTCGGGTCCTCCGCACCCCACAATGGCCTCACGCCGCCTCAAAATAGCCACTGAGTCTCTCCCGAGATGCCTCTCGTACTCAATCCGGGTACCAAGTGGTCGGGAACACCGGTCTCGGACACTGAGGATAACCCGAGGAGGAAAGACGTCATACCTCCATGCTCGGGAAAGAAAAGAAAACACCGAAAGATCATCCATAGAAACAGGAGCCACCACCCTGATGGCTATATCATCAAAGTCCTCCAAAGGAACTCCGCTTCCAAGCCGAGCTGTCTCGGAACCAAGGACGGAATATAGAAGCTGGGTGAGAAAGCCCGGAAGCATAACCACATGAGACCCGTCTGAAGCACTCTGCGAGTCTCCACCCGCCAACAAGGCACTTCGACCATCTCTGATATCTTACGTACGGCGACCAGCCATCCAACGCTCCCATGAGCCCCGATCATCGAAATCCACAAAGAACCCCCCCTCTGGCAAATGTCGAGGCTTGATCATGTCGGGAGTTTCCCGAAGAATCCCCAAGCGCTCCATCGGCCACGGGGTCAAGAGGAATGGGCTGCCCCCGTGCATATACCGCTTCCCGTAGCCAGGCCTATCGAGAGCATGGAAAGTCTCCCCAGGATCGGAGGTACAACATCTCTACCCAAGCGACAATGAACGACTACATCCGGCAGACCGATGATAGATCCCAAAAGAATAGACCATGAGCAAGGTCCCGAACATGCAAAGTGCAAAGGCATCCCAATAGGCATCGTCGAAGCAAACCTAAGCCCCTAAACCTATCGGGGAGACCGGAAATATCAAAATGATCGGGACCACGGATCATACCTTGCGCTTCCTCCGGAAAGATGAAGGAGGACGCACAATCTGTCAACAAAGAAGCCCCTCCGGCAAAGGAACCGCTATCTCTTCCACCTCCGGACCTCCAAGCAAGGCCCGAAATTCTTCGACGGTTGGGACCATGTCGTTAAAGGAAAGGCAAAAGACATGCCTTCTAGTATCCCAAAATGAGGAAGAAGCCCTCAGAAGATCGTAGTCCGAATCAATTCCTTGAGAGACCATAAGCACTTCACCTTGTACCTTTCTTCAAAGAAGGACCTCCTCTCATGCATAATCTCCCGGGACCAATCCTTGAACTTGTTGAAGAATGACATTTGGGATTCTTGGGACAATTTTGATGGAGTTTTTCTAAGGTTTTCCATGGATTTTCTCTCTTTCTCCCGAAAATGGTGTTTGAATTTGGAGGTTGAAGAGGATATTTGAATTTGAAATAAAGTGAGACCGGGTCGAAGCAAAATTAAAGGACAATGTCGGATGGAGGACTCCTCCGCGCGGACATGATTGTCTTTCATCGAAAAATCTGCAACAATCCAAGGCCGCACCAAAAGGAATATTCCGTCCCGGTTGCTCGAAACCGTGCAAAAAAAAAAACCTCCCCAAACCAGTCCATATACCAAACACTAACACCCTTGCCAAAAAGCCAAGGCTCATGCAACATTGCATTCATACTGCATTGCATTTATAAAAACAAAATCCTAAATTATTACATTCCAAAAATAAAGGGAGTGTGCAAAAAAAAAAAAAAAGGGGGTAATCAATCAGAATCCCTAGCGCCTGACGTCTGTCCCCGGTCCCTCTTGCGACTCGGGCCCGCCTCCTCAGGAGCCCTGAAGATCTCGGGCTCAGAATCGTCCTCGTCTCCAGAAAGAGGCTCGTCAGGACCAACCGGCACGCTCTGATAGGGCAAGCCAAGATCTGCGAAAAACTCATATCCGAAGGTGAATGCGTCGGATTCCTGGACGTACGAAGACGACCCACCATGCTGCCAAACGTGTCCCTGCCCGTGTGGATCCCCGAGAATGACGTGATCCGAAGGCAGCACCGCGCGGGGATCAATGAGAGGAGACAGAGGAGTCTCTGAAGAAGTCTCTGAACGAATAGGGGAAGCCTCCCGCCTGACAGGCGCCGGCCGTGGTCGCCTCGCTCTAGCCTGAGGAGCCCCACAAGTCAACTACAGACTCCACCGATCCTCGAGTCTTCATCTTGTTCAGCTGCTCCGTAACGTAGTTGTTTCCACCCTGCAATAAAACAAAAAAAAAAGAAAGAAGAAAATGTCAAAAAAAAAATTTGCATTTACATTTGCACAAAAAAAAAAGAAAGCATATACATGCATCATTCATCACAAAAGTTTTGAAAAAAAATTCGGCAGCATCACGGCATGCAATGAACCTAGCCCCATTTTTCTCGCACAAAAAAGACAGTTTTCAGCAAATTCCAATCAACATTTATCCATAAAAAAAAATGCAAAGAGTCAACGGAAGTAAAAACTCCGTCCCATTTTCAAAAAAAAAAATGCATACATGCATCATCCCGAAAAAAAAAATCCTACATGCATTCCTACAAGAAGTCGACGGAAGTAAAAACACCGTCCCATTTTCATAAAATTGCATACATTCAATCAGCGGGAGGAAAAATCCGTCCCGCTTTTCAAAATCTTAAACATACATACATTCATATCATCATCATCTCATATTGGCAAAATGCCCATTCTTTTCAAACAAAATGCATGCATTGCATCATTTTTCAAATCACAATTCTCGAATTTTCGAAAAAAAAAATGGCGACAATGCCAATTCTTTTCCCAAGCAAAATGCACATTTTGGGACACCAACAAATTCATTGCAACATGCATATCATCAAGATCAATATTCAAATTTCAAAAAAATCACAATTCATAATTTTCGAATTTAAAAAAAAAATGTGGCGAAAATGCCGATTCTTTTCCCAAGCAAAATGCACATTTTGGGATACCCATGTACTCATTACAACATGCAAAGCATCAAAATCAAAATCCAAGGCCATGAACATTGCATAATTTTCAAAAAAAAAAAAATCAAAAATCACCCAAAATTCAATTTCAAGCAAAAATCAACAAAGGGAATGAAAAGATTCGAAGTATACCGTTCGGAGACTCGGATCAGAAGCCCAATGTTGCCAAGCATCGGGGTAGGGCTCCTCCGCAATCGATTGCGAAAGAGTATAGTGCCTCCTCATCCGGACGAGCTCCAATCGTCTCTCCGCTACCGGGCCACGTCCTTGGCCTTGAAAAACACCTTCCCCGTGTTCCATTGCTTGAAAATCGAAGAAAAACGGAAGAATTTTCAAGCTTTTTGGCCTTCAATGGCTTCCTCCCTCGGCTCTCTCTTCCTCTCTCGTAATTTTCAAAAAAACTGAATGGGGAAGAGGAAGGGCGTTGGCCCTCATTAAAACCCTCTGGAATACGCTCCTATCCGCGCGGATAGGATTGTCAGGGTCAAAATGACCCTTTTGCCCATTAAAATTTCAGGACTCTGCAGTTTAGTCCCAAACTTGACAAAGTTAACCAAAGTTAACCAAAGTCAACCCCCTTTCAAGGAAATTATTCCCCGGCAGTCAAACGTAAGACCGATCTCCTTGAGAAAGATAACGAAATCCCGTATCTTTCATCAAAATCATCAAACGGCAGTCAAACGTAAGTCCGATCTCCCTGAGAAAGATAACGAGATCCCGTATCTTTCATCAAAATCATCAAACGGCAGTCAAATGTAAGACCGATCTCCCCGAGAAAGATAACGAGGTCCCGTATCTTTCATAAAAATCGTCAAACGGCAGTCAAACGTAAGACCGATCTCCTTGAGAAAGATAACGAAATCCCGTATCTTTCATCAAAATCATCAAACGGCAGTCAAACGTAAGACCGATCTCCTTGAGAAAGATAACGAAGTCCCGTATCTTTCATCAAAATCATCAACCGGCAGTCAAACGTAAGTCCGATCTCCTTGAGAAAGATAACGAAATCCCGTATCTTTCATCAAAATCATCAAACGACAGTCAAACGTAAGACCGATCTCCCCGAGAAAGATAACGAGGTCCCGTATCTTTCATCAAAATCGTCAAATGGCAGTCAAACGTAAAACCGATCTCCTTGAGAAAGATAACGAAATCCCGTATCTTTCATAAAAATCATCAATCGGCAGTCAAACGTAAGTCCGATCTCCTTGAGAAAGATAACGAAATCCCGTATCTTTCATCAAAATCATCAAACAGCAGTCAAACGTAAGACCGATCTCCCTGAGAAAGATAATGAGATCCCGTATCTTTCATCAAAAATCATTCCCCGGCAGTCAAACGTAAGACCGATCTCCCCGAGAAAGATAACGAGATCCCGTATCTTTCATCAAAATTATTCCCCGGCAGTCAAACGTAAGACCGATCTCCCTGAGAAAGATAACGAGATCCCGTATCTTTCATCAAAATCATCAAACGGCAGTCAAACGTAAGACCGATTTCCCCGAGAAAGATAACGAGATCCCGTATCTTTCATCAAAATCACCCCGGGCAGTAAAACGTAAGACCGATTTCCCCTACAAATACGTCTGATTTTCCCCAGCAAAGGCTAACGAAATCCTCAGCGAACCTAACGGAATCCCAAAAGCCAACGGAATCTCGAGTAGAACTCGAACTACGAAAGGGCTTGATTCCCCACTAGGGATACGTAGGTAGCCTATCATTAGGTCCAGCCCCTCGACCAAAACGGTCACCCTCTCCTTCGGCAGCAGACAAAGTCCACCGAAAGGCCATTTCACAATCAAGGTCCGAGGCACCTAAAACGCCATCTCCAAGGTTCGAGGCACCTAAAATGCCATCATCAAGGTCCGAGGCACCTAAAACGCCATCTCCAAGGTTCGAGGCACCTAAAACGCCATCTCCAAGGTTCGAGGCACCTAAAATGCCATCATCAAGGTCCGAGGCACCTAAAACGCCATCGTCAAGGTTCGAGGCACCTAAAACGCTATCACACACAACACTAGGAAAGCGATAAATCGCAATCATCCCCAGCAGAGCGGATAGCCACCAGACCAAAAACAGTCATTCATATCCCCAGCAGAGCGGATAGCGCTCCGATCAAAATGATCATCTCTTACCCCCAGCAGAGTTTCTCTCCAGCGGACCGAATTGCAGGCTCGCTCATCAGGTTCGAGGCACCTAAAACACCATCATCTCCAGGGTCGAAGACCCGAACTACGACTGGCTTGATTCCCATTCGGGATACGTAGGTAGCCTATTAAATAGGTTCAGCCACTCGATCACCTGATCATCCCGCCAAATATGGAGCCTTACTCTTATCGACGACCCCGCTTCCTTCGAAAGCGCCGTCGCCGAGGGGCTACTGTAAGTGCTCCAATTTGAGCTTGTTAGTATTTTCGTTAGAAAATTAACGAAAGTTATAACATTTCTAACATTTCCTAACAATCCTAACTTTTCTAACAAAGTGAGGGCAAAATGGGCATTGCTATTTAAAGATAAAACTTCAAAGGAATCTTAAAAAAGCAAAAGAAATGAAAAAAACCCAAAACAGCAAGTTGAAAAACATTTTCTGCTGGTATTTTTGAATTTTATTCCTTATGTCCAAAGCCTGGAGCAGCATTTAATGAACAGTGCACGCCACCGATCCTATCCGCGCGGATGACTTTGTATTTTTCAGAGGGCTATAAATTGAGCCCTCCAGTCACAAAAATAAGGAGGAACAAGAACACAACTCACAGCATTTGGCGAAAATACTCGAGAAAACAGTGAGAATTCTCTAGAATTGTCACCTTTTTCTCTTGAATCTTCCCAACTTTCACTCACTCAAATCAAACCCAAACACTCTTGCATTCAAGCCTTTAAACACAAAGCACAAAGAAGATAGGTATAACCTCCCTCTTCTTACCCTAAATCTCTCATCCATGCATGCATTTTCAAACTACAAAATGTAGTTCATTCATCTTCTTGTCTTAAGATCCAAGAAGATCACCATGGAAGTTCATCTCCATGGATGATCTTCTACAAGGATCTACATTTTGTTCAAAGTGTTCCTACTTTCTTGCAAAGAAAACACATTTTCAAAACCCTAAGAACCATTTTCAAGCACCAAATCTTGATTTCAAAGGATAAAATTCCCCTTCCCAAGCAAATGAAGTGCTTAGTCCTAATGTACCCCAAGGATGGTTTGGTATAGTTGATTCACCACTAAAATGTCAAGTGATCACTAACCAAAACCTAGGGAAATGGGGACAAGCATGGATGCAAAACCCCCCTTAAAATCATATTTTCTTTCTTGAGAAGTTGCTGTCCAGTAGCAATTTTCCAAGATCCCAGTCCATTGTATTAATTTTTGGACACAGATAAACTTGGAATTTGGTGTTGACTACAAAACACTTTTTGTAGCCAACATCCAGAGCTTTCCAGAAATATTTTTACTTTATTTTTTGGGTGAGTAAAACTCCACTTTTCAAATTTTCTTTTAGAGGCCAGTTCATCAGCTTCTGGGAATCCAGATCTCATATCTGAGATTTCCAGAAGGTTTTGACCCCTCAAATCTTCTCCAAAATTGAAAATTCTTTCGCAAAAATCTTATTTAAGGTGTCTGGAATAACTTTAATTCTCTGAGTTTATCCAGATTATGAAGTTTTAAGGCCCTTGAATCCATTTCAAAATCAAAGGTCCACTGCCTTTTTCATTCTGGCAGAAGTGACTCTCAACTTCAAAAGGTCTTTTGAAGTTGAAGCAGCAAACAAGACCTTGGAAAACATCATCCGGAAAATGGCTGTCCGAGGCAGAGATTGGCCTGACAAGCTGCACCTTGCTCTCTGGGGATACAGAACATCCGTCAGAACGGCAACCGGAGAAACACCATTTGCTCTTACCTACGGAATGGAAGCCGTACTCCCAGTCGAGCTAGAAATCCCCTCACTTCGTGTACTATTGGAAAGTCAGATCAACGAGGTCGAATGGCTCCAGAGTCGCCATGATGAATTGGCCCTGCTAGATGAACGCCGATTGAGAGACATGGAACATATCCGAGCTTACCAAGAAAGGATGGCCAGAGCCTTCGATAAGAAAGTAAAACATCGGGAGATCAGGGAAGGTGACCTCGTTTTGAAAGAGAAGCCCCCAGTTCGCATCAACCCGCTTGGCAAATGGGATCTGCACAGGTCGGGCCATATGT